>CM042139.1:70428842-70456342 GCA_023376005.1 Doryteuthis pealeii
TACCCCTTGCGTATTTTTCGGATCAACTCTAACCGATGTTGTTTCAATGAAGTCTTAGCGACAGTAAGTCTCCTCAGATATCCAAGATGTTTCTTCTACGTATTGTAGCTGAGTTTATCAATATTGTGAACTGGATGATTTCAATTCTTTCTCCGATTTTCAATTCCCTCAATCTATTGTCCGGGGTCTTGGCGACTGTTCCAAAGACGCCATAAACGGTGGGTACTATGTTTCACAATTTTTCAGGTTTTTGACAAAATCCACGTTAATTAAAATTAGTTAAATTGTTCTACACTGGATTGGGAATCGGGGTAGTTTTACATCTTAATACATCAGATAATTGTATGCGTTTCATTTTTTTATGTCATTTTGTGTTTTGTGCATATACGAATTATCAATATGGTAAACTTCAGTCTGTTGTACAATATCCAACTCTGTCAAGACTGTTCGAGTATTCTTTTTATTTGAGTAATTACTACTACTACTACTACTACTACTACTACTACTACTACTACTACATCTTTTCCTATTTTATGTCTCCTTAACAACAATCGCAAATTTTCTTATAGATTCAAATATCTATCATAAAATATCTTCTACAAAAATACTGATATCCACCAGTTATCACTCGTGTAAAAGACTTGTAAAGCTGTTATAAGAATATTAAACGAGCGGTCCCTATCGAGAATTATTACTAGGTATTATAACAAAGCAATATTTTAAAGGAAACAGGTAATCGAATTCCCTATTGTTCTTTGTTTATAGTTGGGTGCATTTCATCGTTTTGTAAAAAATAAAAAATAAATCGCAATATCTGCTATATTTTTTAAAAACATATTTGGTAATTTTTGTAATGCAGATTTATTAATACATATTATTTGTATGGAAAAAGTGTTAAAATGTTTAAACCAAAAGTGTTCACTAATTTTACCCTTTTTAAAGACAATTCTCGTGTAGATCTTACTAAATATTTAATTAGTAAACACGTCGAAATTATGAATTTCAACTGATGTTTAAATAGCGTTAGACTATATTTAAAACCATTAAGAACATAATTTATTTCTTGAAATTCTTATAAAAAACAGTTAAGATCAATTAAATATGATACATTATTTATCTATTTCATTTGATTAAAAATAAATTCAAATTACAAAATTGTGAAGATATTTTTTATTGATTGAAATAAAGATATGTTTCACAAACTAAAGGACATTTCAATTACCAATATATATATATATATATATATATATATATATATATATATATATATATATATATATGTCGTCGGGGCAGCCTAAAGTCGGTATCAGCCAGTCAGCGAGGGAGTCTATCCCCATTTCAATAGCTCTAGACCAAGGAGATTGTTTTAGCATCTGAGGTGGAGCGCCACATCTACCATCAGCTCCTTACTTTACCGCATAGATCCCTGTGCTACTCATACGCTGAGTTGGCGAGGACCGGTATCGAACTAGGAATCTTGTGGTTTCTAGCCGAACGCTCTACCGACTGAGCTAACCCGGCTCTATATATGAATAATTCTTTTTTGGTGGAGTTTATACATTCTATTAGAATTTGTTTTGAAAATGTTCCTGTATGATTCAGGTTTCTGTTAGCACTTTCAAGCTGCTGGGTTTCTTTAGACAGAAAGATTAAACTATTGTACACACCCATTTTCTACATGGTAATTAAGCTTCCCATTATGGGGTATTGGTTCTATATTATTTTAGGTGAGCTTGGACATTACAGGCTTGTCTGTCCCCGAACGCTAGGTACGAACGAGCATGTGGGGAAGTGATTCATTCATCACTTGTTAAACATGTTTATCCTTTATTTTCAAAACAAAACAAAAAATAAAACCAAAAGCACAGGTCAAAATTGGAACCTCAATTTCCATATAAAAAGGAAGATTCTGCAACCAGTTTTTTCGAGTTATAAAAAACACGGTTCAACATCACAAAGGAAAAAAAACAGAATCCTTTAATGCAATCGTATCATCCTCTTTATTTATGACGAATTCTCTATGAAACGTTCCATTAGTTACTTTATGGTTAAAGATATAAGGATTTCTTTAAAAATAAAATCAACAGAAAATCTTAAGTACAGATCAATAAGTAAATGAATAAATAGATGAGACTCCACACACAGATGAGAATAATAAGGGGCAGTTTGACTGACTTACCCAGCTTAAGTTGACAAAAGATGGTCCGGATTAAGATTATGTTTTTTATTTGATTCGGAACGGGCCGGTGACCTCTCATAAAGAAAGAATTAGGTTTGGTTTGGTTTGTATTGTTTTACGACATATAAACATCGGTTGGTCATTTAATGCCGACAAAGTTTTGAAATGAATTCATTCATTTTTTTTACAAACACATTTTTCTATTGAACCCATAGATGGGACCCTAATATGTTCTAACATTCCGGGTCAGCGTGAACCAGGGAGGTTCTCCACTTTACCCAGACCTCCAGATATGGAACCTCACTATCAGATAGAGTTTAACATCATTCTCAGGACTAG
Source organism: Doryteuthis pealeii (assembly GCA_023376005.1). Lineage (NCBI taxonomy): Eukaryota > Metazoa > Mollusca > Cephalopoda > Myopsida > Loliginidae > Doryteuthis > Doryteuthis pealeii. The sequence goes on from CM042139.1 coordinate 70,431,361, forward strand.
GTGGATGCGATACAAGCAGACTTATTTTGGAACTTCGGAGTTCAAGAGTCAATTACTCAATTGAGGCTAGCAGTGTAATGATGTAGACTCGTTCAGGCCAACTTCCCATTTGGGCAGCTGGGCTCTACGCCTCTGCTCGTCCTTCCAAATCCAGCACGTGAGTCGAAATGTATCCGGGGAAAATAAGAACTTATACGGGAAAATCTATCTTTCTCTGTTGTTGAAAGTAGCAGTTTCAATAGCATACACACTGAATCAACGGTGCTTGGAGAGAGTCAGTTACTCACATATGTGAAAATTAGACCATTCAATCGCCGATGACTGTGTATTGCATTCTAACTTAACTATCTCGTGTCCTCACGCCCCTCTCTCTCTTTCTCTCTCTCTCTCTCTCTCTCTCTATATATATATATATATATATATATATATATATATATATTATATATATATATATATATATATATATATATATATCATCATGTCGCGCTTTCTGCGCGGATATCCATGACAATCTCTCTCCATCCGTCCCTATCGCTCATCATTCTCGGGAGGTCCTCTATGCAGCATCCTGCATCTGCACAGAGCTGATCAACGTACGTTTTTGCTGGTCGGCCACACTGGCTTGTCCATGTGCTGGCTTCCACAGGAGGACGTCGCTTATGAGTTCGTCCTTGCTTCTCCAGCAGTGTCCCGCGTGTCTTGTCCGTCTTACTCGGATTGTTTGGGTGATATGTGGTAGGTGGCCGTACAGCTGTTTTCTCGTAGGGTGCTGTTTCTACGTCTTGTTCATGATCACCCGCAGCATTCTTGTGCAGCTCCCATCTAGTTTATTCTCTAGTTGCTTAGTCAGGGTCCAGGTGGTGCAGCCATACAGCAATACTGATACGACAACGGCCTGGAAGAACTGTCTCTTTAACTTTTCTGTGAGATTGGACCTCCATATGATAGATAATCTATTTATAGCGGCCCATGCCTTTCCTATGCGTGCATTAACGTCGTTTTCTGTGGAGGAGATGTTACTGCCTAAGTATCTAAATTGTTCTACAGAGTTTAGGAGTTTGCCATCGATGGTTGAGATGTCGCTTTTGTTTTTGAAATACATATATACATATACACGTATTTATGCTGTCCTGTGTATGATGTTAAACTGATGGTGAGGTTCCAATTCTGGAACTCTGCGGAATGTGGTTTGCCTATTCATCACCATTGCTTCCAGGTTCACGTTGAACCAGAGTGGTATTATCTCTTAGGGTCTCATTTATGGCTTAAATAGAATAAAAATATTTTTAAAAACTTGAGTTTCAAAATTACAGTACTCATCAATAATGAATAAAATAAAAACGTATTCGGCCTGAAATGATCCAATGGGTTGACATGCCGTAAAACCCAATAAAAACAACGTATTTATGCTATTCTGGTTTGTTTTAAAATAGAGAAATAAACACATGCATTAGAGTTTATTCTTCATACATACATATTATTTATAATCATTTTCCCTCAAAATGCAAAGGATGGTCCTGATTAACGTCAAATGATAACCTAAACTTTGTTAGATATTGTTCATTACACCAGAATTAAAGAAACACACTTATACATTTAACTCTAGTTTCCTTGCACAGTAAATGTGTGTCTTAACTGTGTGGATATTTTATTAGTTTAAGAGGTCGTACAAGACCATATGCTGACACACGTCGTTCCAACATATATACATATAAACATATATATATATATATATATATATATATATATATATATATATATATATATATGAATGTGTGTCTGCCTCTGTGTTTCTCTGCGTGTGTATGAATATGTGTGTGTGTGTGTGTGTGTGTGTGTGTGTGTGTGTGTGTGTGTGTGTGTGTGTGTGTGTGTGTGTGTGTGTGTACTAATACAAATATACTAGAAGATATATCTCGATAATTTGTGACCAGCATATATAAAAAAAATGTTAGCCAATGTTTTATCAGAGTAATCTAATTAACGCAACATATTTTTGTGTTTTTCCTCATATCAACCCGGCATTTTATCGTCTTTGCAGAAGCGATCTAATAAACAGAAAGCAGTAAAAAAAAACCTTTCTACTGGTGTTATATCGATTCGTCTAATCAGATGTCTACAATCATCCTTTAACCAACTGAATCTTTTTCTCAAACTCATTTCGTTCTTTTCGTTTTTCTTTTTACCTCCATTTCTTTAATACATTTTTTATTAATAAAGTTGAATTAACACTTCCTTCCTGATAATTATATTTGTCCCTTTTGTAAAGTTCTTTCTAAGAAAGGAGATTTTTTATTACTCTAACTGAGTTTACATTTGACACAGCAAGCACATTAAGGACGTGAAAACACTAATTGTTAAAATGTTTGTCGTATTTTTCCATTTCATTGATTAACCGTGACGTAAGAGAAAAATATATTAACAGACAAATAAATAAACTTTAAAAAAAGGGAAGAAGGAAAATTTTTGTCTTCAATATAAAGTGTTGTCTTTATTTTTTCAATGAACAAAATGACAAACAAAAACAAACTTTGGCATAATTTTCTACGAAACGTAATTTCCCATTCGAAGTTTAAACAATATTCAGTCACATGAGAACAGTTTCAAGTTCAACAAGTAAATATCTTTTTTTTTAATTAGCAATAATTATCACTGGAGGCGCATGGTGTAATTATTTCTTTCATCATGTCTGGATATTGATATTGTGATGTTTTCGTTGTCAGTCTGTTGTTTCATTTCATTTAGGGAGATCATCAGAGGTAAATTTACCTGTCTACATATTTCCATTATCTCGAGAGCAAAATATACAATTCTTATAAGATCCCATTTGCTTGACCTGCAAATCATTGTTATTTTGTATTAAAATTAGCAGCTTAATTCCAAATATATATAATACTTTTTCTATAAACACTTTGTTTTGGCTTGTTTTTAAAATAGTAGGTGCTTATATTTATTTGGTCTTCTCTTGTCTAATTTTTACTCTGATACAAAATTATCACCGTTTGGGTTTTGGGGGTTTACATCTTAAAAAACGTTCATTATTTTCCTTATATTCTGTGAATATACAGTTCAAATTGCCAACTAAAAAGATTATTATAAGTCTGCTGGGATAAGGGGATCCCTCTTAATCTCAAAGTCCCAGAGAATTATATGCGTTTCATTCTCAAGAACCGATTCTGGTTTATGCATATACCATTTTGTTGTATGATTTTTTTTTCAGAATTCCCAGTGCATTATCTTTCCAACCCAATCGTGACTAGCTTTGTATTCTTATTTTCTAGTTTTCTTCCGTCGCTTAAATATATTGTTAATATTCTCATCTCTGTCACCGCACACTGTACATTTGCTGTTTCCTCATTTGTCAGTGGAAGAATTGACTTTCTTGGAGAAATTTGAGTGGAAACTAGCCAAATGTCCTTTGAAAAAAAAATTCTGCTTATTGCTTATTAATTTCAATTTAATTACTTGTTCATGATTATTTTTCTTGAATTGAAAATGATTTTCCAACTTTTATGCAATCCTATTTAAGATTCAGCAACCAACTAGTAATTAGACTTTGTGTGCAATTTTGCTATTATTTCAAAATCTAATTATTCGTTGCATCATTAAATATAAACCATGCCTATTTCCAGCGAGATATTTCATTTAAAGTTTTAAATACAATAGGATACGCTTGGAGGTGCCCGTGTGTAATGGCTATTGTCGTTGGAAATGGAAACGACGACACAAGTTCAAATCTTGGTTGAATTTCACAAGGCGCTAATACTATTGGGAAAGGTATGCATCCAACTATTCTCATTCCAGCTATGGGGAAATAGTAGGACAGACTGTGCTCTATAACTTTCGTTTGACAACCAGTCTACGAGAAGATATTCTCTGAATTCAAACTTGTTAACCTTAAAAATTGACCTTTTGTCGCACCCTACTCATGCAGAGAGGTTGGTAAATACATCAAAATATTATGTTTAGTTGCTAAAAAATGTTTGCGATGAAAATGAACGATTTAAATCGAGTATCATATGATCCAAGTTATTTACGTTTTATCACTTACCCAATCAAATTATATCCCAAAGTGATAGTAAGGTGCTTATATGAACAGTCGTAGAATGAATTAGTCCTTTTATGTCACGTACTGCTCAATCCGATCAGAATTTCTGTACATTTTTTAGGAAACATTGAGTTCTACAATTAATATTATATATATATATATATATATATATATATATATATATATATATATATATATATATTATTATATTCAGCATCTGATGCTTCGTTTAATCCTTTACCTTTTCAAACCCATTAAGTATTTAATTTTCTTTCATGCTATTTGTAAATATATCATTTATTATTCCTAGAACAATTTTTTACGAATCAAATAGAAAAGCAGTGTCAGGGAAATTTACACGCAACCAAACTAATTAGTGTTTTTTTTTTCTTTTGTTAGAGTTTCTTTTAAAACTGGGTATTGTGGAAATAGGTAGTTTAGTATTTCTCTTTTTATTCATTTAAAAGAAATATTACGCAATCGATAATATTCTGAAAAGTAACCATTTTACTGATTTTACATTGAAGAAAACCTATTTCATTAACTTTACAAAAGCTAATAAGATTTTCAAATATTTCATAGAAATGTCTATTAAGGGATCACTATATTTAATTAATGCCTCCATTTTCTTTTCCTTCATATAACACTTAATATTACTTGGCCACATTATAGAAAATATCATAACCTATGTAAATAAGAATCTAATTGAAATGCCCTTTACTATATGAATTAAAAGAAAGTGAGTTGATACCTGTAAGATTACGCAAACACATTAAATGAGTAGATAGAATTATTAGATTGATTATGAAGTCATTTAGATGTTGATGTATAGAACATGTCTATTATGATCATAAACTATGGAGGAAATATGTGAACATGACCATGCTATACACATTCATATGATCAATATTTACATCCAAATATATAAACTAGAAAACCCTGTGTCTGCAGTGGTGGGGTGTGTGAAGTCATTCCTTAGAAAATCGCAACAACTTTCAATTTTTTATATGACGCTTATGTCACAAGAAATATAATACTGTTTTCATAAAGGTTTCAATATATACTGCGCTTTACGAGAAGAGGCGAGAAGTGAAAATATAATATTATTTGAATATTTCTTTGTTAACATTTAATTATCTTCAACCAACATGCTGCTTTTATTGTTGGGAATGTACTCTTGGCAAACTTCCTTTTGACTCAATGCACATATTTCGAATGAGTTGAAAATTCTAAAGTAGTTATCCTGCATTCGGATAACGAAATTAATCTGTTCACATATAAGTATACATTTTGTCAATGAATTAGCGTGCCTATAAAATAGGCCTTAACATCGATATTGTCCTTAAACTCGGTATTTATATTAAATTTGTTCATATTAATATTTTGAATTAATAAATTCTTTCATTTATTCTGCTTTCTTCCCAAAATGATATTAATTTCTTGTTCTTTGATTTTCTGACATAATTCCGAATTCCTTAATTAATATTTTAAATAGCATCCTAATTATAGGTGCTATTTAAAATATTATCTAAGGAATTCGGAACATATAATAATTCACAGACTATACATTATTTTAAAAATGTACAAATAGAATTAAGTCTTTGCCTAATTTAAGACACTCGCAACACTGTGCCCCAACCGTAATTAGCTAGCAGTCGCTCTCGCATGTGTCACTTGTTCACATTGAAGAATCACAGCGTGAGCACCCCTACAATCTTTTATTTGTATACTATGAGTTCTGAGATGAATAGATATGAAACATTGAACCATCCCCTCATACAGGTAAAAAATGCTAAGAAAATCTGGTTGGCAAAGAGAAGAATAATTAGAAATGTTGTCCGTTCCTATCGACCATTGCTCGTGGCAAGACTTTTACACGATATTCAGTGTCCGTACAGATCTGTTGAAAGGTAGTTTTTCCTGGTCGCCCAACAGTGAGATGTTCATATAAGTCACTCGAAAACATCACTTATGGGTTCATACCTGCTTCTAAAGCAATACCCATTATGTCTTCTTCATCTTACTTGAATGGTTTCTAAGAAGGAAGTTAAACCTTAAATAAAATATGAAAAAAGTAGGAAAATAAAAACGGATTATACAGGCATTGTCATGATAAAGATCGATATTGATCTAACTTCTCAGATATTGGTTCAGGATGGAGAATTTAACTTCAGATAATATAATACTTCTCATTAGTATGTTCCTTTTAACACATATTTAAGTTAAGGAAATTTTTGTCATCGATTTTGGATAGTAATTTCCTTTAAGGTCTAGCTTTCTAAAACGAATTTCGTTATTTATAGATTAAGAAATCGAGTTGCTTAGGGTACTTGCTGAACCTGATACTTTGAATTAAATGCTTTTAGCTTTGAATTTTTCTTCTGTGGGCGTATGAATATATATCCATAAAATGTATTAAAAGAAATTAGATATTCATTTGAAACGGACATTTAGTTTTCCGTTACGAGAGGTGTCAATTTGCCACTTGATTCTAAGCAGGACACTCCCTAATCATCTAAGTAACGTTAAATTCACTGCTGATAGTTCAAAATTAATCATTTATTTTAAATCCCTCCCTTAATATGACGACCATTGTTGAAGCTAGTGGGGGTGTATTTTAAGCTATATTTTTGGGAGGAGGAAGAATATTATCTTGTTTGCTAGCATTGTCACTTCGAGGGAGCCACTCTCTCTCTCTCTCTCTCTCTCTCTATATATATATATATATATATATATATATGTATATATATATATATATATCTAATATATAAAACAGAGATTTTGGTATGTACGTGTCGACGTATAACAAAAAAAACGGGAGGTCACTCAGATTCAAAATCTTGCATACACATTGATATCGTTCTAACTAAGAAAAATTCCAAATTTGGTTATTGATTTTTATTGATTAAGGGATTTAATCGATTAATTAATCCAAAATCACCCAATTTGCGGAACTGTACGTATATCAGCCCCTCCTGATAATAAAATATTGTCTCTGCCTGCTTATTGTTAAAGCGATAACAGCAGCGAAGTTTTGATTTTAATGAATTAATTTTGCAGTCTAAGCCGTTCAGCTCCGAATTTATGGCCTATTTATGGTCCAGTCTTTAATAATTTTTATATCGTTAGAAAGATAAGAAAATACTCTTTCAAAATATGTAATTTGTGTGAGTTTTTATTAATTGAATCATTTTTTACAGTGAGTTAAAAAATTAAAAAATGGCTTCGGATAGCCACGCGCCTATGATTATTACGATACAAGCAGTGCAGTCTATAACAGTCAGATCGGAATCTCTTACCTATTTAGGATTTTAATCTTTAAAATATTTATATCTTTAGTAATAAGATGAAATAGTCTTTCTGAATATGTAATTTGTATGTGTTTTTATAGATTTTTTTTTTTTTACAGCGAGTTAAAAAAAAAATACTACGTATAGGCGATAATACGAATACGGCAGTTCGGAATATCTTAGTCTTTCTGATATGTAATTTGTATGTGTTTTTATAGATTAAATTATTTTTTTACAGCGAGTTTGTCCATATTCTTAAATTGTACAGTACACTCATTTTAATTTTAATTTTTGTAATGCATAAACATTGTAGAAAATCAAAATGCACGCTTTACGGTTACATTATTAAAAAAATATTTTAATCCGTAAATAACAATATCATGAAAATCAGTTTACGTCGTAAGTACGGTTACATATTTGTATAAATTAAACTATGATTTTCATTCGAATAAAATGACTTTTAATTCTTTAATTTATTTATCTAATTTTTATTGTTAGAGTTTTAAAGGGTTAAAAATAACAATAAGATTGACGAATTTCCTTAGAAACTGTTTTTCTTTTGGTTCGTTAACTATAGGTACCACCAATTTGACCCTGTGCAATTTACCCCCCCTACATTTAACACAATGAAAATTGCAGAAAAATTAATATTTTCTTGAAAATTTTTTTCCATTCGAAAGAAAAAACATTAAATAAACTTCTGATGATTTTTTAAATTTTTTATCAGCATACGAAAATAATGAAAATTATGATTGAAAAACAATGTTTTCATTTTTGCACTGTTAAATCAACTGAAATTTAACGTAGCTAAAAACAAGTTACGATAAGAGGATTTTTTAAAAATTCTATGAAAAATCAATTAATGGTATTTTCACGAAAATTTCCATAAATGTTTACCATTGGATGTAAATACATCTGAAATAGTTTTTTCTAAAATATATTAGGGGAAATATTTTTTTACGATGTCTATCACCCCCCCTATTTTATTTTATGAGATAAAAAAAAATGATGTGGAAAAAAATTTGGTACTTTTTTTCTATAAAGATAAGAGTCTGAATAACTATATCAATGAAATTGTATAACGTACCGAATTATAGTTTTTTTAGGAAAAAATAATGAATCGGAAATAAAAAGTGCAAAAAAAATGTCATAATATTAATATTTGAAAACTTTTTTTTTCTTATGTAATTGGTATGTACTATATTCTATTAAATTGTCAACAAAAAAAAATTTTTTTTAAAGAAATTAATTTTTACGAGATTTTCAATCTTTTGTGTGATTAAATTTTTTATTTTCTGCGTGAAATAAATTAAATTTTTTTTTTTTCCTGTGGAAAAAATCAAAATTTTTACGGATATTTAAAAACATGAATTTTAGAATTCAGGTGAAAAAAGTTGGTCCGATCCGTGCTCGATTAATATTTTTAAAAGAATTTGTAATTTTTATTGTTGAATAGTAATGTGTGATTCTTAGAATGTACGGAAGAGCAAAACTGACATATGACGAGACGCTTCTCGGTAACTAAAGTTTGTTTTTCTGAGCGTAAAAAATATTTTATTTAATTTTACGACAATTAGAATAAAATAATATATTGAATGATTGTTTTATCAGTTTTTCTTAGAAAAAATATTCAAATTTCATTTTTCGATTTTAAGAATTAATACTAAAAACCGAAATTTTTTAACGTCAATTTCACTGCGAAATTTTAAGATTAAAGTTTTTCAAGTTTTTATTCATTTTAAATTGTAATATTAAAGTTTTAAAGATTTATTCATTTTAATAGAAAAAATTTGGCTAAAAAAGTTTGTCCGTTACACCCATCCGTACTTAGATGCATAACTGTAAGAGGTAATAATATGTATTTCTTTCTCTCTAAATCGCGGCCTGAAAATTACCCTTTCGCACGTAATATGGATAGGTTTGTTTATTTTTTAAGATAACGATGTAATTTTTCCCAATCGGATAATTTGATCTTTGAATTAACTATTTTTCTTTGTAACAACCCTGTACGATCTTATTTTAACGAGATTTTTGATAAACAAAGTTCGGAAATATCTATTTCCGTTTTATTCAAGATGACCTAAACGGTCTGGTGGTACCTAGTTAACTAATTATTTTCTCAAACCACGATAAAAAAAAAACAAACAAAGGTTACTAATATGGACAAAATCCGGTGTTTTATCTTTAGTCAAAGGCCCGACTGGAGATAAGTAGTCAATTATTTGTAAGACGAAATTTATTTCAAGTTTATCTGACAATATCCAGTTATTGGAACATTTTTTTTTAAAATTATATGTAAGTACGAAAAATTGTAAGCGCTTTGTTTATCAAAATGACATGATTCGTTAGTAAATTACCCGAAAAGTTGATAAAACAAAACAACTAACAACCAACATTTAAATTATTATTCAAAATACAATTTAAAATATTCCTCAGAATTTGCCTTACAAATTAAATTTTAATTTTTATGATTTTACTCTTTATTGTGAAATCAATAAACATCGCTGAGTTTATAGTGCAACTTTTCAGTTCTGAAAAATTGGCATGTTTAAATAGAGATTTCATAGGTGACATTTGAACTTTTATGAAAATTGATGTTTTGTAATTAATATAAATTTTGTAATAAAACTTAATTTTAACTAGGGGGGGTAGGGGTTAGGGTTAGGGGGGGTAGTTTAATGGGAAATAAAATAAATAATCTGGGTTCCGTTCAAGCGGTTCCGATATGGGGGATCAATTTACTATAAACTTATACGAGGAAATGAGCACCCGTGAATACTCAAATAATAAAGAACTTTTAAGAATTTTTTTTTTCAATCTGATAGATTGGTGTGTAATCGATAATAATCAACTGAAGGGAAAAAATAGATGGGGGGGGATTCCAGATAATCAGGTCCACCAAAACGTTTTTAAACAATGTTTTTAAAATACTAGGTACCACCAATTTTACCCTGTGAAATTTACCCCCCCCCTATATTTAACACTATGAAACTTGCAGAAAAATTAATATTTTCTTGAAAAATTTTTTTCCATTTGAAAGAAAAAACATTAAATAAACTCCTGATGATTCTTTAACTTTTTTTCTGCTTACGGAAATAATGAAAATTATGATTGAAAAACAATGTTTTCATTTTTGCACTGTTAAATCAACTGAAAATTAACGTAGCTAAAAACAAGTTACGATAAGAATTTTTTTAAATTCTATGAAAAATCAATTAATTATAAATAATAACAAAATATTTCCGTTTTATTCAAGATGGCCTAAACTGATCAATTGGTGGTCCCTATAATACTATCTTAGGTTTTAGCAAAAATAGATATTGCAATACGAAGAATTTAAATTTTCGATTCTCAGCTTCTTTTTAAACTCAACATGCAATTAAGAACTAAATGTGAATTGTTGTCATGTACAAAAAATTTAAAACAATAACAAACAAATATACAAACGAATACTTTCAATTTGTTGTATAATAATATGAAATAATTTTAAACTATAAAACAGAAAATACAAATCCTGAAATATACAAATTCTCAATGATTTTAGTTTCAAGAATTATTTTCCTCTTACCCCCTCTCTAACTACTGTCTTCCACTTTCTCTCTCACTCCCTGGTGATCCAAATTTCATTTTAGTCCGGTCATGGACCGGGTACTTTAGCTAGTATATATATATATATATATATATATATATATATATATATATATATATATATATATGTATATATATATATATATATATATATATATATATATATATATCTTTTTTCTCACACACACCGAATATCTCTCTCTCTCTCTCTCTCTCTCTCTCTCTCTCTCCATGTATATATATATATATATATATATATATATATATATATATATATATTAGAAGGTTCATATTTTTCAACTTCCTAGAAGTTTACCTGTCACAATCTTTCTTGTTTCTATGAATAAAAAAACAATGTATACAAAATTTTAGCTCGAGCACACCATGTCATGGCGTTCCTCATCAGCCTTGAAATCTTGAAGTTTTTACCCGGAAAGTCAATTTTTTCACATGATTTCTTATATAATTTCTCTTTTAAATTAAAATATGTTCAGACTCATTCTTTTTTAATAGGAGGATAAGTGAATTGAAAAAAAGTAGAATTGAAAAACCAGTTGTGAATGTTGTTGCAGAAAGACGTGTCAAACTCATTCAAGAATATAATAACATTCTCAGAAAAGATGAAAATGAGAAACAATTTGATTTACAGCTTCTTACAGAATACCGTTAGACATACCAGTACATCTTCTCTTATGAAAAAAATATATTCAATAACCAGTGCTCAGTTTACACATAATGGTTTTTGATTCCATAGAAAGTATAATAAAATGAGTATCTCATATAGAAGTTTTGTGCTTTATTAAGAACATCTAATATTTCTCAATCAATTTCCTTTATCAATTTTGTCTTCTTTTGTTTTCTATGGAGACTTTATTTCCGTAGTCTTATACATATAAATTGTGGGGACCCATAACTCGGATCTTCTTCCAACTCCTCAACTAAACTCACCAAACAACCACGGTCCCTACAAATTGATGACCCCGGACTTGAATGGACACGCAACACACAAAATGATGACCCCGAGGCAAGAACGAGCACTTTACAATAAACGATACATCTGCAACTTGTACACATCCTCGGAAAAACCGCTGAAATACATACATCATTGGAAGAGATCGCCCAAATCAAACAAAAAGTAAAGACATTGTAAACAAAGGCTTTACTCAAAAGTCATAACAATTCGTCCATCTCACTTTCTTTCTCTCTTTCCGAAATTTGACAAAACATTAAACAAAACATTCTTCTCTTTGTTTTGTTTTTTTAAATCAGCAATCACAGCAACTCACTATTATGAATGTAACTTTTATCCCATTCATAATTTCAAATATACAAACCAAACCACAAATGTTGAACCCGACGTCAGTTAAACACACAAATATCTTTGTTGAAGTGACCAAAATTCGTTTCCACCGGCCGACATCCAAAATGGCGATCCAGAAGTTTCTAGGATATTCTTTTCTCGAAGACATTTCGATTATATCCAATACACGAAACCAAAAATGGAATTTCACAAAAATTCACAATTCCATTTTTTTCCCGATACGACGACAACATTTCGGAATTGAGAAACACACGACAAACATACGATTTTCCTCAAGGCAATCTATCGAAAAGGCACCTTGGAAGACTCACTTGGAAGATGAAACACTCTTTTTCACGCATTCACAATTTCTCACTTACGCTCTTCAAGTGAAAACAGTCAGGATATCTGACAATGGGATAATAAAGCGCAATTTACTTTAGATATCCGTATAATCAAAGGTTTAGACATTGTGGAAGACATTCTCACGCTCCACAATACAATACATAGAAAACCTTGATTTGGACCGCATCATCAAAAAACAAAAAAAGCCACATTCGATAGAACAGAAAAGTAAACACTTCTAAAGCATTGAACGTACACCCTGTTGCATTCGGAACCAAAACACTGCTTCGACACCATACATATCACCGTCACACCAAAGATGCCGTACTTGGAATCATTCACAAAGAACTACGACGGTACACTCGACACACCTAACGAATACAAAAGGGGCAAACAATTATCTGCACCTACAAAGGACTAAAATGGAACACTACACCCTCAAATAATACAACAGGGACAACCAATTATCCACACCTACAAAAACACTACAACGCATAACTCTACACTCTACAAATACAAAAGCAGGCACACAAGTATATACACCTACAAATAATTCAACATGTATTACATATTGAAAAATATTTTCAATATTCATCAATCTGCAGGGGTTTTATAGGGATTGGCCCCTATATTTTTACGGCATGTGGAATTGACCAAATTAAAATAATTAAGTTTTCTTAAATAACTAGTTTTACAATGGTATGTCATGAGTTTAGAATTAGGTAAACAAAAGAGAATCAAATAAATATTAGTTTAGAAATATTTTAACAACAATAGAAACAATGGTTTAAATTCATCCGATAATTTATGTCACCAGAATTCCACAGATACCAAAATCATTCGATATTGCATCATTGCAAATCACCTGATATTTGATGAATATTTTAGCTTAATGATCACGTAGATAATTACAAAAGAGAATTATAAAAAGACCCTTAGAAAAACAGACAGTGGGAGCTTACGCTCTTCCCGACTCGACAGAGTTGGAGCTGATGTTCCCAACTCGACTCAATGGGGAGAATACGCTGTCCAAAACATAACATACGACTCAACAGGTCCGTCTATTTTTTCGTTTTTTATTTTCTCTCTCTCTCGCTCAACAATAACAAATTTCAATCACAAGTTTCAATCACATACAAAACTGCAACAATATTGACACAACTAATCGTACAAATATAAACAATACATTTCACACTTGTCACACACAACTATGTACAGACACATACAGTCTGCAACACCGCTAAAGGAACAATTGAAATTACCAATTGTAAATTAATGTACATAAAGTTTATTTCCTTTATCAATTTTGTGTTCTTTTGTTTTCTATGGAAACTTCATTTCCGTAGTCTTATACATATAAATTGTGGGGACCCATAACTCGGATCTTCTTCAAACACTCACCAAACAACCACGGTCCCTACAAGTTTTCATGTTATTTCCGGTATTTTTCAAATTAACTAGAGATAAATATGATTAAGAACCTTTGAAAACATTTGCTGGACTTGCCTGGATGTTTCTACGTACATTAATACTTGCGTATATTTTTTTCCAACTACAACGCATTTGAGGCTTGCCTCAGAGTTGTCCAATTGAGCTGAACAGCGTTAGAGGGTGGGAACAGCAAACCCTTAACATTAGCAAAATTGCCAATTTCCAAAGGCCACCCATTATATATATATATATATATATATATATATATATATATAAAGAGAGAGAGATTTATGTAGAGAGAGAGAGAGAGAGAGAGAGAGAGAGAGAGAGAGAGAGAGAGAGAGAAGGAAAGAGGGACCGATGGGTGAATTGTGACTATTTTAAATTATTAATTTCGTGCATGCGATATTATTAATTTCAGGGTTTTCCACTGAGCAGCGAACTAGAGTGAGTTGGGCACTGCGCAAAAAGCTCACCATGACGTAATTCATTCCTCCAGAAAGTTGGAAACGGTATGTTGTACTACGTGATATTTACACTGGAATCTCTAATTTAAGAAGATTTAAGAGTTCTTAAGTGTCTATCTCATTAAGGTACATAGGATTTGAAAAGTCTTCGATGCGTCCAATAGTAATTATAGATGTACAGCAGCACAGAAGCCTCACACTGATCGTTATAAGAAAAGACCGTAAATGATAATGGCCCCAGCGAGTTGGTTAGGTCCATATTCAGGGGCATGAGAGTGAGTTCTCTCTCTCTCTCTCTCTCTCTATCTCTCTCTCTATCTCTCTCTCTCTCTCTCTATCACACACACACACACACACACACACACACACACACATATATATATATATATATATATATATATATATATATATATATATATATATATATATATAATGTGAGGTATCAGTACCAAGTACATTTCACTCAGCTCCCGCTATCTCCTTCTTCTATGAGATGATAATATAGTAATTAAATTGTCTTTATATCATCACGTGATAAATGCGCTAAAATAGTGTCCTACTCGTCTTGGGTAACACATCCGCACGTTATTTCAACGTTACCTTGATATGTTGATGCCATTTAGAGAGGATCACACCAATTATTTCTTTTCACGAAGTGATCCAACCAATTTCTCATCTCTTACATTACATTAGTGCTTTATGCCGACAGCTGAATTACCTGTCAATAGAAAGGCACATATTCGAATGTGAAATTCTCTCTTACCCCCCTCTCTCTCTCTCTCTCTCTCTCTCTCTATATATATATATATATATATATATATATATATATATATATATATATATATATATATATATATTGCATAAATATGTTTGCATAAATACGTATGCTGAATATAAACTTATATCAGGTCATATCTATGCATCAGGACATAAATATACCTAGATACACATATACTATGTATATATATATATATATATATATATATATATATATATATATATATATATACATTATCTGAGGTATCAGTACAAAGTCATTTTTATATATAGTCTATAGCTTATTTCATATTTACCAGGTGAAATCGGAGAGTACATGTCAGGTATGTACTTATTCGTAAACAATGGATCGTGTCATAGAGCGAGTTGATATAAAAGCAGTGGGGAAAATGGAGAACCCACTGATTAACAATCTCCTGAAAAAATGATATGCACTAAACTAAACTCATTATATTCTGCTGGACTCCGACTTAAATTGTTTTTATAATACTCATCAGGCAAACCGACCCCAATAATTGACATCGAGAAATATTTCAAAATACCCTACACCGACATGGTGATGGTGAATGGATACATCTGGGGGAAATTCTAAGAATTATGGAAAAACAATCTGCAAAATAAACTTTTTGCAAATAAAGCTCACCCTGACAGACTAATTTTGCTAAAGTATCGTACATACTTGACCTTGAATCCATCAAATATTCTTACTACTAATAAAGAATTACCACCCTTCTTTGATGTCAGATTTTGAAGTCTTCTACGTCCTCGTCACATTAGTAGTAGAGAACTATCACGCGCTTAAAAACGTTAAATGAAACCTATCTGATTCTTTTATTTAACAAAGTCTTATATAAGTGTTACATAATCTATGCGGTAGCATAATATTATTGTCAATCCCCTGTAATTCTGAGGGGATGACCCTTTTCATACTTATGTAAGTAGTATAGAGATATGGTGGCGATCAGTGCAGTTGATGGCCCTGAAAGTGAGTGACGGCGTTTGACCTCACTCGCACCTTGCCTTCCGGGGATAAATCGTGGGAACCGGAAGGCATAGAAGAACCTGTTCCGGTTTAAGAATAGTACGGAGCCATAGTTCTGTTTGCAGTTAGACGTCAGGCAGAGCAGCGGCCATTTTATGCTCTGCCTAAAACTGGAACTCACGCGCCCTATGTCAGTCAGATATTTAGTAACGTGAAATGTATAGTTAAGGAAATAAAAGTTTATATAAGTAAAATGTTCTTGTGGTTGATGAAGGTCTTGGTAACAAGACTAAGAAATGAATCCAGAACTACCAGCCAGCAGGAACATAGCAACAGAAGACCTTAGAAGATTCCAGACCAAAGACGATCAGAATAGCAAAGCCGGCCAGAAGAAAATACGACTAGAATTAAGAAGTAAGAAACACAACATTATATCGATTTGGTACTGTGAAAACCTCAGTACTCAACCTAAGCAAATCTCTAAGATTTAAAGACATTAAAGTACTCACAGGAAATATAATAACCATTAAAAAAATAAAAAATAAAACTCAACGTTAAGTCATGTCTGTTTGTTGTCAGGGAAATTTGTACTTGCTGGTCAGCACTCAACATAATCCAATGATATAATTAAATTCGTTTATGAGTGATATGATATGACCATATACATATGGTTTAGTTTTTATTGTATTTCTCCCACTAAAATTTGATTTTCTTAGCAGAAAAACAAAATCCGTTATTAATTTAATTGTATTCGAAAAAGATGAAAACTAAAACAATAAAAATAGATGAATAGAATAATGAGTGTAATAACACTTAAATACAATTGCGCTACAATAGAATTGTATTTGCTAATTTTTTTGTCTTTTTCATTCTGCAACAAGAAATGCTTACGATGTTTGAAGTCTTAGATTTCGTGCGTAATTTGGCACTTTTAGAGGCCGCATTGTTCTTTTCTATTTTAATGTTTTTCCTTTTTTTAAAATCTATATTGCCTTACATTAAATTTACCTTATTGTGCATTATGGTATTTGTATTCTTTTTATATACACATTTTTTTCTGTTTCTTATGCAATAGTTTCTCCATTATTTGAGCTTTTATTATTCATTTAATAATGAAAGTATTTCCCTCCATCGTCTCAAATGAGTTTTTCCTTTTAAATCTTTCAATCTTTTTTTTTTGTTACATTATTGTTTTATTACCGTCTGTTTTTATTTGTGAATTTTCCATCTTTATTTCTTTTATCTCTTTTATTGTCTTTATGTATTTTTGTCTTCCTTTCTTTTTTTCCTTCTTCATTTTCTTAATGTTTTCTTCCTTTTGTCTATACATATTTCTTGTTTCTAGTACTTATTTCATCCATTCATTCTTCCTTTCTGTTTGTCTTTCGAGCCTTCTGATTTTAAAACTTATCCTTTCCATATATTCATATTTCAACTTTTGTTATTTTATTCTTGTTATTAGGTTCTAGTTTTTTTTATTTGCTTCTGTGTTTTTTTCTTCTTTATTTGGTTATTTCATCCCTCGATATTTTGTTCTTATTTACGACCATTCATATTTATTTCCTCGCTCTTTATTCTTTTCGTTATGATATAGAATTTCTTTCTTTCTTTCTTTCGTCCCTTGTTTCTTTTCCCTTTCTTTTAAGCATTTATAATTATTTTATCTCTACTTTAGTCCGTTCGTTTGTCTCTAGTTGTCTTTCCTTTTTTCTCCTTTCCCTTTCTTTTTTTCTTTCCGATAGTTCTAACTGCATAGATTTCGTTCATACCTATTTGTAGTATTTCTTTCCTTATAGCAATACTATCTGTTCATTATTTACTTAACTCATTAAAAAATATTGGTGCTCGTCTATATTTTTCTTTATTTAAATCTATTTCTAACTTACACACTTTTCTTTACAATAAATTCAAGGCATATTCATCGTTCTTTCCGAAACAAAATTAACAAAATGTTCATTATTTCATGTGAATTACATTTTGTGGTTTGTATAATACTAGTTATAACATAAAATTAGTATTTTTGTTTACAAAATGTTCATTATTCTGAGAAAATATAACCACAGACATACGCGCGCACGCGCACACACACACACACACACACACACACACATATATATACATATATATATATTATATATATATATATATATATACATTCACCTAAAACTGGCAAGCACGCACAAAAATACTCAGTCCCTCTGTATCCCCCCCTCTCTCTCTCTCTCTCTCTCTCTCTCTCTCTCTCTCTCTCTCTCTCTCTCTCTCTTACACACACGCACACACACATTCAATCGAAACCAGATGTAAAGTAATATACATATGTTGAGAATAGTATGTAGTTATATGGATGAAAATATATACATGCTTATATATAAAAGTAAAATCTATAGAATTTGCTGCAATAGGATCAAACAACTAACCGACAAAAACAGGATTCCACTGTTGAACTTGTTTGGTAAGAACCGGACGGATCTCCAAAATACAGGACTATGTACTAAAATCAGAGGGAGCTAAGCACCAATACACAGGAAGGAACAGAGTGGCTTCAAATGACAAGGAAGGGAATTCCGTTGTAGTTCTATTTCATCGGCAAAATACATAACCATAGATATGTAGCTAAATTTATTAAAGTAAATGATGTTTAACGCGTATATAAATGTGTAAGTTCAGTTCTAAAATGAATGATTAATTCAATATGTCATATAACTCAGGGATTCATTGTGGACCTATCAATGAGTTGACTACATGCGATTTCCAACTTAGTACTTCCTCAATGTTTTCTATGTCTTTATGATTTAGATTAGATACTCAGAACGTGGATCAACGCATTTTGATCGAATCGTCTTTGAGATGTATCTGACAATTAGTGGATATGAGCTGTCGCAGGTGTTGGAATCTCCTAGAACGAGCCAACGCACTGTTAATAATAATAGTTGCTTATTTCAATATGATGATATAATCCTATACAACAGAAAAGGATACGTTTCCCACTGTTAGGAAAGAACGTACACGGTTAGGAATCTGGCAGGCAATTTTGATTTATGCTAATTAGAATTTTTGATTAATGCGAATTAGAATTAGTTCTTTGGGACAAAAATGGTTTGGACTACGTTACTAGTTTCGTCAGAGATTTTCCTAAGTGGCAAGTTCTTCTATAAGCTAGATATTTTTCTAGCGGTAAATATGTATTCTATTGGTAATACAAAGAGTCATATTTATTCTGAATCTTCAGGTTATGTGTGTTGTACCAGCCTTGGATTCCAAATGGTACATACGTGGGGGGAATTTGGTAGGTAAAGAGTTAACAATCACACAGAAAGAACACACATAGAAACAATTACAAATGAAAAGGAGGTGTTTTGTATCTTTTAGAATACACTACGAAAAATAAAACAAATACAACAACCAAAATGAAGGAATAAAAAGTTAACATATTCAATAAATGTACATGTCTATATATATGCACACATAGTAATGTACATTACAAAATAAGCAAACAACGGAATTCGAATGTAGCCTGGAAACTGGGTATACGTGCACGTTCTGCAGAAGCTAACACTATTCTGAATGAGACTCTCTTGTTATATGATTCTAGCCTGATAGTTGTGTTTCCTTTGATATGTTTGTAATCGTGTTTAGCAATTTTTGTGATGACTAATAACATTGAAAAGATAGAATAAGAAAGGTGCTATATTTGTTTTTGGAAACCTGCTGCTGTAGACGTAGAATGTGTAATCATTAAAAAATAATATGCAGAGGAACCAACTTTTTTCTAATCAAACATTGAGAAGTTAATAAAATGTTGGCACAAAAACAATAAGCAATTGAAAAGTAGACCAAATCAAATCTGAACTTTAGTTTTGATTTTATTTTACAATTGAATTTTGAATTGCCTGAGTAGGTGGGTGTTCAAAATTCAATCTCAGACAGTTTGTACCGTAAGTAAAATCATCAAATTTATTAAAGGAGTAAAAAACAACCCAAAACAATTTGAAATGGAAACTTAGTTCTGATAACTTTAAATATATATTAATATCAAACATACTATATATGAATATAATATCGGGCATGTATTTATTAAAACTTGTTTTAAAAACAATGAGCACCGGCTAAAGTGGCATGTTCAAATTTTGAATACATATAACTTAAGATTATTCTTTATTCTATGGATTGAGAATTGTGGGCAGTGACATAGTTTCTGTTATAGACTAATTAAGACCGAATCTCCATTATCAATAGGTTTATGTTCCTAATTGTATTCAGCTTTGTTTTAACTAAATAAAATCTCAGTTTTTAAATGATTTTATCAATTATGTTTTATGTAGGGATTTTGGATAGAATTGCCTATGAATTGAATTCAGTTTTACTAGGATTATCTCTTGGTTTTCTTTTCTACTATTTCATTGTTAGGGTGTACTTTATTGTTATTTTTTTTATTGGTGCTGTGTATAAATATGATATTCGAGTGAGTTAAAAGGATTTATAATGCATTTACATTCATGCTCTACATTTTAGGTCCCGACTCCTCTTAAAACGAGGCCTATTGTTATGGCGTTTTCTTTTTAAATTTCTTGTGGCGTTATTAAGCATATTGTTGTTCATTTTTGTTGGGTGATTTTCGGTATAATTTTACTTGTAATTTAACGTTAGTTCTAAAGTGTCTGTATATGGTTAATGCATCATCACGCCCCATTTAATAGATAAAATCTCTGTGTGGTTATACATTCTTCAGATACATATATATGTGGGTAAACATAATTCGGTAAACGTACGCACAATAATAACACCAGTCTTAGTATTATAACTTCTAGATACTTTTGAACAAACATACGTACACAATTGAAACAGATACAGACATTTAATTCCAAGCGAAGATAAGTACTCCAAAACCTTTGAAAGGAAATATAAGCATAAGGCTGCCAGACAGAAATATAATTTTCAATTATGAAAGCGAAATTATAGTTGCATATATAAGTATTTCATTTGAAATGATTCCACTCCATTAAAATACAAAATAAAAACAAACATGCTAAACCATACGATTTTGAGATTTGAGATTAAGTTGAAAATGATTCAAATCCTCTCTCTTTCTCATTATCTTTTTCTCTCTCATTAACAAACCCTCTCCGTGGTATATCAAGGAATATACTTCAAAACATTTCCTTTAAGATGAATCATTTATAATCCAAAATGGATACTTAATACTATCATCTCGATGCTGAGAAATACCAAATGATTTTTTTAGAAAGCACTTATTTTATTTTCATTTTTGGTCAATATCCTTCTCTTGACATTTATTTCATTTTATATGATACATTAAGCGCTCATATATATATATATATATATATATATATATATATATATATATATATATATATATATGTGGTGATTGCCGCTCCTTGACAGAATAAGGCCATTTCTACAAGTAATCCAGATGTGAGCAGTTGTGAACACGCAGATGGCCCACGGATCCAGCTTGTTTTTTATGTACCCTATCACACATATGAAATCCTCGACATACAGGCGCTGCCACACATGTTTCCATGGTGTCCGTCATGTGTCGCTTCAGAATGGAGGGCTCGATTCACCTTACCTCAAACTTCTTACAGCTACCATTGGCCTGTCTTTCCATGAGGATGTGTATCCAGACCTCCTGTCAATTGGACCTTATAGCTTGAGCTGATTTCCGCAAGAGCATCGGTGTCTGTCCCTTATCGAGATACTTCCCTGTCACGATGCAAGTATGTATTTTGGGGTTTCCCAATCTCAAGATGGGGAGGTGTCCAGACATTCCAGGTGGCTATTCTTAGCCTTGTTTTGTGTTGTGGTATTTTCTAGTTTTCGCCCAGCTAATGTGGACAACCGTCGAAATGTTGGTTTCTGGCCAGCTTGATAGGTGAACCGGCATTTGTTTAGGTCACTTTTTCTAGACACTTCCCAAATGGCTGGGTGAACAGTGTTAACCAAGGGGCTGCTCATTCACCCACAATCTCGCCGAGGCACGTTGCTGTTCAATCAGCAAAGCGGTGACGTTAAGTGCGCCACGAATCACACCGTATGTAGATTCACATCTGCATGCTTCCATCCCGTCAGGCCTGCATACCACACCATTCCTACATCACTCGGGGACTTGTAGAGATATCTGCACATGTTTTTTTTTGTTTTACATGTTGCGCGCTTGTGCGACACGCACCGCATGCTCTCCTTCCCCAAAGTCAAGTATCAGTGACAAGCCGAGGCAAGATGACTGGGAGACTTTGGGGAACGCAGGTGGATGATCTGATAAGATCTACGGGTCCACCACACCGAAAAAAAAAGACTAAGTTTTAACTTAGTATAAGTCCACATGTACCATTTTAGATTATCAAAAAGCAAAATCGGTAAGTTAGTTCAAATTAATGCTTTTCAAAGACACCTGCGTGGCTGGCCGGTTCGAATGAAATAATATTTGAGAAATAAATTGCTTATTTAAACAAAATGAAAATAAGACAAAGTTTGTTAGCAGTAAAACAATATGTAAAAAGAAATAAACATGTGTTAATTAATATGCATTTCTATTCTTTAAAAACATTAACTTAAAATACTACTTATCTGGGCCATTCTTAACTCTTCAGCCGACATTTAACATTTGACAAAAGTCATGGTGCCTTGCTAGGATTTTTTTTTCTTTCTATGAGGCAGGGGAGGGGGGCTTTTAGCCGACGTGACTGGCCGGATCGAATGAAATAATATTTAAGAAATAAATTGCTTATTTAAACAGAATGAAAATAAGACAAAGTTTGTTAGCAGTAAAACAATATGTAAAAAGAAATAAACATGTGTTAATTAATATGCATTTCTATTCTTTAAAAACATTAACTTAAAATACTACTTATCTGGGACCTTCTTAACTCTTCAGCCGACTATATATATATATATATATATATATATATATATATATATATATATATATATATATATATATATATATATATACCCAGGATTTTTATAAACAATACTTAACAATTCATTTTAAAACTTGTATATCAGTAAAAATGCTAACACAATTCCCATGAGAAAAATTATGTAAATATAACATAAATATGTTTCTACGATAATCATATCATTGTCCAACGTAAGTGTTAAATCTCAATGGTTTAAATTCGCAGATTTTTTTGTTTCACCAGACGGTGGGTGCTGTCAAGTAAAGCATAAATGTATTGTAACATTTTTTTTTAAATTGCTTTGAATGGATTTTAGTTCAAAAAGGTAAAAAAGAGAAACAATTTAATGTTCACTATTGAATTAATATAGTTCATTGTATTCTTTATCTTGATGTGAGTATTTCATTCTGTGTCAATGAAATCATTCCCTGTTCTCATTAAATACATGATAAAAAGTATTTATTGAAAATAATTTGAAATATATTCATAAATGTCTTTCTGCAAATGTTCGTACAATTTGTCTGTGAAATGTATTTATGTGTCATTGCAATGTTTCTCCAAATTTGCAATATATTTGTGCTGTGTGTTTACGCAATATTGCAATGTTTTTGTGAAAATATACAATATGTTATGCAACTGTGAAATGTCTGTACATACTTGGAATGTATTTTACAAGTATCCAATGTGTATTTGTACAAGTTTGCAATGCATCTGCACACATTGATATTGTGTTTAAGTAACTTTGCAATGGGTGTGTGCAATTTTAAAATGCAAAGTTGCAATATATTTGTGTACATTTTTAATGCATTTAGGGAAATTCAAAATACGTTTGTGACGCATTTCATTGTGTTTTTCGCAACGTTGCAAAATGTTAAAGTATTTTTGAAAACTAGTTATGGAATATTGTAACGTGTTCGTAATAATTTACCATTTTATTCTGTTAGTGTACCTCAGGGTATGCAAGTATGTGACTTTGTTTAGGGTCGTGTAATTTTATATGCTCTGTGTATTTGGGTTTGCTTATGCCTGTGGGATAGCTTTTGATATTAGTTTGGAAATCCGTGTTAACATACGCACATGAATTTGGTGATAATAACGTAGTTATTGTATCTTATTTTAACTGTTATAATTATTTTACTAACGGACTTATCTACATGACATTTCTCAATTTATTCTTTTGGTGTATAAAAGTAATGATACTTTTACTAAATCCTAATACAACTAAATGATTTTTTTATATGAATTACTGGAAATACACAGAGTTAGAAAAATTGTGCATTTACTTTCAAAAACATTGAATTTTCATAATGATATAAATCATATGTATATAGAATTATCACAAATTATACTAAGTGGTTGCAATGTTTATAATTAGAGACTACATTAATATCAGTGTCGATTATTGTAGAAGATAAAGCAAAGTTTTTATTCTCAACATATAAGTAAAGTAAATGATTTGAAGACAAAAAAATAAGAAACATTGGAAAGGAGCCCATTTGTTTTCAATTTCGAGTTTTTCGTGTCCTGGACCGGTTGTTATACCAAGGTTAAAGAGCCAAATCGACTAGATACTCATAGATCTTGGGAGTAAAGTTGGATTCGTACCTTTCCCACTATGTGAAACGAAAACAGCCAAGTCCAGAATTTGAACTCACCTTGCACTATGAATTTGAACTCATCTTGCTGTGTTCATTTCCTACGACGGTCGCAATTCTAAACAGGAAAAAACGTTATACTTAGTTGCAGTATGAAAGATTTAAGAGATTAATGACGTTCAAAATAATTTCAAAATATTATTGCAAACATAACTTCTTGAAAGTATCCAACATTT
>CM042139.1:70461342-70521342 GCA_023376005.1 Doryteuthis pealeii
TTCCGGTTTTTGTCTGTAACAAAAATTATGTCACTGCTTACGTCACATTACCCAAAATCGTCATAACATAGAATAAATACACTCAAAATTTGAACATGCAGCATTAGACAGTCCCCATTGTTTTTTAAAACAAGTTTTAATAAATACATGACTGGTATTATATATCTATATATAGTTTGTTTTATTTTAATACATATTTAAAGTTTACATTTCAAATTGTTTTATTTTTAATCCTTTAATGAATTTGATGATTCTTACTTACTTAGTGTACAAACTTGCTGATATTGAATTTTTTACTCCCACCCCTCAGGCAATATGATTCAAAAATCTATGTTTACATCGCCCGGAGGGAGTGTTTTATTTTGTACTAGTATATCTAACAAAGAAAACAAATCCACAGTAACGAAAACAAATACACATTATTAGACTGGACATCGTTTAGGCAAGTTTCTTATTTTTAATTCGTGTAAGCTTTAATTCATGAAAAGTTCCTTTTTGGTTTCATTGCGTTTCTTCATTTTACAGTAAAATATTATCAAAATCCAATGAAGGCAGTGAATCATGAAGACAATAAACGTGCATGCATACGTAGTGATACGCCCATTCGAAAATATACAAGCACAATCATCTGTACACCATGTTTACGCAGTAAGAATGTTCACATATCTAATTTAATCATTCTTTCTACGTCTCATTTTCCGTCCTAATGAATTGTTCAAACGGATTAATGCAAATACTGCAACAAATAATATACACAAAACCTTTAATAGATCTTAGAAACTTCTTGAAAACAAATAACTCAGCATCGCCCATTTAAACTTTGAATGATCACATACACTTGTAAGATAGAACACTCACAGTTTGAGAATTACAAATGAAAATACGTATACATATGTATATTTGTAAATTTAATAATATTCCTGTTCCCCATATACATAAATACATTCACACTTTGCACAACCACACAAACGCGCGCGCACAAACACACACACACACACACACACACACATGTATATATGTCTATATATTTATGTATATATATGTATAGGTGTGGCCCTCTACCTCAGACGCTAAAATAATCTCCTTGGTCTAGTGCAAGTGAAAAGGGGATGGACTCCCTCGCTGATTGGCTGATACCGACTTTAGGACGCCCCGACGACTTTACTTTTTATGTATATATTAGAAGGATGTCTTTATATATATATATATATATATATATATATATATATGTGTGTGTATGTGTGTGTGTGTGTGTGTATGTGTGTATGTTTGTATGTGGGTGTATGTGGGTATGTGTATGTGTGTGTATGTGTGTATGTGTGTGTATGTGGGGGTACTTTTTAAATAAAGCAAGAAATGCAAATAACCCTCGTATTAAGTCTGAAATTGTAACAGCCATTACAGACATCCAGGCGGCAAATTTTGTGGAAAAAACTAACCCACGTGGACGTAGGGGTAAGCAAACTCACCTGGATATTCAGAAAGCTGTTTAACAGCTAAGGATCGCATTACAGTGGAAACCGCTTATTGTCAAAATACTCGCCATTCATCATTAAAAAAAACACGATTTATAACCGTCTCGGTTATGAATTTGATACATTAGAATATATTTTGTACAAAATATTTCAACACCAGTAAGAGACGTGCTGGCAGATTACCTACCTAATGGTCTTTAAACCACCTGCGTGTGGGGAATTAGCAAGAAACCCGATAACGTTTCGGGGTGAAATAAAGAACATTAATTTTCAAGAGGATATTTGAACGTTTATATATATATATATATTATATAATATATATATATATATATATATATATATATATAAAGACATTTAAAAAATATATTTACGTCGTGTTTTAAATGCAGCTAAACAAGTTATCTTATTATAGATAATGAGCCATATGATGAATTCGATACCTCAAATGACCGGTTTTCTCAACACGGACTAATAGGCATAAGACATTTAAATTAAACAAGATTTTTTTTGTTTTAATGGTAAATAAGGAAACATGTAAAGCAAAATAACGGTTGTTTGTCTCTCGCCATATATATATATATATATATATATATATATATATATATATATACATATATATATATATATATATGTATAATTGTGTGATTCTGTGTGTATATATATATATAATATATATATATATATATATTATATATATATATATATATATATATATATATAAAACAATGTATTTAAAGTTTATTTGTAGATGCTGAAGTCCACGTTAAAGTATTTTATTTTGTTAGAAAACCGTAATCAAGACTTTAGGTTGAGCATAGTGTTCTCTAACCTTTTTTGCATTTCGTGTTAAAACGAAAATGACGGATGAGAATGTTTAGAGAAAATATTGTTTTACGTGAGAAGCGGACTTTCTGTAGACCTGATTTGATTTCCATATGTAACATAAGTGTAAACCTTTTTCACATGTGATATGTTTATCTAAATATATGTGCGTTTTATAAGGGTGTGCTCGTTTATCTTTATGTGTATATTTACATGCTTTCAAAAGGAAATGATTGTTAGATGCGTATTCATCTACTTGAATGCCGGTGTTATACAATGCACATATTGTATATGCGAGGTTGAAACATATATGGACATTTAATAACAATAAAGTATCCACTTTCATTGTATGCAGCTTCCAATGACGACTACAAAGAAATATATCCAGAACTTCTACATTGAAAAGCGCAAAGAAATGACAAGTGAATCGTCCCTTTCATCGGTCAAAAAAAAAAACGTAAACATTCTCAATATGGGGTTTCTTTTATATTTTCCCTCATACACCCAGGCGTATATATATATATATATATATATATATATATATATATATATATATATATATATATATTGGTTTGAAACTTTGAGACTTGGTTTGAAAATCGCATAGGTGAGTAACTGACAGTTGCCAAGCGATTTGGTTCATGTGTTCGCTACACTATCTTACATATGAAACACAGACACGCATCCAATCATGGACGCACACACACACACACACACACACACATATATATGTATATATATATATATATATATATATATATATATATATATATATATATATGAATGAAATATGAAAGCCAATGTTTCGATGTAAAATTGCATATTGAAAAGTATATGCTTAATATATGCTGCCTTTTGGTATATGCTTAACTCAGTTCCAAATGTGTGTGTCTGTCTGTCTGTCTGTGTATGTGTGTGTGTCTGTCTGTCTGTCTGTCTGTCTGTCTGTGTCTGTGTCTGTGTGTCAGTGCATATGTATACAAATTTATGACATATATAAATTAAATTATAAATTGTGCATATGTATATAAATATATAATTTAAGCGAATACATCTTTGGATTTGTGTTAAGCAGATACAGAAAGGCAGCCTATTTTTAGCGTATACATTTTAATTATTTTTTAAACTTGTAATTCTTATATTTTTTCAGAAATTTAAATTTTAAAGTAATACTGATAATTTAATTGGAAAAAGAGCACAATATTGTAAGCATATGTAAAATATTCAAAGACAAATATTTTTGATCAGTTTTACATAAACTTTGAATTAAAAATAAAGAAAGAAACTTACTAACTAAATACATTAATTG
The DNA here is from genome assembly GCA_023376005.1 of Doryteuthis pealeii. NCBI lineage: Eukaryota > Metazoa > Mollusca > Cephalopoda > Myopsida > Loliginidae > Doryteuthis > Doryteuthis pealeii. The sequence goes on from CM042139.1 coordinate 70,464,949, forward strand.
TGACATGAAAACACACAATATTTTGGCTTCTAGGGTGTTCTCTGTCTGTCCGAGCATAGTAATAATCCAGCCTGGGAAATGTGTACAACCATGTATTTATTTAATATAACATGAGTTCAAAATATCCATAAATTTCTGAATGAATTCGTTTGTTTACAAAAATTTGGGAACGGAAGTTACCGGTGACGAGTTAGAATGTGAATCTTTCATTAAGTTGATGATTTGGGATGCCTATAGGAGATTTGAACCCACTTAAATACTGTTTGTCTGGTTGTTTTTAGATGAGGCTTGATGTGTACAATTCTGATTTTTTAAAACTTTTGTCCTCGTATCTGTCGTGGTATGTAAGTACACAATGTTTTGGTCGCTGTATCCTCCGGTCTTCTTCAGGTGTTCCCTGTCTTTTTAAGCATAGCAATAACCCAACATGGGAAATGATTTTTAATAGTTTGATGGTTGATCAAACAATACGTCGAATAAATTTTGAGGGTCACATTCAAATAATCGCCTTATTCTTTTTGCACGAAGAACATCTGAGGAAGGCTGGAGAATACAGTGGCCGAAATGTTGTGTTTATAAATACTTAAAAAAAGATGAGAATAGCAGTCCGAAAATCAAAATCATACTCACATTCTCTCAAGGATTCAGACACATAGCTAAATACCATTTCTGGCTAAGGCTTCGTTAAACTTGACATTTCTCGGTATTATAACAATCGTTCAAATGGGTTCGAGTAGAATAATGATCATTTTTAAAAGAATACATAATAAAAATAAACGTTAATTCTTATCAGGAAATCTTTCATGCAGGATGATATAACTTTTTTTAGGCGGTCAAAAAATCGATATGCAAAAGACTGCATTATATCCACTACATTTCATCAGCTACCATTTGAAAACCATCTTCGTCTAGATAATACTAATCAATAAATCATATGTACATTTAATTGCAAACAAAGGAGCCACTAAATATCCTGATATAATTAATTGAAGTGGTAAAGAATGGGTCTGTCTCAACTTTTTTGTTTAGCAGCGACACCAAATACTTTGCCAGAATTTTGCCCCGGAAACTATCATTGGGTCATGGTGATTCATAATTAATATGTGACTTGGGATCTCCAGCGGACATGCAAAGCGTGAATAACTGATAGAGCCAGCTTTAACTTGTAGGAAGATAATAAATAAGTGCCTCCCTTGGAAAGTAGGCGTGTCCCTGATTTTACCTCGTGGACGGTCCCATATGAGATTCCCAGAATCCCTAGCTACCTCTTTTGTTTGTTTTCTTTGAAAAGTAAAGACGCAAATTTTCCGACATTATCTTTGCCTTTACCCCATCCCCCAAAGCCTTGGTCGTTTTACACACCTTAATCAAGTAAACCATTACCATTCGTGTACGTCTTTCATAAGCTGCTTGTTCATAGAACTATATGTTCATATTTCATCTGCTGGGACATGTTTGTTTATTCTTGTCAATAATACTTGTATGTACATTATGCATGTATTAAGTTATTATGTTTTGTGTAAATCGGTTTACATTGTCTTTCCCTCCGTACATTTAGTATTAATTTATCATCTATATGATAATGCTAATATGGGATTTGCTTAGTAGAAGTTCGACTAAATATGTTCTAAACACACACACACACACACACACACACACACACACACACACACACACACACACACACACACACACACACACACACATATATATATATATATATATATATATATATATGGACAAGGCTGTTCATGTTCCAGTTCACAGTAATCTCTTTGGGACATTATTCCATCTGTTCTCCACCCATGTATGTGTAAATACTAGAACATCATGGTTAATTAACTGGTCTAGTAGAAGTAAAATTCCGAATTCAATCATGTCTTGTATCCGTGGCGGATGGGTTCTAAAAATACCTAATCTTCCCAAGCTATGAGTGTTGATTGCTACACATTCCGTTGCATTAATATAATACATTGCTTTGTATGTGCATTTATTTACATACTTTTTACAATTTATATACCACATTCTGTTCGTAATATACTTAATGTATAGGGATTGTTATGTAGACTATATGTACACATATTTGAAGATGCATACATATATGTTTTAATGCCTATCCTCTGTGTTTCTATGTGTATGTGTGTATGTGTACGTATTTATCTACCCCATCTCTTCGTGCGACCAGGATGTTATACAAGGCCAATTTTACATGGAGTTTAACAGATTTTAATTCAAAGTGTTCCTTCTCCTAAAATGGTTGCCTTACCAAGGTTAACGATTCCAGTATTTCTTATCGAAGGATAATAGCCATGAAGGGAGAATAGGTGGGTGCATACGCTTCCCATATGTATTAGCATTATGTCAAATGCAACCAGTCTCGTTCAGGATTTGAACTCGTCTCTCCTTGTCTATTTCATACAACTTGGTAAAAAGGTTGTCTCTATGTGTATGTACGTGTATATTTGCGTTTACTCTTTAATATATGGTGTGGGTAAGCTTATAATTTTATTGTCTTGAAAGTAAAACGGAATTTATTCATCTAGTTATCTAAAGTGCGGGGTGTAATGTTTAGAGTCGTAGGAAATGGACTTGTCGCACCAAGTTCAAATACTGGACAAGGCTGTTTTCGTTTCATGATAATCCGGGAAGAGAAGTGTTAGAAGTGGTGTGTTCATCTGTTCAGTAAGAAAAATATTCTTTGAATTTAATTCGTTTGAAATGTTCTTATATATACTAGCAAATATTTAAGTTTTAATATAATAAAATATCATGTTAAATTAGAAAGGCTAACGAAACTGAATAAGAATTCAGATAAAAATATTTGGAACAGAGGGGGTATAATCGGAAAATAGAACAACTTTGAAACTAACTGTTCCACCATTTTCCCTTACTCCCGTCTTTCAGTGGTAAATTTCCCTAATTTAACTATTTAGTTAAAATAGGAAGAAAAGAATAAAATTACAGTTATTTCTTTATGTTAATAGATTTCTGTTAAGATTTATCCCCGAGATTTTTGCTCATATTTATTAAGATAAAACCAAACAATTAGAAATCAATAATACTAAGCATATATTTATTAAAATCAAATTTTTTTAAGATCAATATGCAAATTAGCCTTCCCATTAACACTGTAAACCGCTATTTCGTTGAATATATAAATATAATTGCATGTTATCAGTATGTAAATGTTGTTAACAGTCTTAATGATGTAAAACAATTTTACTAATAATTGAGGTTTAAATAAAAAATAAAATCATGGAGAATGTGATGTAAATAACAAAGGGAATTGTGACTTGAATAGTAATATAGTTTCGGTTACAGACATACAAACCCACAATCTCCATTATAATAAGATATATATATATATATATATATAGAGAGAGAGAGAGAGAGAGAGACAGACAGACAGACAGACAGTCAGTGAGAGAGAGGTTTAAATGCACTGCTACTTATTGGTATCTATCAATTTAAGATTGATAACAAGTCTGAAAAATGTAAAATCATCTTGTTTCTTTTTTAATGAGAAGAAAGATCCAAGGTTTCCACATTGCTGAATGTATACAGTCTTTACTTATATTTACATGTAAGGTACCTGTTAATATGCTATTGCGTATTTTCAATAGAATAATATATTTTTAGGAGTTTTCACGAAAAAAAAGATGGAATGGTTTATATTGATAACGTGTATTATTAGTGAGGTATTCCTGGGAAGCTAAATATCAATGATAGGGATGTTTCTGCCTAAAAGCAATGACTTATCCCAGATACATTTTTAAGGAAGTTCTTGTTGGCTGGCTTCTTGATGTTTTTCCAGGAGTAGTTGCATAATATAAGTATATTAATGTATAAAATCTTATGGATATACTTGTATGTATGTGTGTATGAATGTGTTTGTTAATGTATTTGTACGCTCCAGCAATTCCTCATTTACGGAATGTGATGTCAATTAATGCACAGTAAAGGTATGAACTGATATTGACAGATTATCAATCATATGGAAATCTGATCCCTCTGATAAGATAAAGGGAGAATTCTTCCAAGCTGCAACTACATTAGTGCTACAGTATGGATATAAGACTTGGACTTTAACTTTAGGTATGTGGAATGGTCTACTAATGGTATATCAAAGACTTGCTATTCTGTGAGGAGATGTCTCAATCTTATTTAAAACAAAAATAATACCCAATAAACATCTATATATGTTTTAAAATTTACTGTAGCACTGTATATATATATATATATATATATATATATATATATATATATATATATATATATATATATATTAAAAATATTTTTTTAAATAAAATAAAAATAAATATATATATATTAAAAATATACATATATATATATTGAAAATAAAAAAAAATTTAAATTTAAAAATTTAAAAAATTCTCTTCTGAAAAAATCCGTTGCAGGCCTACCATGAACGGGTTAAAACTCTAACTGTTTGAAAAAGAGAATTTGTCTATTGTTGAATTTGAAATATGTCTTCTTTTTTTTTTTTTTCAAAAACTGTTACACTAAGATATACATTATTGTCACTGACCGAGAAACGCGTGGCGGATGTGCTTATGACTTTTTGGAACAAAAACAAGCTCTGAAGATGATTTTTATAAATCGAAATATTGTTCAATATTAGCTATGAATATGATATAAAATATTTTCATTTTAACAGCATTGTGTGTTTTCATATCCTTTTATCTATATTTATATATATAAGTGGCATTTTTAACGTGTTGCTTGAGGTGATTCCTCTTTTCCAAATTGACACAATGATGACTTTCTAATCCAGGAATAATTAATTATTTCAAATATTGATTTTAGAGGCAAGTCTAAGTCAAACATCATCATCATATTATTTTTTCTCTCCCATATTACACCAGGCAAGATTAAACTGAACTTATCAAATATGCATATGCTAATGCAGCTTACAGGCGGTTAAGTCGCGTTGAAAGCTAGATCACCGTTATATTATCGTAGCTAAGCATCTATGTATTTGTTCAGTGCGTAGATGAGTGACGCTTTAAGCAACAACACGTATTTTTATCGACCTAATATCAAAATGACTTAATTCGCCTTTAAATGACCCGAAAAGGTTTGATGTGACATAAAAACTTCTTCTTCTTCTTCTTCTTCTTCTTCTTCTTCTTCTTCTTCTTCTTCTTCTTCTTCTTCTTCTTCTTCATTTGACTTAAGATATGCAGTGAGATATCATATATATTGTATGCCTGTGATATCTTAATGCATACAAATCATACATGACATACAATCAAAACCAATTTTAATCTTCAATGTTAAGTAACAATGAATCGGGCAAGAATATAGATAAGTGATGATTTGGGTGCAGAAGTTTCCGTAAGTAATCAAAAGCCGATGTGCCAGGCTAAGCAACATTGAGAAAATTCTTGTAAGATCATACATACATACATACACATACATAAATGAATACAGAAAAAAAACATTACATGTTCTCCTAATTGTTAGGGATTTGGCATTTCCAAATACATGAAAATTCTCGGTCAGAATTTTATGGATATAAATTTAATAGTACATCTAACGACTTAATTGCATCACCTAAACTCAAGAAATGACCAGGTACACCTGCGGTCCATTGTGTTGTTTAACAGCACCTGGAATATTGAGTATCTGGCCGCCATCCTTGGTTCCAGATGTAGTAAATTAGTAAGCAAGCCAATAAGTATCCAGTGTTATAGTATTCTTTGTAAGTCCGTCGTCCAAGATGATCCAAATAGCAATGAGCCAAGGTTAAGAATCAGACTAGTATAAATACAACAACAGCAGCAGCAGCACTGCCAGTTCTTGGACAATAGGAATCTCTACCAGTTCACGTGCCCATAGGCGAGTCTATAAATAGAAGTGACCATTTGCCCCATGCCTTATATCCCCAAAATTCCAACACGCCCCCTTTTTTGATATAAGGTGGGCCATTTCATTCAACAATATTAAATCCTTTCATTGAGGAAAATTACAATCGTTACATTGAGAAATGTTTACAATTTACAATAAATTCATTAAGAAATTTGTAATTTCAATTTTATAGTAAAAGCAAAAATACTATTACTATTACTAATCTTAGATTTTACTAACCCTATTTTGTAAAAAAAAAAAAAATTATTATTATTATTGTTTTCCTACTCCTAATTCCTAGTCTTATTACTGCAAAACGTTACTGCCAAAAGTTAGTATTGACCCCTTTTTGGGGTTTTCTTTTTTTTAATTTATTTTTTATTTTTTTATTTTTTTGTTGTGTTAATTCAAAAATACAATACTATACAGTATAATACAATGGAATACAAGTTAATGGATTAGTAACTTATTGAACAGGTTTAATGTCATTGTCCAGGACATTCATTTTCGTGGGGGGGGGTCTTACCCCTCTGCATGAATACAGTCGGCCTATTCTGCAGCCCAAACCGACAGGGCAAAATCTTAAGTTTAATTTTGGCCCCCCATGATATCTTTTTTAAGTATTTAGCTTTATCCTGTTCAACGGTTTTGTGAACAGATCTGAAATGTTATTTTCTGATTCTATATACTTTAAGAGTATAGACCCCTTTTTAATTTCATCCCTTATAAATTGATATTTTATATCAATATGTTTTGATCTCTGGTGTATAAGGGTTTTTTTGCCAATAGTATGCTCGACTGATTATCACAATAAATAGTTACAGGGTTTTTAACGATCCCTGGTTCCACGACACAATTCACTAATGTTCGTAAATAAAGGGCTTCTTCGATTGTTACCGCTATACTAACAAATTCGGCCTCACATGTTGACAAAGAGACCACTGGTTTTTTTTTTAGATTTCCAGGAAATAATCGAGCTTTCGTCCGATAATTTAAAACAGTATCCTGATATACTCTTTCGGTCACTTGAACCTGCCCAGTCGCCATCACAAAATCCTGTTCAACGGGGTAACTATGGAAAGTGTTATTCCAGGAACGCCCACTTTGTTTATCATACTCGATAAAAATACCCTCCTTAGAACGGGGATCCAATTTCTTTTTATTTTGCACATAGCAAAAACAAGTCGTCCCAAAAATATGCATACGACTTAAGTTCGGTCTAGAACCGGTAAAAACTTCAAACTTTGCCATATTGGCTTACATCTGCTAAGTATTGTTTTGTAGCTAGCAGAGTATCAGATTTATGGGCTAAAAAATATAACATCATAAGTCCATAAAAATCGTCAATAAAATTTAGAACATACCTGAAGTTGGATTTCCCAAGAGGCTCAATTGGATCAGCTAAGTCGCAAAAAACGAGTGACAATATCTGCGTTTCTCTTTTCCTTAACACTTTATTTTTAGTCTCGACCATTTTTCCCTGAATACATATATTACAATTAGTTTTAAATGAGGGGGGTAAATTTTATTTTCATTCCATTTACTACTTTTGGCAGTTTTTTGATATCATTCATGTTACAGTGTCCTAAGATTCTATGCCAAGTATTAATATCATATTTCGCAGTCTTAGAGGAATTAATGTTTTTTAAATAATACAAACAGCCGATTCTTACTATATTAAATATAGTACCATTTGGGTAGATCAACTTTGATGTTTTGTGTCCAAAATTCCTGTGGGCCCCGGAAGCCGTAGCTGCTCTTACTGAAAAGATGTTTTGTTTAAAAGTGGGGATATATAATGCCCCCTTCAAAATGCTTTCGCAAATTTGGCCTTTACTATTTTTCAAATATACACGCGCGTCTCCGCGTTTTTGTACTAAGCCAGTGTATTGGCTTCCATCAGCCAATTCCACGAAGTGATTTTCAGGTTGAAAATTGGGGTCCCAACTGATAAATTTAGTTTTATCGTTGATGACATGTTGAGTGGCCCCTCAATCAACGAGCAAATGTTCTTTATGTGTTAAAGAGTCATACCCAGCAGAAAAAAAAATGTTTTTTTTCTTTGGGGGGAATATTTAACATTTTGACAAAAGTCCTTATTCCTGCAATCATAGGACATGCGGCCCTTTTTCTGGCAAATATAACATGTAATATTTGTTTTTGTCGGCGACTTCGTGTTATCCTTTCAAGGTCTGCCTTGATAATTCTGGTAGCTGGTATATCTAGTTGATCTGCCGTCATAGCGGGGGTTGATTTTACCCTTTTTGAATTGGGTCTTTAGTTGTATAGTTCTATGTTCTGGTTCCCCAGAGTACATACTTTCTGTTTCTTCATAACTACGAAGACTGACTTTGAATTCAGTAAATGTCATAGTCTTATCCCTTTGGGTTATTACTGTTGCAAAGGGTTTAAAATTTGAAGGCAGGCCATTCAATACCATGGCAATCAACAATCCATCGCTTACAATCTCTTAATGGGCTAGCAATGCCCTCAGTTTGGATTATGTAATCAGTAATTGATTCATAATCGTTTCTACTCAACGAACTTAATTGTCGATACAACCCCACAATTCTTGGTTTGCCTTTCGAGTAGTGAGTCCTTAATATTTCCATTGCTTTTCTACCATTATCTCGAGCCTCTCGCATTACGAGTGAGAGACTCCGGTCATCCAAGCATTGTATTAATTATGCGTATATTGTAGCTTTTTTATCTACGAAAACTGGGTCCTCCGGGTGGTCAGATGGTGCATTGATTATGTCATGCAGTTGAAGGGTTCTAAGATACCCATTGAACTTAGTCTCCCAAATTTTGTAGCTGACCTTATTGCCATTGAAAAAGATTCGAGCGTATCCTGGGCCCAAAAGCTGTTGAGTATCTGGCCACCATCCTTGGTTCCAGATGTAGTAAATAAGTAAGCAAGCCAATAAGTATCCGGTGTTATAGTATTCTTTGTAAGTCCGTCGTCCAAGATGATCCAAATAGCAATGAGCCAAGGTTAAGAATCAGTCTAGTATAAATACAACAACAGCAGCAGCAGCACTGCCAGTTCTTGGACAATAGGAATCTCTCCCAGTTCACGTGCCCATAGGCGAGTCTATAAATAGAAGTGACCATTTGCCCCATGCCTTATATCCCAAAAATTCCAACAATATCCACAGTAACACTATATATATATATATATATATATATATATATATATACATGTATATAACTTTGAAAAATTCATAATGTATACATAAAAGAAACAAACTCAAAATTCAAACGAATTTTAACAGATTTTACTGATGGGATTGGCTTGCTTCTTCTTTTACACTTTTTATATCTATATCTATCTATCTATCTATCTATTTATTTCTCTCTCTCTCTCTCTCTCAATCTATCTATTTATTTCTCTCTCTCTCTCTCTCTCTCTCTCTCTCTCTCTCTCTATATATAATATATATATATATATATTATATATATATATCATCATCATCATCATCATGTCGCGCAATTTGCACGGATATCCATGACGGTCTCTCGCCAACCCTCCCTATCACTCATCGATTCTGGGAGCTCCTCCGCGTAGCATCCAGTATCCTTGCATAGTTGGTCAATGTAGGTTCTGGCTGGGCGGCCCACGTTAGCATGTCCATGTGTTGGCCTCCACAGTAATACGTCGCTTACGAGCTCATCCCTACTTCTCCAGCAGTGCCCCGCATGCCTAGCCCTCCTTACTCGTATGGTTTGTGATATGGGAGGCAGGTGGTCATACAGCTGTTTCTTGGTTGGGTGCTGTTTCCACGACTTATTCAGGACTGCTCGCAGCATTCTTGTGCAGCTCCCATCTAGCTTATTCTCAAGGCGCTTCGTTAGGGTCCAGGTGGTACATCCATACAGCAGTACCGAGCAAAAAATCTGGAGGCAACGCTACTATTCGTAGATTTCTCTAAGGCATTTGATTCCATACACAGAGGGAAAATGGAACAAATACTACTAGCGTATGGTCTCCCCAAAGAAACTGTTGCCGCCATAATGATGCTCTACAAAGACACTAAAGCGATGGTACGCTCGCCTGATGGAGACACAGATTTCTTTGACATTGCCGCTGGGGTCCTACAGGGAGATACTTTGGCTCCATATATATTCATTATTTGTCTAGACTATGTACTCCGAACTTCATTAGATACCATGAAAGAAAAAGGTTTCACACTAAAAAAGGCAAGAAGCAGGCGATACCCCGCACAAACTGTCACAGATGTAGACTATGCTGACGACCTCGCACTTCTTGCAGATACACCGACACAAGCTGAGGCACTACTACACAGCCTGGAGGAGGCAGCAAAAAATGTCGGCCTCTATGTGAACTCTGATAAAACCGAGTTCATGAGCTTCAAAAAGCAAGGAGACATCTCCACACTAGACGGTAGGCCTCTTAAACTAGTGGGAAAATTCACATACCTAGGTAGTAATATCTCATCCACAGAAAGCGATGTTAACACAAGAATAGGAAAGGCATGGTTGGCCACCAATAAACTATCAGTCGTATGGAAATCCGACCTCCCTGACAAACTAAAGAGACGATTCTTCCAGGCTGTGGTCATTATATATATATATATATATATATATATATATATATATATATATATATTTCTCTCTCTCTCTCTATCTATCTATCTATCTATCTATCTATCTCTCTCTCTCTCTCTCTCTCTCTCTCTCTCTCTCTCTCTCTCTCTCTATATATATATATATATATATATATATATATATATATATATATATATATATATATGGCCCACGATAGGGCGAAAAGTACTAGGTCAATCAACTATGGCAAATACATCAGCCAATTTTCGCGAGATATTATTAAAACAATCCGGCAATACGAAAGGTTAAAAGAACAAAACTTGCAGAAAAAAATGGCTACAATGTTCAACAATATATGCCTACAAGAAGAAATTCTGCCTATATATATATATATATATATATATATATATATATATATATATATATATATATATATATATATATAATATATGCAGAAGGTATGACATACTTTATATACGAAGGTGGTTGTAAACGAGATTTACGTTGCGTCTACAATCACCAAAATATCGTCCGGGAATGGCTGAGAAATGTAGAGGTGATTGGCTGATTTCCTTCCTTTCTTCTCATTCATTTCTTTTTATTTGATTTTACGTTATTTTTCTGATTCTTATCTTTATTTCCATTAACTCACCTAATGATTTTTCTGCATTGATTTAATAAATATTTCCTTTCTCATTATTACAGGTTTTTCTCTACCTCTTTTCCGAGATAATACACTTTGCTCCCTAAATGTCACCTGACATTTTATTCATTCTATTATTCCTCGCCTTTTATCATTACTTTCATATTTACTTGTCTTTTTTCTCAATGTCTTTTTTACAGAATTTTTACCATCTAAAACTTTCCACTGATTCTTTTTCGTTTTTATATCTAAGCAACCTTTTGGCCTTTGTCAATATTTTTGTTTGTTTGTTATTGTTTTAATTATATCCCGAATATGTCGATTCTACACTCCACCTCTCTACGCTTGATTTCGTACATCATTCGCGTATAAGAATTAAGCTCTATTTGACTACTATTAATATTAAGGTCTCTCAAAATATTATCGTTGTTATCAATTGTATATCTCTGTTTTCTTCATTTTATGTAAAAAAAAAAAGGAATGTTTGTATGGTTGACTATTGTCGGTATCAGCCACAGTGAGGGAATCTATCTCCTGTTTGCAAGCGCTAGACCCCATATATTCTTTATTGAAGTGGAACGCCACACTTAACATCAGTTCTAAAATGTACTGCACAGATATATATGCGTCTGGGTATATGTATGCTAAAATTTTTGACGTCTTGTTCCGTTTTGTTACCGCTTGATAACAATTTATAAACGGGTAGAAATCAATTGATTAATACAGAAACAAGAATATTTCAGAATTGTATGTACGTGGAATTAATTTGCTTACTTACTGATGTTATAATGAACGATTAGTAACTTTTTTCGTATTATATAAGAGCTTGTTGAACAGATGAGTTGTTAGTTGTTTGTTTGTTTTTTGTTGTTTTTTGTAGTCTTTCATTATTTAAATCATTTCTTATTTTTATTTCGATGCATCGTGGGAGTCACAATATGATAGAAGCAGTGAACCCCATCGTCATTTAAATATCTGAGTCAAGCCATGACAACTGCAATCAGACAGATCTAAAGCAGCCCTTTTTTTTGTAGTTGGGCGCAGTTTACAATTCCAATCGTGGTCGTTATGCTCTCGGTGTGATACTTCAGAACAACGAAAGAGAATCTATTTTTTAGAACACATATTTTAGTAATAAGATTGTTTCAAGGAAACTAATGTAATATAGAATATCGAACTGATTCTTTCTGACAAATCTAGAAATAGATGTGGCAGATATTTATTTCTAGTGTTTAGAAAGATCTCATGGAAGATTTGTTTGTAGTTATACAGGATTTGTTTCATAGAAATCAGAGACACAATTTACTGTAGATAATAGATGTTTGCCAAATCTTCCAGAGTTTTAAATTAAAAGAACGGGTTTTATACAATTTACAAAAAAATAGTTTAGTTCCGTTTATTTTTAACGTCATATCAACTCCTTATGAATGGTCTATTTCTTAAATTGGATCAATTTGTACATGGTTGATTATAAGTATATTTTAAATATTCCATTTTATTTCTGAAAAAGTGAACTTTTGTATATAATCATGTGCTTGCCCACTATTATATGATATCAAGTATTCTTATCATGGACAATTTGCACAGAGTTGCATGGTTTCAAGTATATCAATATAATACTAATAACTTATTAAAAATCATGTGGTTTAAAGTAACTCGTCGTTTTTAATAACCACTTGTTTGTACACGTATATGATTTCAAAGAATTTGAAAGCAATCATACGTTTTAAAGAAAACAAAAGCCTCAAGTAACTAATCCTAATATATATATATAACTTGCAGTTATATGGTATCAATTATTCCTATTTAATTGAAATGATTTTAAAACATATCTATTTTACCATTGCTTAGAACCTAACTGAAAATAACAGCCCGGGTCAGAGTGGACCTGTAAATAATGGCAATGAAGGTGTACTCTACATCCCCCAGATTTCCAGAACCAGATCCTCAAAACCATGTGCAGTTTAATATTATACACAGAACACTCAATTTTGGGAGGGTCTTATCTCTTTTCAAAGCCTCCTACAAAACTGATAAAATAAGGAGTCCGATTGAAAAATTTCACAAATATAATACGTTAATTGTAGATATGAATTTTAAGTATATTTTAGAGTAAAGAATATCTAATAACTATCTTAAATATGTTTCAAAGTTTAGTTTTTACTTCTGTCAATAAAGATGGGTTTGGTTTGAATTCTTTGTTCAATAGTTCAACAAAATTGGTTGGCTTCCTTTTAAAAGAACAGTTGTTGTGCTCTTAAACACATAACTGGACGATGAGTATTTCACCTTTTCCAAAAGTAAACATAATAGAGCAAGCTCGCTTACTACAAATTTGGAGTCGAGCACATTAGCCAAAGGGATCCATTTTCTAATAATGAATCTTATAGTCAGGTCGTTCTATTCTTGCGATTCCGACTGCAGACATTTGGATTGAAAATGTATACTTTCTTTTTGTGATTGTTCATGCTAGGAACCATTTCTATTATTCAAGTTGACTAAATATAGTTCAATTTGCACCCATCTTGATGGTTGGGGTCATAGAATACGCTGAGTATGTCTCCCTATATGTTGTATTCCGGATATGATAATAAACTTCATATGATGGCTAGGTTCCAGTTCTAGATCTCTGTGAAGTGTGGAGGACACTGACCCGGACTTTTAAGGGCTTGTCTATGGGTAAAATAATTATATTTGATAGTTATTTATATTAGACAGTAATAATTGATATCATATATATATGTGAAAATTATGTGTATTAAGAATAGTTTCTTACCGTTATAATTTTCATTAACATTATCATTATTAGTTACTTGAAGGCACATAAATGTTTTTAAAAAATGATTACCGTTGCATTGAACTAGTTAAATAAATCATCATCATTATCATCATTAGATCGCGCTGACAACATGGATTCCCATTATTCTCTCTCTTCTCACAAGCCCCTATAGGTAATCGCCATTAGTAGGTCTTATACTTGGCATCCAGAATCTACACAGAGCAGATTGATGTATGTTTTCATTGGTCGATTACCTCTGGTGTGTCCACATGAGAACATCATGAATATTTGAGTTCAAGCTTGCTTCTTTAGCAGTGTATAACGTGTCTTTTTCGTCTTATTTGGATGGTTTGTGTGATAGGAGACAAGTGGGCATACAGCTGCTTTTTGTAGGGTACAGTTTCCAAGATTTGGCCAAGACAGCATGCAACATCCTTGTGTAGTTCCCATCTAATATTTTGTATAAATATTACTAAAAGATAGAAATATGTAAAATCATACAACAAGTTTCAAATCATTTGGATTGGGATAGAAATATTTGTTATCTTATAACTGTGTGCCCCCCCCCCCCAAAAAAAAAAAAACAATCTGGAGAACCAACAACACAAATAATGTAAAAAAATGTACAATATACAAGATTCCCTAACTCCTAGACTTTAAATAATCCTACACGGTTTGGTGTGTCATTAACATCAATTAATCACTCAATTAAATTCACCGTCTTTTCTCTATTCATGTATGTAAAAAGGAAACAGCATTTCTTAATAGATCCTTTTCTTAATTTGCCGATTTCCACAATCGAAATATCTTAACCAAAACAAGATCAGTAAAAATAAGTATTCGTTTTACTATGATTTATGGAACAGGTATAAGTTACGAGAAATACAAGAGATTAGTGGTTGAAATAAACATTCTAAAATGATGTTTGCATTTCTAAGTGATGCATTATTGAAAGTTTAAGCCAGAATGTTATATTTATATTTTTAAGATGTTTTCAGTCGAAGTATGATGTTGTTTACTTCAAATTTCAATGAATAATTCCGACTGTACTGTTTGTCTCACCCGGGAAAGAATTTGACGGTTTTGTCTGGTGTTGTCTATCATAGTATGTAATATTTACGTGGTAACTGTCGACATAAATCTTTCATCCACATTTATACCTTGCGAGCGTGTCTTTTTTATTTTCCAGTTGAAAAAGAAAGGAATAGCTCTCTGTACTAAATACAGACATATAAAAAAAAATAACCCTCGCCGCTAAAAGTTAAAACGAAAAAAATAAATAAATAAACAGAAGAAAAATGGAGGCTTAAGTAGAAAACAGGGGACATAAATGTTTGTACTTAATGACCCAGACAAAAATGAAAAAAAAAAACAAGTCACAAGAATTCCAATCACTACAAAGTTTTCAACATGGTTATTTTCTTCTTCTTTTTTTTTTTTTTTTTTACAAAGAATACATTATTTTTCCTTTTTTTTCCCGACATTTTCCTTTCAAAAAACTGAATAAAGACAGAATATTTCCCATTGGTGTACATTTCTTACTTAACCTCTGGCAATTCTCATCTGATTAATGGATAAATGTTCACAGTGGAATTCTTTTTAACAGGTTTGTTTATGTAAATAAATTACACATGAGAGTAATGAATTGGGTGTAACATGTTCCGGCAATTATTTGTCTCCTTAAAAGCAATATCAGAATTGCTTTTATTAATATAATTTTCCAAAGTTTTTCTTCTGTGTAAATGAACCATGAATCCGCCCTTAAACCGAGTTTATTGTTAGCTGTAAATCATGGAAGAAGTACAAGTTTTTTTTTATCATGTCTATCTTTTAGCTTACATCTTTTTGGCTTTGTCATTATTGCTTATTACTTATTTGTTTCATCACTTTCGTATTTATCCATATAAATTAGTCCCCTTCCATACTATAACTAATGATTACAATTCCAATATCTACACCTCCCAGTAATTCGTATTCACATTCATGTAATTACACGCTTTACTTATTCAGTCCAAATACTGTTAGGATTTTGTTTTCCTACCTTGTATGAAACAAATTTTATTTGTCTTAGGTACTGAACTATTAATGAAAAGTAATTATATTTTACTTCTTTTTACGCTCTACCATACTTTATTATGAACACTTAATCTCCTATTATATAATAATTGATCCTGTCATCCATGTTATCCTATAATATTCTGTCTAAGAATTATGTTTTAATTTCACATGAAACATTTATTTGCAAAATCGAAAAGGATGAGATAATTCTTAGATTTGTATACTGCTCTGCTTGGATAAATACCAGTAATGCTTTATCCTTTATCAAACGTTTTTATTTTGGGATGAATACATAAACATGATAGATACACGAATGTAAATAGGAACTAATGCGGTGTGTAATTATTGAAATTATAATCCTAGTGTAACATAATAGAGGGGGGAGATCCACGAGTGTAACAGTAACGTGTAAATTAGCACGGAAAAGATTTAGAAGGAAAATAAGAATTGCGTGTTGGATTAGAATGGACACGTTTAATGATGAATCATCATAATGCCACATGTCATTTTTTTATTGGTCGAGAGGTGTCATGTGGTGAAGGGGTAGAGAAGAGGAGTGAGAGTTGAGAGTGAGTCTGGTAAAATGCATTGACAGAGCCAAACATGGGCGCTTGCTCTCAGTAGTTGTGACTTGGGGGAAAATAAAAATCGCATGAGAAAAAGAAGTGGCCTTGTGTTTTTACTAAAAACTATAAATGGCACAAGGTAAGATGTTCCCCAGCACCCCAAGCTGGTTTCCAGACTCCAGACATCCAGGAATTGTCAGCTAACTCCAGAATCGACAACAACAAAGATTCGGGCCTCTTCAATGTAATACCGGTTCAGAGATAAGTATATATATATATATATATATATATATATATATATATATATATATATGTGTGGGGAGAGAGAGAGAGAGAGAGAGAGAGAGAGAGAGAGAGAGAGAGAGAGAGAGAAATGCTCGTGCTGGCTTACCGTTTTACTTTCGTTTGCTAAACAATTTAATATGGCATTTGTGAAAGGACGCTAGTAAATACCTTTAAGTGATCTCCGTGCAAAAAACAGTGATACATGAGATGACCCCCATAAATGCTAAATGTTCTTGTCACGAAAGCCAGTAGAAATGTATCGACGATTACTTCTACTGATGCAACCCTGTTCCGTATGAACTTCTGACATGAAGCAAAAAAAAAAAAAAAACAAAACGGCCGTAACTGGAGATGTTATATGTATGTCAGGGTCAACAGAACGTGTACAGGTCAGCATAAAAGACGTTGAATCTATGTAGATAAACGTCTTTATCTTTTTACCATCTCATGTTAAATATACACATATATGTTTTGCTTCAAAGGAGCATCTACAGTTGATTACATTGTCGTGATACGTTTCTGTGGGCGTTTGCTGAACTACATACCAAATTAATCTACCCTGTATTCTTGTGAAATATCATGGTTTCCTTTAGGCTTGTTTCGTTAAAATAATAGATAATTTTTTTTTAAATATTGTTTTTTTTTTCTCCCTTTATACAAGATTTGCTATGTATTGTTCCATATTCTGCATATATATATATATATATATATATATATATATATATATATATATATATATATATATATATATATATATATATATATATATATATATATATATATATATATATATATATATATATATATATATATATATATATATATATATATATATATATATATAATATATATAAATATATATATATATATATATATATATATATATATATATATATATATATATATATATATATAATAATTTCTATATAGGTAGTACAATTAGACCCCTCCACATTAGAATCAAAGAACACATCTTTAAGGACAACAATTTTTCAGTTAAAATAGAGGCTATAATACGCAACATTGGTAATCTCAGAATTAGAGAAAGTTTATTGATAGCTAAATTAGGTCCTAATATAAACAATAGATTAGAATTAAACACAGAATACATAGTTAACTAAATCACAGTTCCATATATAGCTTATAGTTTATTTAGTATACATATTTTTCACATATATATGTAATTTTCCCAATCACAAATTTAAACCTACCAACAATCAACTGTTTCCATATTTTTGATTTGTTCCCTCGAGAGGTGGACACTTGAAATGACGGATTTTAATTATGTAATACATCTATAATAGATATCTATTAGCACGTACAATTGATTCTTAACATTTCATGCACTCACAATATAAAAAAAAAATTAAAAAATTGATATTAAATATATATATAAATAAAGAAAAATTATAAATAAGAAAAAGAAAAAAAAATTACGATTAATTTAACATTATTGACATACTTATTAACTCCCTTACATGACATTATTTCTTTAAACCATGATGTCATTTCTTTAAACCATAATACCCTCTTAGGATTAAGGTCAGTCTAGAACTATTAATACATATTTAAGGAAAAAATAAGAATAAATAATAACAGCAAAAGAAGGAAAAAATAGTTAAATAAGATAAATAATTGAAACAAGACACTATGCCTTTTGTAATTTACATATTTGATTTATAATATTTAATCTATTTGAAACTTAAAAGGATAATACTCATAATGCATGGTTTGTTTCGTTGTTTTGAATTTTGCATCAATCCTAATATGTAATTATTATATAATATTTTAATATATAATTAATATAATATTTAATCTATTTAAAGTTTAAAAGAAAAAGAGAGAAAAGTACTCATAAAAGATATTTTCTTAAAATTTTTCTATCAATACTAATACATAATTTAAGATAATCTTTTATTTACTTATTTACTAAAAAAAAATTAAATTAGAGAACAAAGGGAAAAAAAAGAAAAAACACAAAAAAAGAAAAAGAGAGAGAAAGGAAAAACAAAAACTAGGTATATAAACCGGCAAAAAGCCATTCTAAACAAACCGTGTTTACAACTTATCATATCGTCGTGTAATAAAAGTCACTAGAAGAGGAATATTAACCTACTCTAAACAAGTCGTAAAATCTAAGAAGTCCGTTTGGTGTAGAGGTTATGGGATCGGCCTGTCAGCTTGGCAGTCCGGTTTCAAATCACGCACAGGGCGGTCTTCCGATCTATAGCTCTGCTGATGAGGCCTAATAGGCCGAAATGTACATACAGAGATTGATTTTTCTCGATTTGTTTAGCCATACATTTAATAGGTATTCCCGCCTAATTCATTATTAATTAATTAATTTTCAAAATTAGGTACGACTCCAATTAAGCACTTATTCTCCCATATATATAAATATAAGAAAGAAATAAGAATAACATAGAAGAATTGCAGTAAAATTTCCAAAGGCTTCTTTTCAACTGGGAATTCAGTCTATTGTATTTTTTTTAAGTGTACGGGGAGATTTTCCTGACTCAAAATGTATAATGGAAATAAAAGGAAACAAATAAAAAGCAATAAATTGTCATAAAAGAAGAAACTAAATAAAAAAACTGAAATTAACTTTCATCATTTTAAACACTGATTGTAAACATTGACTATTAATTTCACTTGAATGACAGATATTTTCTCAGTAGGTTATCTTACAAAAGATGTGTCTTGGGCTATTTCTGCCCAAGACACATGCGGAATGAATAGTACTAAATTTAGGTTATGGGGCCAGTGAAAATAACGAGTGAAGTATTTTCTGTTGAAGAAATGAAGATATATTTGCTGCCATGAGGCACAGAATACCCAGATCATGATATTTATAAATGTACAGTGTCAGCAAGTTAAAAGTTAATCTGGCTATGTAGTTTTGGGTCACAGAATTAGAACAGCCCCCCCCCAAAAAAAAAAAAATCCCAAACAATTGTATTTCCTCTTTTAATCAAGCACCTTCAATAAATGTTATCATAATGTTTATTTAATATTATTGTTTCTCTTGAATATTTGCGTAATCTTCTTACTATATTGAATAGTTAACCTTTAATATGATCCGACAATGAAACTGGTAGTACTGGGTTACATGGTACCAATAATACATTGAGTGACCTGACACAGAACAGTTGTCCATGATAATACTAATGCTTCTATTTAGGAAGGAGTGAACATTTTTAATTAGAATTTCATAATTGACAGTGGTTCATGATATTGATGAAAAGCAGCTGTAATGGCCACTTACCCCCTATTACACAAATCATCCAAGTAAGACGAAGAAAACATGTTAGTCAAGTAAGGACAAACTTATAAATGATGTTCTCCTGTGAACACCTACACATGGACACACCAGTATAAGCAAAAACCTACATCAATCAGCTCTGTACAGATTCTGGATACTGTGCAGAGGGTGATGACTAATATATATCGCAGCTGGAGGTGGCTTGCAGTCTAGCCACACTGAGGAGACATGATACGTTGAAATACAGTATCTGTGGATGACTATATATATATATATATATATATATATATATATATATATATATATAGGTTGTTTTTCTGCATGTGTGAGTTTGTATGTATGTTTCTTCATGTGCATATTCTATATTCAGGTGCATAAAACTGTTGTTTCTTTTTAAAAAAATTCAAATCCCAAAAAAAAACAATTAGATGTCTGTCTATGAACATTGAATCATATTCTGTTTCTTCCTCGTAGAATAGGAAAAACCATTGATTTCACATAAATTTCTAAGGTTCAAGATCGATTTGTACTGTTCGCAAAGGCCTAAAAATCAATCTTTTAAGAATGTGTAATCTTGGCCCGTGCTTAAATACATTTAAAAGCTTTGCACTCTGTTAACTTAAGCTTCATTCTACGCACAAAGTTTTTACTTTTATTTTTATTATTTTTCTCTCTTACTCTACGTTTGTTTCTAACGGTGATTGTTACAAAAGTCAATATAGCAATATTCACTCTGCAATTTACCCGTTACTCTTTTCTCAATTTGTTTTTATTCAAGTATCAATTACACTTTACTGATGTCAACGGGGTTCTAAAGATCGATATAATTTTATTTTTATCGTTTTTTGTCAGTAAAATCATTTCCAAAAATACTTCGTTTCTGTAGAGAAGATGAACTCCGCCAACGTTACATTTTCGATTTCCGTTTGCACTTAAGCCAAAATTAATAAAGGAAAGCAATCGAAACGAAGCAATAATGATATATGTAGGCAAATTTTTTATATACACAGTCAAAACAAAAAAAACACATATAAACCTACACTTAAATTCCTACAGACAATAGAATGTTGGATGTAATGCAATATATTGACAACGTGATGGTTTTAAATTGCAATTTAAGTATCAAGTCGTTTTAATCAATATAATTATAAGTTAGAGAACTGTAAGTCTAATACAATAACATTTGCTTATATATGCTGCAAGATAGATTTATAACAAAAAATATTTATAAAATGACGAGAAATTGCTTTGCAATGAAATAACATGAATACAAAGTAAAATATTGAGTAACATTTGCATTATGTTTTCGATCAACAGACTCTAAATATATAGACTAAAAAATCTGATTCGTATAGTATGTAATTGATTCGCTTGAAAATATTTTATACTGATTTGATAGCATGAAGAAAACAAATGACTTAACAGGTAATAATTTATCAGATTCTTCGACCGTTTTAACAGACAGAAGAAAAAAGCAAGAACAGTCCTACAAGAAAAGTCATATTTTACGAGGGAATGTAGAGATGCAGCACACACCTTTCAAACTCGAAATTCATTGGAGATTTATTTCATCCTTTTATTATGATTATATGAAATAATGACTGGAAAGTTTATCAGAGTATACTGTGATAAAGAAGCGTTTCAGGTGATTTCAGCGAAAGACGACCTCTCGAACTATAGGATACCAGTTCAACTTTCATTGAAGGACATTTATTTTCTTGATATATAATAAATAGTAAAACCTTTTTCTGGTTGTTCCATTGTGTATCCAATCGTATTTTCTGAGATGAGAGTTTAGTTATTGTATTCCCTCACGCTATGAGCAATGTGTCCCTAGTACTTCCGCATACCAGATGTCCTAATGGAATCGAGCGTGTCATCTCATTTTGATGGGATCATGGTGTTTGTAACAGTACAAACTGGACAACATTCAAGAGAATGCATTTTGTTACATTGACTTTACGAAAACATTACTGCTGTGTCAACCGCAACAAACTTATTTAGTATATATATATATCTATTATTATACTAAAGCTGAGATTATCAGCTTTCGTTTCCTAAAGGAATATCTAAGTATAAATATTGTGTATTTAAGTATTACTATAAGTATCACTGAGAGAGATAGAGAGAGAGAGAGAGAGAGAGAGAGAGTCAGCAGTCAGTTTTATTAAGACAAAACAACTGTGGTCTGGAGAAAGGGAAGGGGCGATTCTACGGATAGTTACGGGGTGGGATCTGACTGCTGATTTCTTAGTAATAAATCTACTACAGGCTGTGATCCCTCCCACTACGCTTAACTCGACTACTCCCGTTAACTCTCCCACTCACGTTAACTCTATATACAGGGGAAGAAGAGAATCGTATATAATATAAGACAGGGATTGGTCTGTTGTGGACTTAATTGCTAATTACGGTTAATTAAAACCAATTAAACTGATTTTTTTTTAAACAATGAGTAGTCCTAAAACCAAGGAATATCTAAGTATAAATATTGTGTCCATAACATACATAGAAAAAAATCCTTTAGGAAAAAAAGTTGATAATCTCAGCTTTAGTATAATATATATATATATATATATATATATATATATATATATATATATATATATATATATACACACACTAGACAAAACGTGACACGTTGGGTCACCCATTAAGCTCTCGCTAGATGATTGGGATTAGGGAAAAGAGTAGGGTCTGCCAAAATATCTGCTTATCATTTTAAAAATGAATTAAAATTTATCAAACCGATTATTTAAGGTCAAATTTTTGTCTTAGTCGAAAAGTAGTAACATAATAAGCATCAGTAAAAAAAAGCAAAATCATATTACACATGTAATTTATTTTTGATATATTTAAAACGATTTTTTCGGTCAATTTCGATCAAGATGTTTGCCAAGACGCTACTTAAATTCTATTTTTACAAAATAAATTGTAACTTTTGCAATTGAAAAAAAATAACACTGGATTGTCCAATTGGATGCATAGCCCAGAGGATAAAGGAGTTAGGTTATGACAGTTCTAAGTGACAGTTATATCTAGACTGCAGGTTCACTTCTGGTCAGGGGCAGCAGTAACATAGAATAATAATTAACACAGCTAAACACCTGTACCCCAGCTATGGTTAGTGGAATGAGAACAGGATACACCCGCTTGACTGAATAAAGGGTTAGGTTCAAAGTTCTGTGATAGCTCCCGATTACAAGAAGGTTTCCGAGTCAGAGAAGGTTCCCAAGTCCGACAAGAAATACTTGAAGAAGACCGGAGGGCACATCGGCCGAAACGTTGTATAGATAACAATGAAGATGGGGAAAATAGTCCGAATAATACAAATAATAATCCAAAAATATTTTTTTAGTTTTTATTTGCATTTTATTTTTCGATTTTCGGTCCTTATTTACTACCCGAGTAGATTCTTAAAAAAAATTTTCTTCTTCTATTCACACCTTCGGTCATTTGTCTTTTTATTTATGCAGAAAATAGTATCAATCACATATATACCACACCGATATTTTGCACCCCAAAAACAAGGGGTTCAAAGTTAAGTGATCTGAAAAAAATCAGAAAGTTTTGAAATAAAATAACTAATGCATTATAAAATTCATTCATTGCTAAATCAACCCTGAAAATCTCATTAAAATCGGATAATTCCCTGATATTTAGTATTTTTTTTCAAACGTAGGGGTCAGAATTGTATTAGAAAACATGGATCTTCCAACGAATCGGGTATATCTAGTTTGACCTAATTTAAATTGAAATTGATCATGGAATCTATTACGTGCTGGTGAGTTGTTAAAAGTGTCTCTGTTAATCACTCTCCCATCTCACTTTCACTCGCATATAGAGAGGAAAGAGAGTTATGCAGAATGTAAAGACAGGGATGGGTCGGTTTATGACTAATTAGAACCAATTAAAATGGAATGTTTTCAAACATTGCATAATCCTAAAACTAAGGAATAATTTAGTATAACTTTCGTGTCATTAAACTAACCAGGAAAAAGCCTTTAGACATTAAAAGGTGAAAATCTCAGCTTTAGTATAATAATAGATATATATGCACTACCGTTTGTGTATATTATTCTGTTTGGGGTCTTTCTAGGAAAAATCTACTTCATCCCGACTGAAAAAGCTTTTAAATCAACTGCTATATATCTCAAAGGTGACGATTTTTAAAAAAAACCGGGTTAGTTATTTGGAAATAAACACTGGAGTGCCTTTAAAATCAAAATCATTTTTTTATAGTAAGAGAGATTTAATTACGAACTTCTACTAGAATCGTGAGATTAAGGATAATGTTTTCTCTTGTACGTTTCACCCCCGGAATAAAAGAAATACAGAATAAATATGGACTGCTTGAGACTTCACTAATCTGCTTAATCGAGGCGATATTTACACAATGCTTAAAGTCATGCAATTGTTCCTCACCATCAACTGTATATTCCTCAACTTATATTTTCTGGCTTATTTCTTACAGCTATATCGTCTGTCTTCTCTGTTACTATTTCATTTATTCATTTATTTCATTTCATGTGTCAGCGTGTGTTTTCCTTTCCTTAATATTTTTGCATGTTCTTTCATTTAGTCTTATACTGTATAAACTACAATAAGGTATCCTCTGATCGGTCGCCACATTATATAAAGACCGCACAATTGGGAGTCACGACATTCAAAGTAGGATATTATTCACATATCTCCCTCATATACATATATATATATATATATATATATATATATATATATATATATATATAATACTCTTTGTTTGATTCCTTTTTTTTTTAACTATGATATACGTGTCTAAGGGAAACTTGTCATCTTCATAAAACACATTTTGCACGACAGTTAATCCCCAAGATATATTACAAAAGTAAATTGAAAAATTGAAATAATCATAAAAAAGAAACAATCCCGACTAGCCTGAAACCAGATATGGTTAAAAAAAATGAGTATGAACGCAATGAACCCATTTTTCAAAAGACTATTTGGTTTCTACCTCTCCATCCACCATAATAGGAAAGTCGCGGTATTTTGACATCTTCGTGGCGCTGGAATCTATAATAAACTGATAATGTGTAATAGTCTACATCTATATGGTAGGAAAATATCGGATCATAGTGCAGTGTCTATGCAGTAAAACGAATTAAATACATTACCAAAATTTAAATTGAAAAATCAAATCATCAGTATATGAAAACAGATTTCCTTCCGTTTTAATTTTTATGATTATTCTGGGTATATATAAAATATCATATTCTTCTAAATGATACATATTTACTATTGAATATTTATTTTTTTAATTATTTATTTAAGTTACTGTGGGATTTCAAATACTCTACTCTGATAATAGACAGGAGTGGCCTGGAGTGATATTTTTGTCCTATGGATACATATGTGCTCATCAATATGGAAATGGCCCTGGCATTTTACGGACACAATTCTAATAAGATGATATAAATCTAGTAACGGTTAAATGGATAGATGTAACTACATTTTCAAAAATACATTTGGTAGTAGTGTTTATTTCATTTGTAAATTTGTCTATTGAAATTGCAAGTGGCTGGATCTAGTGATATCTAAATAAAATTAAAAAAATTAAAAAAGCATGTCTCTGCTGTTGAGTGTGAACACAGCAAAAACAAGACCTAGTCTGATTTCATACCAAAAAATAAAACATAGTCAAAATAGTAAATTAGATAACTAACCATATATTTAGCTAGGATGCAATTCCCATAGTGTTGTACAATAGTAGTTTTTTGGTCTTCAATGTTGGATAAATTCACCTGGTAGTGCTTTATTTTATTATTTCTAGTTTAATCAACAATAAATGCGCTATTTTTACCGAGAAAATATAAGTTTCAGACTATAGATATACGCAATATCTGTATAAATATATATATATATATATATATATATATTATATATATATATATATATATATATATATATAGTGTGTCCGATTGCCACTTAATCGTTTCCATTGGAGTAGTATTACATCAGGAATTTATCCAAGAGTGCTCGATTATTCATTAAATGTAGAGCTCTAATAATAATAATGACCATGCACAAGGCTCTCCACCCTAGAGACGATAGAGATAGATTATATGTGTCAAGAAAGGAAGGGGAAAGAGGTCTTGCTAACATAGAGGACTGCGTAGAAACCACAATCCAACAACTCGAAGACTACACAAAAAAGAGTAAAGACAGATTACTTATGGCGGCCAATAATAGTAGATGTGACATAGGGACAAACAGAAAAACAACAAAGACTAGAAAACAAAAATGGGAAGAAAAACAATTATATGGACACTTCAAACGACAAATTGGAGAGTTTGCACACGAAAAGGCCTGGACGTGGTTAAGAAAAGGAAATTTTAAAAGAGAAACTGAATCACTAATAATTGCTGCACAGAATAAGGCCATAAGAACAAACTATATCAAAGCAAAAATTGATAAGACCCAACAAAATAGTAAATGTAGAGTATGCGGTAATAGAGATTAGACTGTTAACCATGTACTATGCGAATGTAGCAAACTAGCACAACGGGAGTACAAAACCAGACACGACTGGGTTGGGAAGGTGATCCACTGGGAATTATGCCAGAGAACTGAAAAAGTTATGGAATATGAAAGTCAAAGTTGTACCAATTGTAGTTGGTGCACTTGGAACGGTCCCAAAAGGATTAGAAAAGGGTTTGGAAAGTTTGGAAATCAGAGGAAGGATTGAAACCATTCAGAACACTGCACTGCAATCTGCCAGAATACTCAGAAGAGTCCTGGAGACCTAAGGAGACTTGCTGTCACTCAGACTCCAGTGAAAGACCATCAGCCAACGCTGAAGTGAAAACTCAAAAGGAGTAAATAATAATAATAATATAATAATAATATAATAATAATAATAATAATAATAATCGGGAAATCAGAGGGAGAATCGAAACCATTCAGAATACTGCACTGCTGCAATCTGCCAAAATACTCAGAAGAGTCCTGGAGACCTGAGGAGACTTGTAGCCACTCAGACTCCAGTGAAATGCCATCAGTTAACGCTGATAAGAAAACTCAAAAGGAGTAAATAATAACAATAACTGCGGTTTCGATAGCTGTTATCTTTTCTGGAGCTTATCATTGGGTGTAGAATACAGTCCTGAAGAGATCATAACGATTGTGAATTAGATAGAGCGATAATACTTTCAAAATCACACACACACACACACACACACACACAACACACATATATATATATATATATATATATATATATATATATATATATACGGTATAAGTGCACTGATGAGAGGTGATACCTCGAAACACGTGTCTGTAGTTTACTTTATTATACGCTCCCAATTTCGGTTGAGCACTTTATTTAGAAGGGATTTAATTGCAAAATTCACAGTATTCGGCGTTCAGCTAAGACTCACTTTGTTTACATAAAGTTTGAGACCTCTAGGTGAGTTCAATTCCGCTTAGAAATATAGCGATTAAATAGCCTGCTATACTTGGCAGCTGACTGTGGCCGTATGGGTAAGAAGATTGGCGAGCGAAAGTTCGTTCGGGTCTCGAACCCGGCCAGAGGTAGCTGCTAAAAACGGTATAACTGCACTGATGAGAGGTGATACCTCGAAACACGTGTCTGTAGTTTACTTTATTTCATATATATATATATATATATATATATATATATATATATTGAATAACTTGAATACTAAATGAAGTTTCCTTTTCATATTCATTTTGATTTTGAGTCTTTGAAATTACTTTGAACTAAATGTGGAATATTATATTCATCAAATAAAATAAAATCCAAACAAAAGTATCTTTAATGGTGAATAAAAGTCGTACCAGTATATATATATATATATATATATATATATATATATATATATATTCCTAACGAAAAGCATCGAAGGAAATCCACAGGGACTAGAGAATCCACCAACGAACCGTAGAAATGTAACTGGGTAATATTTTGATTGAAAATTCTAAAGTTTAGAAAAATGTACTTTTTTCATACCTCTCTTTTTTAAATTGTGTATTCTTTCAATAGTGAAAAATCCTCATCTATATGTTTACATGTATTTATCTTATTAAACTTCTCATTAGACGCTATATTTATGCAAATACAAAATGGCAAAATAGATTTTAATTCGGTACTGCTATAAATACAATTGTAAAAGTAACGGGGGAAAATTGGTCGATCCCACTGAGTTAAATGTCAGCGCTAATACGATGACCGATTTCTTTAACAAAAGATCTCCAGCAGATTTCTTCTGGCCCAATGAGTGAAACATAAAACGTGTCAGAGAAAAACGGAGACACAAAAGCCATGTTTTATGATAAAAAAAAGTCTTTGTTGTTAATATAATTGTACACCGCTGTTCTTGCAGTCATTAATTACCCGCTCTGACAAAAGGGCTTGTTGCTACTCCCAAGAAGATGTCAACAGACTTCTGGGGAGAATTGCATAACCCACTGTGAAATGTGTTTTACAAATTCAAACCTACAACATTCTATGAATATACAAATCCAAGCGGTTAGCTGTAACCTGTCAAATCAAACAATAATACAATTAAATACGTTAATAAAAAAACAACTAAACTTTCTTAGTTGCTTCGATATAAGTAAACTTAACTGTGTGTTCTCTTTGTTTAATCAATACTGGCATCTTAACGTAACGTGCATCTTAACTTAATGTTTATTGTCGAGGTCAAATCCTGGACGAGGTTGTTTCTGTTTCACTTCACACTGAAGTTGGGTAAATGCTTATATATATATATATATATATATATATATATATATATATATATATATATTAATTCATCTTATCGTATTGTCTACTTTAAGCCGCTCACATCATCCTAACAAAGTACAAAAACTCACGGTTAGTTAATCATAGTGGAGCAGAAGGGCCTACAATAATAATTTGACTTTATTTGAATAGAATGATTTCTGAGGTGGATTGATAGTGAACTTTGAAATATGCCATCATACAGGTAAAAAAAAATCAAGAAAATTCGATAAGCAAAGATTCAATTATGTTTTGTGGATGACTATTGTCTCAACGTATCGGAACATCTGTTTTTCGCACGCCGTGACCCTGTCTTTCATTTCGAGTAATAATTACCAACACTGATCTATTCATAGTCCCCTGTGTCGTAACCTTGCAGGAAAAATGAACCTATTGAAGAGATTGACACGTACATATTGTTTAGATTAAAACAATAATAATAAATAGGATATACAAAGATGTAAAAAAATAAAACGAAAATTATTTTGATGCTCGTTAATGATATGAATATTCATGTAATCATCATCATCCTCATCATTATCATCACAAAAGTTTGCCAACAGTGTGGATTCTTTTTACTGGTAAGTCCTGTACACTTCATCCGGTGTTAGGACTGAGCTAATCAAAGAAATATTTTGCTGCTCGGTCAATACTAGTGTTTCCATGTGTAGGATTTCATGGGAGAACGTAACTTACTACTTTTCCTTACTTTTTCAGCAATGCCTAGCATGCCTAGTTCGTCTTAATTAATTGGTTTGTGAGATGGCAGTTATGTGACCATATAACTACTATTTTGTAGGTTGCTGCCTTTATAATATTTTCAAAAGTACACGCTGCGTCCTTGTATAGTTCTCATTTCACTTGTTCTTAAATTGTTTCGTTATAGTCCAATTAGTCCAGCCATAGAGTAGTACTAACAATTGAACATATTCAGTGTAACAGTAAATTGTATCTGCTTCTCATCGACAACCTGTTGGGTGTCAAGTCTTAATATAGTTGTGTTAGGAATAATCTCTATCTATTATGCTTCTCATTATTTGGCTTTATTTTTAGTTATATGAATGAAAGTGTAATTCACTCTGCTGGTGCCGATTTATTTCCTTTTTTACTCATGTTTTTTCTTCACGGTGTCCTTTTAATTTATCGATTGAGTAAATTCATTACAAATTCCATGAAGACTGAAACACATTAACGCTTTTAAATGTGCACGTCCATATATATAATATATATAATATATATATATATATATATATATATATATATATTATATATATATATATATACATATTTATTTATTTATTTTAATCGTTCTTTTTTATATAAGATATTCTAGTCATATAATTACTTTATTCTGAAGTGCAAATCAGTTTATATCTTATGAAAAGAAATAATTCGCTTTTTCTATGGCTAAATTCCCGAGATCAAACAAATTGGTCTGTGAAAAAGAGAAAAAATTATAGAGTTAATTTCAATTAAATTGGCAAATAACCATTGCAAAAAACATCGATTGCTTCCGCAGTTTACTGAAGTCAATTTAAATAATGTAATAAAGAAAACCTTTTTTAAATACTGGCAATCTCTTTTCTATACTATAATTAAATAATTTATGCATTAATTATTGAATACGAGTATCGAAAATGAATATAAATCTTATGGAGCCAATCTAGTCTACGAGATAAATGCCTAATGATTATTGACTCTCTTAATTCCGCTGCCAGTTTTTCAAAAATGATAGAAAAGAATATTTATTCTGATTGAATATTATTAGCAACCACGTCTTAACCGATATGCATCCTAACTATAGAAGAGTTGATGTAACCGTGACATTTTCTTGTGTAATCAAGTACAACCTTGAATTTTGAAACCCATAACTAATTTTCTTTTAAATATAGATATTCCTCATGTCCGAATAAGTTTTTTTTTTTTAAATATGAATACTCGTCATATCATAACAAAACCGGAATACTTTGACACAAAATGTTTTTCCTGGATCACTCTCTCTCTCTCTCTCTCTCTCTTCTCTCTCTCTCTCTCTCCCTAACTCACTCACACCACCCTTCACTCACACACACACACACACACACACACACATATATATATATATATGTATAATATATATATATATATATATATATATATATAGAGAGAGAGAGAGAGAGAGAGAGAAGATAGATAGATTGATAGATAGATAGATTGATAAAACATACTAATACAGAAAGACTCTCAACAGACAGCTAATCCAGGAACAACTTCTTGATGAAACAAGTTCCCTAACAGCTACATAAGTAACATTTCTATCGACAGAGGAAGAGGTCAGGGAAATATCACAAAATCATTTTTAGAGCACGCTTGAATTCCAACAGCCTTAGATGCAAGTACATCTTATTTTCACCAGTTAGAAAAAAGTACCGTAACCTATGTTTGGTTTGTGTGCCAGAATATACCAAAAGTTTTAAATATTATGGGAACCTGGTAAATTTTATTATTGATAAATAAAAACTTGGCATTAAACTGATTTTTCTGGAGAACTTATTTTTTTAATAAATTGAGTGTTGATCCAGTGATTGAGGCCAAGTTATAGAAGTGTTGACGAGAACAAGCTTACCATTATAACTGTTTCCTTGTTTGTTTGTTCCTTTTTAACATATGGTTTA
Organism: Doryteuthis pealeii; assembly: GCA_023376005.1. NCBI lineage: Eukaryota > Metazoa > Mollusca > Cephalopoda > Myopsida > Loliginidae > Doryteuthis > Doryteuthis pealeii. The sequence goes on from CM042139.1 coordinate 70,496,421, forward strand.
AGACTAAGGGTGATTCTGTCGCCAAATGATAAAAGATAATAAAGAACGAAACAGCCAATTAAGGATGTGTTAATGGTTTTATTCTATGCCTTGAAGAAAAATATACATATTGGAATAGCGGATTCTAGTGAATTACGTAACCATAAGATAATACTCGTCTGAAAATGTTGACACTTTAACAAATACCGGTTGTGCCAATTACTCCAAGACTAATTTACATAATTATTTGTAAAAGATGGCAAATAAATCAGACAACAACAAAGAAAGAGAATAAAAAGTTAACGGAGAAAGGAGGGAGGATATATAGTGTCATCCCTTTATTCTTTATTATGTCCTTCCCTTCTTGCTTATTTACACGGGTATTCTTAAAAATTAATATAAAAGCAGACTGCTAAAATCAATAGTGTTACCTACCTGGTAGTCGTACATAACCACTCTACGTGAAACTCTGAGTTATGAAGAGTATTTAACATTGCGCATCTTTAGTTACTTTTTAAATCAGCTCTTCCCGTAAGGGCATATAACACTTTTTGAAAAAAATGTGTTCCTCATTTTTGGCAACCACATGCCTAATACCTTTATTTCAATTATATATATATATATATATATATATATATATATATATATATATATATATATCAGTTCTTTGTTAGATATGTTGATACTGTGTTTGCATGAACTTGCTGACTTCAATTTCCAAGATTGTATCGCACGAATAGGTAAATGATCCCTGCTGCGCCTGCGGCGGAGTGACGTGATTTAATGTAAATTTAACAATAAATTGTGTACGTATATATATATATATATATATATATATATATATAGGTTCATTTTCGGCGATTGGTTGCAGATTAATTCTCATCTACAATGACGTGATAAAGTCTAATTCGTTGCTAGACGGATTTCACCCCTCTTATATTTAGAGTGGGGGAGTCCCATCGTGCTGTAATGTTTAGAATGCTTGTCTCATGCATCTATTATTACTGAACAGTGAGCTCGCTCATAGCTGGAGGCTCTATAGTTGCAACACTGTATCACCTCATAGCCGTGGTATACGGGTAGGGTATATACATTAGGGCGTCCCATCATGGTGTAATGGTTAACAAGCTAGTCTTGCACATCTATTATTACTCAATATTGAACACGATCTTAGCTGAATGCCCGATAGTTGCGACCTTGTATCACAACATACCCGCGGCGAACGAGTTGTTTCAATACCTACTAGCATTGAAGAAAGGAATATCCACGTTGGGGAATATATTGAGGATTAAGTCTTAAATCTTGATTCCGAATCTTCTAAGGGGAAATGTATATTGGCATGAGTTAAAATCAATTGCACCCTGATATTTTGCTTCGCCACGTAAGCTAGGTTAATGACGATTGGTGTAGAAAGATGAATACAAAAATATTTCGGAAAAGGTTGCTGAATTTCAGGAATCGTGTTTCGCTAGGAGGACGGAGGAGTTCACAAAATAGTTTTGACTTACGAGAAGAGGGTCCCTTTGGTTTGAATTCTGCGTTTTACTTCTTCTAGACTGGCTGCAAAATCAATGTTAAAGAGCCGAGGGTACCCTACTATTTACCCATAGCTGGAGGGAGAACACTTGGATTCGAACCTTTTCCAAGGATATTAGCGTCATGTTAAATGCAAACAGCCGCATCCAGGATTTGAACTCATCTTGTCGTGTCTATTTCCTTCGCAGTAAATAGACACGCCACACAAAGTTATTCTGTCAAGAATTAGATATTGATAAAAAAACACCCGTTTACTAAATCGGACATAAATCTTATTTTATCATCCATATTACAAAAAAAAATCCTAATAAAACTTTGAACCCTTAATCCCAATATATCCGAATGAATGTTATTTTTGTGCACACCCAAGCTGATATTTAAGGCAATAAAAGACCTCATAGATACCAAGTTATAAAAAGTCTGAATATAACGACTATTCTCAGATTTCCTTAAATAGAATAATGGGGTATCTTTGAGTAAGATGTCTGCATTCTGATGCAAAGGTTGGATATGTTTTGTGTTTGAGTCTATTATGAATTTTGGCCTGACTTACAGAACATATGAATATCAAAGGGTTAACTGTTCAGATATTTGCAAATTTTGTTTTGTGTTAAAAGCTCGCATAATATTATGATCTATAATGTGAAACTACAAGCAAAAAAGAAAACTGCCTGTTAAATGTTTAGTAGTTCGTGAAGTAAACGTCCAAATCTTTGCAATAGTAAGTTTGTAAAATCAACACAGTGATTTCCTTGTTAATAGAGTAATATTTTTTTGATATCATTTTAAACAAATGGCCTAAACAAATAAAAAGACCTTAAAATATTTAAACATTATTTGGGATAGTTTTTGGAAACTATCGTATGAGTTAGTGTACACAATTTGAATTGTACATAGATATCAATAGTGTATATGTTCTGTGCTAAGATTATTATTTCTCTTTTAATATTTGATGAAAGAAATTCGAAACAAAAGCAAATATGCCTAAGGAGGCATAACAAACAAATAAAAATAGATCACCAGTGGAATGTAATATATATATATATATATATATATATATATATATATATACATACACACACACACACACACACACACACACACACACACACACATATATATATATATATATATATATATATATAAACTCATCAACGAGGAAAAGTTCAACCTTAATAAATCAAAGTATGATTTTAGTTTTATACTCAGAAATGTGCGTGTGTTTCTATCTAGCAAGATAAAACATTTTACAAATAGAAAAATATCGGGCATTTTCACATTTTTATTCGGGTTTTAAATATAGGCTGCGAAAGTACCAGCCAAAAAGTATGTGCTTTTGTTTATATATATTTACAAAACCTTCAAAACGAGTAGGATACGAATACGGTCAATTTCTTAAGTTTGACAGGTTTTAATTCTGAATTTTTTTCTCGTAGACTGGTTGCCTAATCAAGGTGAAGGATTCAAATCTGCCCCACTATTTACCCATAGCCGAAGGGAAAATAGCTGGCTTCATACCTTTACCAATGGCAGTAGTGCTATGTGAAATGCAAACAGTGTCGTACGGGATTTTAATTCGGGACGTCCTGGCAAGTTCCTATGCGGATAAATATTACACTATCTTTATTTTTGTTTACACCTATTCTACATGTATGCCACTTAATTTATAAAATAGCAATGTATTTCAAGATTGAGTATTGACTATTACATGATAGCGTGGCGTTAAAATACTACTGACAGTTACGTAATTTAGCATTATATAGTATATGACAATAATGTAAGCGGGGAAGTAGCTATGCTAGTCTTACATATAAAGAGGGGCTACATTTAGTACAGCAAAACAAAGTGTATAGATCATCAAGGTAAAATCGAGGACACTATACTACGCGTTTACGATATATTGAACTATCTTCCTGATAGCGATGACACATGAACACTAATTAAGCACTTAATCCCAGATAATTGTAAATCAGCAACTACACAGAGAGTTAATTGATATATATAGCCATATAATTGCAAATATACCAATATATTGCCTGATAACTGGACCACTCTATAATTATCACGTACTGGCAGAGTCAATCCAATCAGATTACGTCAAAGAACACCCATGGCAACTGTTTTACTGAACATTCAAAGTACACTTCATCCATATTAGTTACTGTCCACTTTAATGTTTTTTAAAAACTTTAGGTTCTTCAGAAGTTCTTCTATAAGAATGACAATATAATAACAACAGAAAAGCTTTTTCAGGAGATTACAGAATCAGTTTACGTCAAAGAACATCTATGGCAACTGTTTTACTAAACCTTCATCCATATTCGTTACAATCCATTTATTATTTTGTATGTTTTTATAACTTCTTAAGTTCTTTAAAACTTCTTCTATATGAATGACGGTATCATAGCAACAGAAAAGCTTTCGCAGGTGATTTCAGAATTATGACCGTTTTTGCAGATAACTGAGTTAGAATAAAGAGAAACAAAAATATCGAGAAATATCCGGAATTACCAAAGTGGCAAAAAAGTTGTGGAATATGAAGTTGACCGTAAAAAATAATCATAGTCATTTGTCCTGGTAATGATGTTAAACTGCATCTTATTGTGAAGTTCCATTTTGGTAAATGTGAAGTACCGCTTTCTGGGGAGTGTGAAGTACCATTTATCACCATTAGTACTAGCTCCACTCCGATCCGAAGTGATAGTATCTGTTAGGGTTCCATCAATGGGTGAAATAGAAAGATGAGCTTAAAATTGTTTGTTGGTTGTTGTTTTTTTAATTGAGTTTAGTTATTTTTTTAATTCAATACTCATCAAGAATGAATAAAATCAAACTTCTTTGGGATAAAATAACCCAACAAGATTGACATGCCGAAAATCCAGACAATCAATCGTAGTCGAGGCATTAGAGACAACTTCAAATAACCTAAAAAAGAATGGGGAACTAGAAATCTGCGGTAGAACTGAGACTGTCCGGATCACACTATGTTTATGTCACTCTCCCAATCTGGTCAACTTTCTATTTCTTGCACAATTCCCAGTGGAACATCTTTCCCACAGTCATCTATCATCTTAAATAACCTCTATGGTAATATTTTGTGTTGCTATTGAAATAGATTCAATTTCCAATTAAATTTACCTTTCTTAGCCATGTCAAGGGCAACACATATGTGGTTTGTTTTCATATAGTTATTTTTCTTTTTTTTCTTTCTAGATTTTGTTTCATTGGTAGTAGTATTAATATCAATTGCGTGTTTTTCTCATTAATTTTAACTGGTGGTGTTTTACTGAAGTCTCTAAGACTTCAGTAAAACACCACCAGTTAAAGTCACCTCAAGTTCCCGAACTCTTCTGAGCATTCATATCGATCATAACTATATTGTTGCCTGGATGGTCCCAATTCTCCCTCTGATTTCCAATTCTCCCTGTCTGTTTTCCCAGCCACTGAGTACCGTTGCTAGCTCAACCAAGTACAATTAGTATTACCATATATTTTTTATGTTCCACAGCTTTTTCAGCTCTGGCAAGATTCAGTTATTTTTCTATCTGTTCGCTTTCTTCACTGTGAATATATGCATTTTCACTATGGATATATACCACAATATGATAATTTAATCATTGCAAAATACCTAAGAGCTATTACAATTAGTTCAATATATAAAAGCTATCTCATCCCGCTCTTTCTATCTTTCCCCGCTCTCTTTTCATTTTCTTTTTTTTTATTTCCTTTTTATCATATGTTCTTCTCATGTGTATCATTTATGTTTTCCCCCCTTTCTTTGTTCACAATTAAAGCGAATATTCCATTATTTACCTGAGGAGACGATAGCAATCCCCTATCCAATCCCATAGCAACTTGTCACCAACGAAGTTTCTCCGGATCAGGGATGTGTCATAAATTTTGACAAACGTAGGAAGATACTAACGTATATAGATTATTATTATTATTATTATTATTATTATTATTATTATTATTATTATTATTAATATTTCACAATTTGCGAGTTTTTCACACCAGCGTAAGCTGGTGGTGTTTCATATTCAGTTTTGTTGAATTATTTGAAACATAAATTAACTGGCTTAAACAAAATGTCGATCCAATTTTGTTAACAGCAGTATTTGACACAGGAAAACAAAGCCATAAGTTTTGAATGCACTAGTACAAAGAATGTTCACTGGAACATTTGCTGCTTTGCTAATTTCATAGATGAATGATTCGTAGATCAGAATCTAAGATATTATGAAACCTTACTGGTGTGAAATGAAATGTCCATATACGATGCGACAAAAAAAGAAGCCGACCATGTGTATTGATAGGTACTTAATTTCTGGTTATCTACTTTGTCGAGGAGGCATTAGTGCTATTTTTGGTAGATAGGTCTCATGGCATCGACATCATGGAGACAGATCCAGCACTGGGTTAGTTAACAATGTTTTTAACAGGCGCATTTCCAGACGAAGAAAGTCTTATTTTGACCTCCAAGAGAAGTAATGGCAGTAAAAGAAAAGGGACAGGGTTATTATTTATGTCGGCATTCATTATTATAATTTAGGTTTTTGAAGTCGAGGCTGTGAAGCGACAAAGAGTCGCGTTGAAGAGGTCTGTGACTGGTCGAAAGGTTATCTTTATTGAAACGTATTTGACAAACCCATCGGGGATGCGGTTGTTTAATTTGCTTATTTGATGCTGGGAAAGTGGTGACCTGGCGGTGAAACCTTTTTAATAGCGTCTGGTGATCAAGAGGATATCGGGCGGCGCTGTTATCGCGATAGTAATCAGCCGTAAAGTCGTAGTGAATGAGAGAATATTAATGCGAGTGAAACCAGAGATGTGATGGGAAGAAGAGAAGACGAGATTTTCGTATTCCCTGATGATGAAGGGGGAAAAGTTTACAGGTGAATAGAGGACAAGAAGTAAGCTTTTAAGGAGATGATCAGAGAGATTTATTTACAAAATGTCACAAAAGGATATCAGGAATTTGATAAAGGGCTTTATAGATAACACCATAAAAATCATTCACGTATCAATATGTCTCAATATGATATGAGGATTTAAGGTTAAGGAAACAAATTCTGGTAAACATAATATTATCAGAATATATATATATATATATATATATATATATATATATACGAGTGTGTGTATGTGTGTGGATGTGTGTTAAATATTAAACAGGATAATAATGGAAACAGGAGAAATATTGACTCTGCGTATCGCACCATTGATCATCAATTAACTTATAATTCAACACGAGTTTTATTGTTTTTTATTGTTATCAAATATAATAATGTTTATTGTAATTTGTTCTACATTGTTCTACATTGTATGGTTCCCTGCACTATACTGGTCCTCACCAATTCAGTACAAGAGTAGCACATATCAGATAATCTGATTTGTGCGGTAAAGCATCTGAGAGCTGATGGTAGCTGCAGTGCTCCACGTCAGAAAAAAATTTCTCTAGTCTAGCACTAACGAAAAGGGAATATACTCCCTAGATGTTCGGGTGATACTGGTAATAGGCCACTCCGCCCTCTCTCTCACTCTCACTCTCTCTCTCTCTCTCTCTCTCTCTCTCTCTATCTATCTATCTATCTATCTCTCTCTATCTATCTATCTATCTCTTTCTGTACTATCCCACTCTTTCTCACTTTATATATCCACATCATTATCATCATGTCGCGCCAGTAGCACGGATATCCATGACAATCTCTTGCCAACTGTTCATCGCTCTCGGTAGGTCCTCTGCGCAGCATCCACACAGAGCTGATAACTATGTCTTTGCTGGGTGGCCCGCTCTAGCTTGCCCCTGTGCTAGTTTCCATAGGAGGACGTCACATGAGTTCATTCCCACTTATCCAACAGAGTCTATCATGTCTTCTTCGTTTCACGGATGGTTTGTGTGATATGTGGCAGGTAGACGTACAGATGCTTTTTTTAGGTTGTTATTTACACGATTTGTTTAAGATCACGCGAAGTATTCTTGATCAAGTCCCATTTAGGTTATTTTCTTGGCGTTTCGTTAGGGTCCAAGTGGTGCAGCCATACAGTAGAATTGACATAACTATGGCTTGGAAGAATTGTTGCTTTAACTAGTTACTGAGATTGGATTTCGATATGACTGATAGTCTGTCTACAGCATTCCCTATATATATATATATATATATATATATATATATGTGTGTGTGTGTGTGTGTGTGTGTGTGTGTGTGTGTGGTTGGTGTGCGTGTGCAGGTTAAATGTGTTCGCATAAGCTCGCTCGTGCTCTTCAAAACTATTATCACAAAAGTATAATCATAATCTGCATTCATGCTGATAGCACGGATTCGCTTGACTTCTTTCTCTCTCTGTCTACCTCTCTTCCTTCTCTCACTCTCTGTCTCTGTCTCCCCCTCATCTCTACACTCACACACCACACAACATACACACACCACACACACCCACACACACACACCACCACCATCTTTCCATAGTTCATTATGCCGTTTTGATATTTTGGCATCCAGTGTCTACGCAGAGCTGCATGAATTGTTAAATAAGCATGACCCATATGAGCCAATAAACCATTACTTTTCTTTTATCTTTCGAACTTTCTTTTCGTGCAAATATTTTCATAATATTCTACTGTATAATCTCATGTCATTATTCCAGAACCATAGCTCATTGATACCTCCAGTATACACTTGGACATGATTTATTATCTCCGAAATATTCCATCTTGAAATTGACAATATAAATTTTCTAAGCAATAGTAAAATTTGGAAATGTTGCTCAACTTACAGATGCATTTGTTTGATGAGTCATGTCGAGGTCATTGTCTTTGTCCACTCTTACCCAGATTAAGAAAAAGATCATACGTAAGTTTGTCCGAGGTCATTGTGATGTGGCTTGTATGTTGAATTCTCAAGTGATACCAGTCAGGATGACGAAAATTGAAACTGCTTTTAAGCTTTGGTGGAGATAGTGAATGTTACTTGTATTCCATAGTGTTTCTTGCATCAGCGACGTATAAGGTATATAAAAAAATGGAAAGTTAAATAATTTACTTACCTCTGCTATTATTAAAGAGAGAACCACGGGATGATTATGGCCCGAGGTAAGATTTCTCATGGTCCGCAGCTTTGAGTCTTATAGTATATATCTTATTTATATCCACTAAAGGAAATGTTGATTTGGACAAGAATATAAACGCAGCTCGCCAGACATTTACATAAACTCAACCTCTTTTTTGGCTCTTACTGATTGATTTGTAAACATAGACTATGTTTATGGAGGGCAAGGTCAAAGACTTATGATCAATTTAATAAGTTTTTTTAGCATTAACTTTTTTTTTCTGTGTTTATGACGGGAGCCCTAAGGAATCTCGAAACCGACTCTTAGTGAAATTTCCGAATCTATTCCCCCTCTCTTAAAAACATTCTATTTGTCGCCAAAGTATCGGCTACCTAACATTCACATTTGAATCTCAATATAATAAATTTTTTGTTTTTCGTTTATTATTTTATTTATTGTTTATTTGATTTTTTAAAATGTTCTATTGTTTTATAACAGTGTAATTTTGTATGTATAAGTGGTGGCGATTTAAAAATAATTTTGAAATAAGCATTTGCCCTTAACTTAGAATATATCCATTATACTTAAGCATATATTTTATTAAAATCTTTTTAAGATCAATATGCAATTAGCCTTCCCATTCATACTGTAAACCTCTATTTTGTGTCTATATGATACAAGTGCAGATGTTAATAGTATGTAGTATATATGGTCAACAGTGTTAAAGTAATATGTAAAAACAATTTTATTAATAATTGAGGTTAAAAAAAATAAATCATGGAAAAATATGATGTTAATAACTAAGAGAGAGTGATTTGTACTATGTTAGTTAATATAGTTTAGGCTTACAAACTGAGGCAACCACAATCTTTCCATTATAATAAGAAATATTATGCGTTACAAAATTCTTCACACCAGTGTTCTCGACTGTCGGGTTTTGCTGAGATCCGAGGGCGTTACCAATTACCAGAAGTTTTGTGTGACTGTATAAGCTATTAAAGTAACCTTCATTTGAATTTTTAATTAATATCAGTATCTTAGCTTGTTGTTTAAGTATTGTTCTGATGGGGCTCTCTAAACATGATTGGTATACTCATGCCATCTTTATTCTTCCTATAAAATTACAGTATTATTATTATTATTATTATTTTATTTATTATTATTATATTATTATTATTCACTATTGTATTGTTTTGATCTGTCTGGCACCTATTATTAATATATATTATTTACTGCACCTGAATAATATTATTATTATTATATCTTTAATTTTATTCTTAATTTATTATCTATTTCATTATTTAATTTAGATGTATTATTTAATATGAATACATATACTATACAATGTTATTTTTTTATATTGATAACAGATTATAGGGTTTCAATTCTCTCAATACTCTATATCCTAATTTTTTAAATTCACACCATAAGACGGAATACAGTTACTTTAAATAAACAAGCAGAGTATTCTCAAGTGAAGAACTCTTAGATAAGCATAAGAGATGAAGTATCTGGTTATACTTTATTTTCCGTATTCAGTAGTGTTCCTAATTTTTAGAATTTAAACTGAATAATTCTTCGATGAAAAGTACATTTATATATATAGCTTGTAGCATCAATGTCCTTTCATCGGCTCAATCAATATTATGCGGACTCAAACCAATTCTTAATTCGAAGCAGGCTCTCAATATTCCATGTTTTTTGTCTATTGCGTACCTTATATGATTGCTCTTGTGTAAGTTATCTAGACGAAAAATCCAAAATCTTACGCACTGACCTCCTAGCTTTTTTTGTAAAACATTTGAAAAACTTGGGGGTCGGGGAAGTACACGATGTGGAGTTCACAGTTTTGCAAGAACCAATATTCCTTATAAGTCAATTGTCCCTGTTTATCCATACATCTGTGCAACTAACTTAATTATTTGCTGGGATGGTTGCATGTCTTGCCATTGTGTCGATGTGAGTGGGTCAGCCAGGTGGACGCGACCAGTGCTGTTTTGTTTTGTGTTTCTATAAGTTAGGAGAAATAAGAAGATTATTATTATTGTCAACAATTTTTTTTCACTACTAATATAATTAAATTGAAGATAGTTAATTAATTTTACTGATAATATGAGTTACTTATTAACGAAAATTATAATACATCCTAAAACAATATTTTAAATATCCTTACCAAGTTGTTTAAGATGAATATACGGACAGGAAAAAATTTGTTCTTATTCTTTAAAAGTGTACCAATATGCATTTCTGTCATCAGACCAAGTTTTGTTTTTTCGCCGGTTCAAATCCATTGAATGTGTGCACTGTTATAACATTAGTATTAATATTAGAATAATTTATCTATATTATCTTATATAATGAAACAAGTTTATCAAGGTTTGCTAGGGACTTCCGTGATTTTATATTTTAGCATTTTACTACTGGTACCAAAGTATGCTCAATGGTATAATTCATCGAATTAAATTCGTGAAGTTCGAAGGATATATTGAGAAAAACAAATTATCTCCTATACTCATAATTTGAGAATATGTAGATCTGTCACCAATCTGTATTCTCCGGCACTTTCAGTTGTCTGAAAAAATTTTTGGTGTTGTAGTGTTAATGGTGTTTAAATTTAAGAGGATAGTTAGTAGAAACTAAGAAGATCATAGAAACCGAAAGATGAACTGTGTAATCACTATGACAGTGACTCTCTCAAGTTTTGTTATCTTGATGCCTCTTATTACTATATCACACCACACATACGTATATATTATATATAGTATATATAAGATAAATGTCGTTACTCGAGTGGGCAGTACGCTTACCTAATAAGTACTTATATATTGGTTATTAATATACTTATATAATATTAATTGTTTTGGTGGGTGGTACTCCAATGATAATACAGTCAGGGTGCTGATTCAATCTTATTCCTTTCCCTCCCAAACTAGCTCTTAGTCAAAGGATAATATATTTATTGAACTAACAAAATTTTCGTCACACAAGCCCTACGCACCGTCATCGCACTCTCCAGAAAGTGTACTCTCAATGCAAACTTCTCCAGACAACAGATCACTCACTCAGTCATAAATTCCCAATAGGTCTCTCTCACACTATGGCGCTACGCATGTTTGCCAAACTAACACGCCCCCCCCAAAAAAAGAGTTAAAATAACCTACAATCTGACCCAAAATTAAAAATCCAACTTGCTTGACAGTTTACGCCACATCCCATTCAGCCGGATCAGAGAACACACCTATACACCACACCACACGACGTACATCACACACATAAAGTTATTAATCGAATATATAGGAACCTCTGTATATTGGTTTCTTAAGTATATATATATATATATGTAAGTTTGCATATATATATTATATATATAATTATACGATACGTACTCTACTATTTAGTGTGGAAGCTCGGAGATCTAGCTTAGTCGGCTAGAAAACCATCACCAACGGTTCCTAGTTCGCATACCGGTCCCCCCCACCAACTCAGCGTATGCAGGTTAGCGCAGGGATCTGTTCGGTAATATAGTAATGAGAAGTTATGATATAGGTAGTGTGCGCATTCCACACGCTCAGAATGTCTATCACAATTCAACCTTTTGTCTAGCGCATTATGTAAAATTATAGATAGGACATTCTCCTCTGCTAAGTTGTTCTGTCCTATTACACTACTTTTCTAGCGCTCCGCCGACATACTAGCTGGAAATTTTTAACTTAGGAGGCTGTAAAATTTTTATATTTAAATAATTTTTTATTTTTCTTTTTTTTTTTTTTAATCTTCATTAATAATAGTTGATAGCTACTACTTCACATATATATATATGTTTAGAGTAAGCACGGAATTATACAAGAGGAACAATTGATCAGCCAGGACCTCAAAACTACCAACAAATAATAAATTTCGATACAAGCTGCAATAGCTGGTGAATGGTTTTTATATACCACTCCAGTGATCTCAGCGTCATGTAAACAAACAGGTGATGTAAATGATTTTCGATAACCTCAAACGGTGAAAGAGAAAGCTAAATGTCTCACCCATTGTACAGTGCTTCTACATGACATTTGGGATGAGCTCATAGAAACGAAAACTTATATACCTCAGATCATTGGACAACAGTTTCAAGTTTCTTCTCATTTCAGGTGTCGGCTGTGATCAAAGAACTCAGTGATTGGCCCAGATTCTTATTTTATATAATATATATATATATATATATATATATATATATGTGTGTGTGTGTGTGTGTGTGTGGTTGGATATGAGGAACACAAGAACAAAACGTCAGACAAACGTATATATTCCGCTAGCTTAACGTCGGCATTATCAGTCGCTTTTAACGAAATATACCGCTACAACATTTGTCTGAGTTTTTGTCTTTTGTTTCCTCATTCTCTACACATTTCTGTCGGATCATTCCAATCCTCTTTCCACACACACACCACACATATATATATATATATTGTTATATTTATATATATATTATATTATTATAGTATTTATATATATATAATTGAATGTATCAATATATAATATTAGTATATATGCATATATGATATTATATATTATATATACATCTGTCGCGGCAGGCAGCACGGATATCAAGACGATCTCTCGCCAACCTTCCCTATCATTCTCGCCACAGGGACATACATTCATACATACACACCACAGCACACACACACACAATATCGTTATTAATAATTATATTTAGTGTTATATAGTGCAGAGAGTGTCTTAAGTAACAATATTAGGAGATTATATTGATATCATTTCTCATACAATAACGATCACCACCAAGCACACAACTCCGACACACACATGAAATCTCTCAATAAAGTTGTCCCTCTTTACCTTCTGAAATTTTATATAATATCTTTCTAAACCACTTTATTAGTATATATAATCTAGAAAGATGAATTATAAAAAGGTTTAGGCCATATTTATGATAATTCCTTAAGAACTAAGTCACATTCTAAATTTATAGAAGTGATCGTCAAATCATCCTCTTACATATATTGTTTCAGAATTTCATCATTAATAGATCCTTGTCTCCATCTTTCATACTCTCACTCAGAAACAATTAACTGAGGCATACATATTACCACCCACACACATCCACAGAGCAAAACAACAACTACGAACTACATACTCACATCCTAAGCATTGTTATTAGGATAATTGTAGTATTATATATATTTATGTATAAATTACTATTTTGAATTATATATATATGTGTGAGCACTCGATATTAATCCTTGATTTTCTCAGTTACAAGTACATAACACTCTAGTTGTTTTTTTTAAATATCAGCCTCTGGTTTCTATGCTGGAATTAATTGGTAGTTCATTACTCTGGTGCCTATCGTAGCTTATGTAGATGAGTTATTTTACATCTTATTCAATATTGATATATATGCGAATGAAACCCACATCTAAATCTAGGCTGCTTTCTAAAGTTTTCAAAATTAAGTAACCTCTACTAGCTAACAATATCGCCTATCTCGTCCCTTTTTGTAATCAATTTAAACAGATTGTGTATAATCTCTTACTATCTTGATTTCCAACTTTCCTGATTTTCATCCTTTAAATTAGTCGGAATCTGATAATCTTTCTTCAATTGTACTTCCCAAACTTTGGAAACAACACCATTGATTGGGATCGCTCGTATATTTTGTGGATCCTTCATAAAGCGTACAGACAAACTAGATATATATTTTCACCTCACACTATGGAAACTTTAACATGCTTCTCAGCAAGATCTGGATCTGAGATAATAGTGATAGTTGTGTTTCTAAGAAGTAGAATCATTTCATAAGATTGTTGGAGACCAGTATCAGCTGCTTCTTTAAAGATATTTGAATATCCGAATCCAGAGCTGACTATGTGATATGATTTCTTGAATGCTAGATATCAGCCTCCAGTCATCGAACTAGGAGTCAAGCGTTGACAGTAACAATGTTTAAGTAGACATATTTATAATTTCCCACACTATGAGACGCTTCTCACATCGAAAGCATATATTACGCTCCCAAAGCATTAGATCTTAGATCTTTTAAGTATTTACGTACATATAGAAAAGTATTAGCTTGCCTTAATTATGCCTACTATTCAACATGAAACTATAGGAAAATGATAGTCAGTCTTCCAATGATTTCAAATTAGTGAACAGACAGTTACTTATTGTTTAATTCATTTTTCTTCTGTCTGCTTGAAAGTGAACGCATGACTTAGAATATGCCAGTAATTTTATGACAGATAGTATACTATATTTGTCGTTGCTGTCTGTGCTCGAGTCAGTCTATCTGTCCAGAGGGACAATTAAAAACAATGCACTGTATAAAATCACATATATTTTTATAGGGTAGAATTTACAAGTAATCCAGTGGCAGTATTTATATTTACCCTTTCATTTATTTGGTGTCAGTAGGGACCAAATTACCATGTTATAAATTTGAAATAAATAAATAGGCTAAGGGGAATAACTGTGATACATATACAAATTCAATGAATCTCCAAATCTTGTATTCTGTTCTGTACGAACACTTGCATTAATGATAACACGTGGATACTGCGTATCACAGCCATTATGAAAGTATTATTATTGCATTATTGGTAAATGGAAGTTAACATGGACACATTTCCGTTGTAAAATTTTCACAATAGGCACATTGAGCGATGGGCACTGCTATTCAATGGTGATAGATATATGATTTAAAAAGTGTATACTTAGGTTTGACCGGATACTATATAAAGCGAGTAAGGCCGGGAACATAGAGATAGATCCATAAATTCTGCCCAAGCATAGCGATATAAACTTGTACTCCGAAGTCGTTCACTAGAAGAATTGTTAAATCCGATTCTATAACAAAGCACAGGTTTAGATTTATGTTATCGACGGTGTTAACATGTTTGTTAAGATGGGAGTATAAATAAAATTATTCTGACCTTTTACTTGACAAGAACAAAAATGTTCAAGTAAATTACACACTTGTCTGCATGTATATAGCATCTTGATATATATATATATATATATATATATATATATATATATATATATATATATATATATATGAAATCCGATCAATCGACCGGTCTTAATATCAATGACAAGTCATCAGTTTCACTTGCATCTCTGTAAGCTCATGTTCGATTTGAAGGGACTAATAAGATTAAATGGTGCTGCAGTCTTTCCTCTTCCATGCGAAGTTTATTCTCTGTCATAAACAACACTGTATGGATCCGAAAAGAAATTAATTTTGGTCACTGCCAAAGGTCTCGATAAAATGAACGTGAATAAATTATTTATTTTAGTAAACGCTAGAATAGTTCGAGTTGCCTAAAAATAAGAATAGATATCAAAATGGAGTCTACAAATGTTCTGTAATACATTCAAATCTTGAATGCTTGCAATTCAGATTAATTCTGATCAGGGTCTGAATAAAAATAGAAGTTGCTCTGTCGGCAAGGATTATAATGCATTTACTGTAGTAGCCTCTGCATGAAAGGAAGACCTCTTAAAATGTAGTGTCCTAACTAAAACACTAAAAGGCATCTGAGAGTAAGGGTCAAGTTCTGGGGAGTATAGCGTCATGCCATTACACCCAGGTCGACTCTGAAACGGATTAGTCGTCCCAGTTCGCATCCCATCCATGTGTTAAGTAGACATGTTTTGAAATTATTCGAATTTTATTGGATCACATGCAAAACAAAAGAATCTTTTAATAAAGAAATACACAAAAAATGTTAATATTACCATCAATGAATGCTATTCCATAGCCTCTAAGAATACAATAACCCTTGACGATATGACATGCCTTAAAACTAATCATTCACTCAATCCTAAAACTAGAAGGATTTTTAGTAACCGATTCGTTTGTATTATATCATTTTTCCAAGGAGGACATTGTTAAGCCTGTAACGCGTTACCCTGAGAAAATGTTTGCGATATAGTAGATTTTGAAAATGATTTTTTATTTAGATTTTGCATTTTCTATATAAATAATGTATAGACATTTTGTATCGCATTGAATATGCGTAATAAAATTATGTATGTAATAAAATCTACATCACTACCGAAATAATAATTTGCTTAGTTATTTACGTTATATTCTCAATTATAACTAAGTAATGATTACTTAATTTTGATTAGCATTTTCTTTGGTAAAGATGTTTTTTTTATTTAAATCTAGTAGAGTTATAGGACCATATTACCTTTAGGCATCCCTTTTTGATCTCGATTAAGAAAGGACATGTTTTTCATTTACACCGTCAATATCCGTTTGTTTGTTAGGGGTTAAGTCTAGGGGTTAGGGTTAGGGATAGGTGTTGGGGTTAGGGTTAGGATTAGGAGTTAGGGTTAGGGGTTAGTTTTTTAATTTTTTTTTTAAATCTAAAGATCGTCTGTTAAAACAACCGGATATTGACGGTGTAAATGAAAAACATGTCCTGTCTTAGTCGAGATCAAAAAGGGGTGCCTAAAGTTAATATGGTCCGAGTTATATTTGCCCCAAGGCAACCCACGTTATTAATGCCTTTAAATTTATTGCAATGTGTAATTTATATCACTAAGATGAATAAAAAAAAGTTTGCATAATATATGGTATTGATAATGTGCGTATCATTTTTTAAAACGAAACTGGGTTTAATAAATAATTGATGTTATTGATTTCTAATAGTATTGTTTTATTCTCAAACGTATTGAAAGCCATTCTATGCATACATTTATAACTAAATCAATTAAAAAAAGAATTGAAAAAATAAGAGTAATCATTTTAGATGCGATCTTATTTAGTTTGTTTAGTCTTCTTTCTAATATAATATTTTAATACATTAAAACATCAATACTTGTGACGGGTTGTCACATATTTTTGCCAGGGTACGGAAAGAAGATTTAATCTTTGTTTTCCATGATGTAAAAGTAAACATATTTAATTATCGAGTGATCACAGTGCGTTTTTGCTTGATTTTACAGGTAACTTTTATTCCCCCATAAAATAGATCGTCTGCATTTAAAAAACACGCTCCGTCATATTTGATATTCTCGGGAGTCGGCTTGAATTTAAATCTGTAACACACGAAACAATTCAACCACGAATGGATTAAAGCGATTAAATATAACACCCCAGTACATTAGCTGTTAAAAAATAAATCTAAAAAAATACAAGAATTGGTTTTATTTATTCATTTCAAGCTAAAATTATTGTTGCTTAATTGCTTTTACATCATGTGTGTTATCAAATGCTGAAGTCATTTTTTTTTTTTTTTGGTAACCGATTACATAGTTTCAAGTAGTAATTAAAGTCGGCTTTGTGGCCTAATGTCGCTATAATCAAGATAGTGTTGGAGTCTATCCCCTTTTCACTAGTGCTAGAGCAGGGAGATTGTGTGTACGCCAGAGGTAGAGCATCATGCCTACCACCAGCTCCCTACTTTACGACAGAGATATCCTACTCATGCGCTGATTTGTGATGTACGGCATCTAACCCGGAACCTCGTATTTCCTTTGCAGAATCTTTAGGGCCTGAGCTATTTGTAAACAATTATAGCTTCAATACTTTATTAATTGATTGATGTAAATGAAATGACAATCAGTTTAGAATTGTTTTATGTCTAGAATTTAGGGAATCGCCTTAATTATACTTTCATATTTACCTTCTTGGTTTTGTTGTTTCTAAGAATATTGTTGGCATGGGATATTATTATGTGATATCAAGTATTCCTGTCTAATACAATACTTTGCCATTCTTTAGTTTCAAGTAACTAATGATAATAATCCTTTGTAAACGAAGGAAAAATTTTACCCATAAATGGGACACTAACAGGCACTATCACTCCGAGTCAGAGTGGACCTGCGAGTAAGGACGATGAAGAGATACGTGACAGTACCCAGAACTGGAGCCTCACCATTATATACAGTTTAGTGTAACACAGGACACCCTTTTTGAGATGTTTAACTTCTCTGTAGTGGACACAATCAGCGTATTCTAAGCCCCACTGACAGGTAGGGATATTTCTGCTTCTGTCCATGTATAAACATTAAAAAAGGAAAAAAAGCATATATAAGTACTTGATATTTCTTTCACTGTTCACAACTACTTTTCAAGTAAAATGAAACACATTGAATGTCACTGGAATGTTCTTATAATATTATCTGATATTTAATGCTTTGATACGTATATATTTAGCTCAGTTGGTAGAGCATCCACCGATGTAGACAAAAGGTTCTACACCTCGCCAACTCAGCACACGAGTAGCACATATTTCATCTGAGCGCTAAAATGAGAAGCTGATGATAGATGTTGCGTTTCAACAGAGACACAAAACAATCTCCCTGAGCTAGTGATAATGAAAAGAGGCTATACTCTCTCGCTGCCCGGCTGATATATATATATATATATATATATATATATATATATATATATATATATATATATATATATATATATATATATATATTAGGAGACAGACAGACAGGCGGATAGAAAGTTTCCATAGAGGCTGATTTGTTCATGTGTTTTAAAAAGAAAGGAGGCATCACTACACTTGTCGGTAGAACAATTCACGTACATAAGTTGTAATGTCCCATCCACAAATAACGATGTTAATGCACGCAAATGGATGTCTTGGGCGGCTAAAAACAAATTATCAGTCATAGGGAAATTCGATCTCACTGACAAGTTAAAGCGACAATTCATCCAGGCCGTTATTGTATCAGTGCTACTGTATGGCTACACCAACTGAAACCTAACGAAGCGCCTAGAGAATAAACTAGATGGGAACTGCACAAGAATATTACGTGCGTTCTTAAATAAATAGTGGACACAACATCAAAAAAAAAAATCAAATGTATGGCCCAATCACACAAACCAACCAGTGAGGCGAACAAGGCACTGCTGAACACTGCTGGAGAAGCAGGGACGGACTCATTAACTACCTTTTCCTGTGGAAGCCAGCACATGGGAACACCAGTGCGGACCGTCCAGCAAAGACTTACATTAACCTGCTCTGTGCTGATACTAGATGCTACGCAGAGAAACTGCCAGGGACAATGAATCATAGGAACGGTTGGCAAGAAATTGTTATGGATATCCATGCATTTAGCATGACATGATGATGATATATATATATAAATAGGGTGTTCGGAAAAAAATTGACAGTTTCATTAAGTAAAAGAAAAAGTGCTTGGTAACTACAAAATTTAATGGATTGTAAATAAATCCAACAGGCACGGAATTCATACTACTGTCAACAACTTTCCCTCAAAATAACTGCCATTAGCGTCGATCACAGCCTCAATCCTGCTCCGGAACCTGGAGCAGGCTGATATCACAGTTTCCCTGGGAAGGGTCTCAAAAACTACCTTAATTATGTCGATTAACTGGGCGACTTGTGTAGTATTCGCACAGTGATTGGTTTCTTTCTCAACAGCGCCACATACATAATAATCCTTGGTGTTAAAATCTGAAGAGTTCGGAGGCCAAACATTGAGTCTGGTGTAGTCGTAAGAATTCGCCGACACCCTTTTTTTACTTTTCCCAGATGTGTAGCAGGGGGCCGAATCCTGTTGCCATACATATGCCATTTGCTACCCTTGTTATCCAGGACTTGACTACAGTGTTTAGCAACTCCACGTTGGCATCTGAGGGTCCTCTAACGCTTTTTTTCTGCATATTTCCGAAGTATTCTGCAGTACGAACGCAATCAGATCGTCTGATATGTTGCTTTCTTCTAGCCATAGAATTGTAGTCTCCATTGCAATTCTCCAGTTTATGCCTGGTTGTTTTTACAGTGTTCAGGGAGCATTGGGCAGTGTTACGTTGTAATACTCACGGTACTAAAATGATACATGCACCGTAGTCCTTTTTTTCTTTCTTGGTACTAAAACTCCGATAAAAAATCATAACACGAGAAACATGTCGTCACAACTCCCAGCCTTTATTAACGTGCTCGTCTAGTGGCTTCTACCAGGGAGGAGGGGAGGCAGAGAGAACGAGAGAGAGAGAACACTACTAAATTCCTGGGCTCTAATCAGGTCTGTACACTAGGACCTCCACCGGCAAAAAGAGGACGAACCCTTTCTTCCTTCCCCCACGTCACCACGTGACTTCCGGTCAACACCCGACTTCCGCTTGCCCCTCAATTCTTCGTTCGGGGTCACGCTACGGTCAAAACCATCGCTCTCCTCTTTTGGGTCATCACTATTTTTTAAGCCTTTGTTATTTATTCCTCCTCCTTCCATTAGCAGTTCTAACTCACACGGGTCATATTGCAACACTCCTCCCTTACCATCATTCTAAAATTTTTACCCGTAAAAATTTTCAAAAGTATCTCTTTTTTTTTCAAGAATATGCGTAATTATTCATTAGATTTTTTTTCCCTTCTATCCGATATAGACCTTCCTCTCTCCGATAGAGCCACACGAGCATTCAATTTTACAATAATACAAAAAACACATACATATATAAAGTAAAAAGAACATTTACAAAATCATTAATGCAGGTGATATTCTCCTCTTTGTTCCACAATTGTGCTCTGACCTTCCTTACTTATTTGTTCATTTTTTCTTCTTTCTCTTTTTTTTTTTTTTTTTTTTTTTTTTTTTTGAAATACTCTCCCCAATTTTAATTTAAAAAAAATTTACTCATTTATTTTTCATTCTTATCAATTGCAGACCTATACTGATTTATAGCTTTTTTTCAAGCAACGGCGTTATCGTCGCCTTCTTCAGCTGGTCAATAATTCTTTTCTCTATTATTCCTTTTCTTTTTGTATCTATTCATTTTAATCCCTTTCAGTTTTTCATTTATTTATCTTTTTTTCTTTTTTTCGTCATTATTCCATCTCATATTCCGTGTAATTCGTATTTTCATTTACTCATTTTTCTCATCCTTTTTCTTTTCTTTTTTTTTTTTTTCATTCATCTATCTCTAATTTATTTCCGAGCGCCAAAACTAGGTTTTTCTGGAAGGTATCTGCTGTGTGAACAAACACTTGAACCACAGGCCTTTAAAGCTATCTTCATAGTCGCTGTCTGGTGGGGTATCATGTTTCCTTGTGGGCAGTACTGGTTGACCCCGGGTGAGCTCGCTGCTACTACCATAATCATTTGTACTCCCAGCGTTTCCAATACTTTCTTTCATTGCAACTCTAAGCATAGCTATTTTCCTTTCCATTAGGGGAACATATTCTTTTATTTCTCTGTAGTCACTATCTGACGGTGTGGTATTTACCTTAGCCCTTACTGTTTTAGGGGAATCTTTCGTGATGCTATTCACTGTTGGAGTTATTTTATGGTTTTCCATTTTAGCCATTTCTCCAAAATTATTTTTATCATTATTAACGTCCACCTGTCTGTTCAATTTCTCTTCTTTTTCTTTTTTCTATTGGACATAGTTGTTCATTGTTCCTATCACCTTCACCCGTGTGATTTGTACCCTCGTATCCACATCACTATGTGAAGTATTAGTATCCCTATCGGAGTTTTCTCTCTTAATAGCTGTGTATTTATCCTTATTTTCTGTGATATGTTCAGAGGTCGTAGAATGGACTTGTGTGCCCTCCTTAGTTTTGCCATTCATATTAGACAAAGCGTGGTGCTGATTTTTGAGGGCTATCCCATGCTTGTCTCTGTTTTTAATTTGTTCGGATGTGCTTTTAGGGGTAGGTGCCATCCACTTTTTATTAATTTTTACGGGACAATTTCTAATGAGATGATACTTGCTATTACACCCCCAACAACGTCTAGTCTGGTCTCTATTACCTATCTGAGGATGCACATTGCAATTCCTCACTGTAGGTACGTTTCTACTCTGCTTGTTAAATTTTTTCCTATAATTACTTGTTCTTAATCTATCCTCTAAAAGCGTTCTTTGATAGGCCCTATCCAACCCCTTTTCAACGCTTTTTAAGGCACTCGTTACAGAATTTAATGCATCAACCAAGCCTGCGGTGAGATTCTGCAAAAACTCTTTAATAGTCTGAGACTCCATTTCGCATAAACAATTTCAGTCACAGAATAATAGAAGACTTATACTAATATTAATGATATGAATAACCAGTGAAGAGAAAAAAAATACACAACTGTAGAACAAGAGAAAAAAAATTATCACCTACCTTGTCACTTCTACGTATATTTTTCCTTTTTTTTAAAAAGTTCTCTTTTTTTTTTTTTTTATAATGTTCATTAATTCCGTCTTTTCTTCTTTTTTTTTTTTTTTTTTTAAATTCACACGTGGACGTATATATATATATATATATATTTTCTCCACGTGGGTTTCTCCTCCTTCTTTTATAAGTCTTTTTCTTCTTCTTTAAATCTTTTTGTTTTCTTCACACGTGGCTCCTTTTTTTTTCAAATTCTTTTTGTTTTCTTCACATGTGGGTCCGTTTTTTTTTTTAACTTCTCAATTGTCTGTTGACCCGTTGTTGTCGTTCATCTCCTTTAATAAGATTTTAAAAGGTTGCTCCCTTTACTTTTTTTTCAAGGTGGGTCTTTTCTTTGTTTTTCTTTTTTTTTAAGCCTTTTTTTCTCCTCAAATGCTCGATGTTGTTGTTTTTCTTTCTTTTTCTTTTACTTCTCCTGTTTTTTTTTCTTTTCTTTCTCTCTCGTTTCTCAACAGGTCACTCCCTTTTTTCTTTTTTTTTTTCGTCACACGTGGGTCCTTTTTCTTTGTTTGTTTGACTCGCTCTTTCTTTCGTTTACGTTAGTTTCTGTTACAATTACGGCCGATGTCTTTTCTTTTTTCGTATCCCCTCGTTGCGTCGTGGTAAACTGGTTCCTTATGAGTCCGTGTTTGAACTCCGAGGTCAACGGGCACCAAAACGATATATGTTACGTTGTAATACTCACGGTACTAAAACGATACATGCACCGTAGTCCTTTTTTTCTTTCTTGGTACTAAAACTCCGATAAAAAATCATAACACGAGAAACATGTCGTCACAACTCCCAGCCTTTATTAACGTGCTCGTCTAGTGGCTTCTACCAGGGAGGAGGGGAGGCAGAGAGAACGAGAGAGAGAGAACACTACTAAATTCCTGGGCTCTAATCAGGTCTGTACACTAGGACCTCCACCGGCAAAAAGAGGACGAACCCTTTCTTCCTTCCCCCACGTCACCACGTGACTTCCGGTCAACACCCGACTTCCGCTTGCCCCTCAATTCTTCGTTCGGGGTCACGCTACGGTCAAAACCATCGCTCTCCTCTTTTGGGTCATCACTATTTTTTAAGCCTTTGTTATTTATTCCTCCTCCTTCCATTAGCAGTTCTAGCTCACACGGGTCATATTGCAACAGGCAGCAACCATAATCTCCTCCCAGCCATCCATTCTATCTGTCATCAAGTATATGAATGAAGACGGGTCCAATCTTTTAACATTTTAAAATGTGTGTACTACATTGGAAATTAATTTTGTTTAAGGATGGTTTGTATTGTTTTATGTATTAAAAAAACTCCAAATACTAGAAGCTTTATACATAAAACAATACAAACCATCCTTAAACAAAATTAATTTCCAATGCAGTACACACATTTTAAAATGCCTATAGCACCTTTCCCATCAATTCTTCTCCTTCCAGCCTCCACATTAATATAATTCGAAAAAACTGGAACACATCACCCCTGATGATGGCACTTCGAAGTGCCGAAAGTACTCGGGACCTGAACTTTGGTGGACTAATCCACGAATTCCACCCAAATATTAAAAAGTTGGCCAGAAAACTTGAAAAGATCACAAATAAAATTGTTAAACAGGAGATGTGACTTTTGTTTAATTCAACATGCATATATATATATATATATATATATATATATATATATATATATATAAAAGAAGAGAGAGAGAGAGAGAGAGAGAGAGAGAGAGAGAGAGAGAGAGAAGCTTATGTTGTAACTATAACTGTGGTAGGAAATGGACCCGGCGAGACGAATTTAATTCCAGGAGGAGACTGTTTGCATTTAACATAGCGCTAATACGCTTGGAAACGGTATGAATCCAACTATTCTCCCTCCAGCTATGGCTAAATCGAATGGGTTCTCTTTAACCTTGGCCAGGAAATCAGTCAAGGAATAGGAAATCTCTCAATCTAATCCTTGTAATCGTTTTAGAAATTGACCTTGTGTCACATCCTACTTGTGCGGAGGGATTGGTAAATATATATGTACACACACACACACACACACACACACACACAAATACAAACACACACAAACATATGTATATATTAATAAGCAGTTATAAATATTTTCGGTGTCTGTATACACAAACAGGCGCACGCACACACACACACTAACACAAACTAATACATACACACACATACATATATTTGTATATATATTAATAAGCAGTTATAAATATATTCAGTGTC
>CM042139.1:70526342-70531342 GCA_023376005.1 Doryteuthis pealeii
ATGAGGACAAGCTGTTTTTCTACCTTCTTGGCGTTATCAGAATCGTAATTCTTTACTACACGACAGAAGGGGTCCAAAAAGAGTGAATTCTTCTCGCCTTAGACATTGGTCCCATTCTTTAAGCATCAGCTTAAAGTAAAAAACGGGTTTGATCCAGAATGAATTCGACAATGGGCGATTTTGCTGAGTGTAAGGTGCTGATGTGGATTTCTTTGTAGATCTTGCAGGTTTAGTATGGAATAAAAAGAAACGTGTCAAACCAGCCGATGTACTCCCAAACTGATTGCCTGATGTTAAATAGACTAGTCTGTCCTAGAGTTTCCCAATAGCTGGAGAGAGAATGGTTGGATTCATACCATCCTAAGGGTATTAATGCTATGTGAAATGCTACCAGCCCCGTCCAGGATTTGAACTCGTCTCGCCATATCCATTTCCTACGAAGATGACCATTATACCACGCGCCTCCACGCAAACTGTTAGATGTAAGAACAGATGAATATCCATATAAATATATATATCCAGATGGAGTATAAACTAAAGGGCTCTTGAAAGTCAGATAAGATAATTTCATGAAATAAATATTGAGAAGGAAATCACTTTTTTGTATCACATCTTACATCGTGAATCACAAGTGTAGAAAAAATGTAAAGCTTACTCGTCGAAGACCCGGTTACATATAGTAAATTATATTAAAAACATTGTGGCGGTGCGTGGTGTAATGGTTATTGTCATAGGAAATGGATACGACGAGACGGGTTCAAATCCTGGATGGGACTGTTTGCATTTCACATCACATTAATACCCTTTTGAAATTCATAACTCCAAATATTCTACCGCCAGCTATGGGTAAATAGTAGACCGGGCTCTTTAACCTTGGTATAGCACCCCATCTAAGAGAATAAAAGCTCTGAATTCAAACCTCTTAAACTCCGTTTAAGAGAGTGGCCTTGTGTCATACCATGCTTATTTGTTGGAGTTGGTATATATATATATATATATATATATATATATATATATATATATATATATATATACCAGCTCCTCAGGACGAGTAGTATGTGGCACGCGGTCAATTTCTTAAGCGGAGTTTAACAGATTTGCATTCGGAGATTTTCTTTTTCTAGACTGGTTACCTAACCAAGTTTAAAGAGCCCAGTATGCTCTACTATTTACCCATAGCTGAAGGGAGGATATTTGTATTCATACCTTTGCTAACTAACTTTATGTTAAATGCAAACATCCTCGTCCATGATTTCAACTCGGGTCGACGAGTCCATTTTCTACGAATCTAACCATTACACCACGTAAATAAGTAGATAAATATATATATATATATATATAATATATATATATATATATATATATATATATATATATATATATATATATATATATATATATGTGTGTGTGTGTAGTTTAAATCACCAGCAGTTTACGAATGTGTAGGCATTATAGCAAACAGAAGACACTGATGTTTTATAGCACAAAAATGCACGCTGGTTAACTTTAAGGATTTTCTTCAGCTCGGTAGAGTATTCGACAAGGAGCTGTAAGGTTCGTGGATCGATACCGACCCTCGCCAACTCAGCGTATGTGTAGCACAGAGATCTGTGCGGTAAAGTAAGGGGTTTATAGTAGGAATGGTGCTCCACCTCTGACGCAAAAACAATCACCTTAGTCTAGCCCTAATGAAAAGGTGATAGACTCCCACGCTCTATGGTTGATACCGACTTTAGGCCACCCCGACGACTTTACTTACATTCTTTAATAAATGGAATTTTTATTAGAAATTAAGGACAGATTATCTCACTTGCTGCAGTTCTATAATAAAATCTGAATATCAAATTCTGTATTTGCTGTAGATTTACTCACATGTGTGAATTAACTTATAAAATAAAGACATAAGCGAAATGAAATGTTGTCGATGATATTTAACAACGGGGAGGAATTTATGAATAAACTACTATTGCTTTTGTGTCAAATTAACGGGAGGTAGCTAATGCATTTTAAAACATTGCAGCAAATTGTGACAAAAAGCTAAAGAATTATAATTCCCAGCGAACAGATCGACATGACAAATTTTCAAGTAGTCATTGATTCCCCCCTCCCTCTCTCTCTCTCTCTCTCTCTCTCTCTCCCTCCCTCTCCGTCTCCCCCCCTCTCTTTTTTCCTATATCTTTCCACTTTCTTTCCCTGTCTGTCTGTCTGTCTCTCTCTCTCTCACTCCCTCTTTCCTATATCTCTTTTCCGCTTTCTTTCCCTGTCTGCCTGTCTCTCGCTCTCTCTATCCATCTATCTATATATCTCCCTCTCTGTATGTGAAAGGTTTCCATGCTACCACGTACCACGTATTACACTGACCACCCCATCGACGCTTGGTAACTGACAGTTTCACGTTTATGTGATTTTCAAGTAGAGTGAATTATTTGTGCTCGTATATTTCCTTATATTCATCATGTGGTGCATCATGGGAATGGGAAGAAAACTGGGCCATGATGGGAGCGATACTTTTAGTTTGTGGAGCATGATGATAAGGCCTGTATTATTCATGTGGGATTCTGAAATTAATATTAAGTTTTTCAATCTTTTTTTAAGCCACTTCTGATGTTGATATTGATCTGCTTCTCTTAGTGAGGAAATATTTTCAAATATAAATTACTTTTTACCCATATCCACCGGAACGGAAAAATCCAAGAGATGATAAGTTTTCTTCTTCTTCTTAATTAACACTAGGTTTGTTCTCCTAGCCGGGATTTGGTGATACGTACCTAAAGGGACACAGGATTTTATACCTCTCATTCTCTTGTACAGATTTCATTTTGTACGTGTACCATTTAGTAGTGTGGGGAAAAATTAATTTCTTGCACAATTCCCAGTTGATCACTTTTCTCCCCATCGTGCCTTATCATGTACTCACTTTGTGCTAGTTTGCTGCATTTACATATAAAATGAATAACCATTTCGTCTTTGGCTCCAAACATTGTACACTTGCTATTCTATTGCGTTTTTTTCTCTCTATGATAGTGCAATAACATTGTCTTGTGCTGCCATCGTAAGAGATTCAGTTTCTTTCTTGAGATGTCCACTTCTTAGCCATGTCCAGCTTTTCTCATGTGTGTTCCTTGCAGTTTATATCATCATTATTATTATTTTCACACCAGCGTTAGTTGATGGTCTTTAACTGGAGTTTGAGTGATAACAAATCTCCTCAGGTCTCAAGGACCCCTGAGTATTCCAGCTGATTTCAAATATACTGTTGTCTGGATGGTCTCAATTCTTCCTTTGATTTCTAGTTTCTCAATTCTTTTCCTAAACTTTTGGGGACGGTTCCGCGTGCATCAACTACTACTGGCATCACTTCCACCTTCATATTCCACAGTTTTTTCAATTTTTTTTTCCATATTCACCCTGTAATCTGCTGGAACTGCAAAATCTACCAATTGACAAATTCTCTTTTTGTTTCCTCTTTTTTTTTCTTTTTTTAAATCAATACTAGCACTGGTCTTCTGGCAATCCGTCTTTATCTCAAAGTCACAGAGAATTTTATGAGTTTCATTCTCAAGAACGGATTCTGGTTTATTATTATTATTATTATTATTATTATTATTATTATTATTATTATTATTATTACAATTTAAAACACGTACATTACTGTTATTTTTACGAAATACTTATTTTCTCATTTATATGATGGGGGAATAAAATGTTAGAATTTAAACAATACCTCGTAACTTTTCATTGGTTACTCATATATTTATGAGACGCTGAAGGTTTATATCTGAAAATTGGAATTACTCTCTGTGGGTTGTTGTGCTATAAAATAACTCTGAAATTCTCATGCAACTTCCGACTGTTAAAATTCTACTTTATAGACATACGAAGAAAACTAACGAACCTATAAGTAGAAATACAAATAGAAATAGAAACAACGGTGAACTATATATATATATATATATATATATATATATATATATATATATATATATATATATATATATATATATATATATATATTTCTTTTAAGTTTTATTGTTTTACTGTACAGGTTGTCTGCCTGCAGACTAAGTATAAGAAATTAATAAAATGTCCCTAGGCAATTAAATATAAATAAATAAACAAAAATTGCAGTTACAAATAAGTGCATATAAATTGCAATGATAAACTCAAATAGCAAGTTGGGAAATAAAAACAGACAGTTTATTGTTAAAACCGCGAGATAACAAAAATGAATAAGTATAAAGAATTACACTAAGAAGACTATTTTTAAGTAAAGGTAATTTAACAATAAGTACTGAAATAAAATAAAAATAAAAAAAGTTCCACCCAAACCCATCCAACTGAGCTCTAGGCATGAGAAGCCAGAACAACAATATATCACCTCAATTTTTTTTTTTTCATTTTTGCGTAAAAATATAATAAATTTTGTTTGCCTATACTGCTGTCAGCTATTTCTAGGGATGAGGCACGGTCCTACATTTCAGTTTTATTCATGAATATTGCATTAAATGTATATAGTACTCGTTTTCTTCCTTTCAGTATTCCTCATAATATATCTAATGATAACATTGCCTCTTCATATTTAGAACCAATTAGATAATCATATTAAACCTCTAAAATATTTCCACAAAAATTATCCCGGGGGTGAACAGAGACAGCTTTTCTACACAAATGTTATTTAATTAATTTTCACGAAGTTTTAAGGCGTTATATATATATATATATATATATATAATATATATATATATATATATATATATATATATATATATATATATATTTGTGTGTTTGTGTGCTGCACATCTTTGAAAAGACCCGCATATTATAAAAGACGTGCATCTATTTATAAGTGCTGTACATGTATAGATACAGACAAACATATAAGTAAAGTTACTCAGGTGAATATGGCTGGATGAACACTTAGGATGCTAACAGTGATAGTCATATAAAACCACTGCTGAATCAGGTATTTAATATAGGAGGATATTGTTCGAAAGGAGGCA
>CM042139.1:70536342-70568842 GCA_023376005.1 Doryteuthis pealeii
TCCTATCGAGAACGATAGATGAGGGTCAGCAGTGAGTGATTTGATTCATCCCATGTTGTGTATGCTGTCAAGAAGATATTTTATGTTTCCTCGAATGTGACAGCAGCCCAGCCCTGCTGCGAGCCATGAAGCCACACTGACAAACGAAATGATCCAAGGCAGGAGTTCAATGTTTTTCTTTTAAAGTTAGGCGGAACCGATCTCTATGCTTCAGTCTATTTTGCTCAAAGCTGTTTAGTTTAGTGAAACAGGTCTTACACCATTCCTTCCGATCCGATGCTAGATCTTCCCAAGCCCTCAGATCAATATCGAGGCATTTAATTTTTTGATTTTTTTTAAACGTTGTTTTTGGGGGTTTTTTAACGTCATTTTCTTACCGTTCACTAAAGCTGGTTAAAAAAGAAAGAAATATGTTTATTCTCACACATAACATTAAAAAAATAAATGTGTGAAGGATTATAACTAATTAGAAGTAAGCCTACTCTAGTGGTGAACCACCTTTGCTATTTCATATGTTTACTTTATCATAAAACAGTTTAAAATATTAATAGCACAACCTAATAGTAGTAGTAGTAATTATAATAATAATAACTATAACAATAGATATGATTATAACAATAATGATAATAATAATAACTATCACAATGAATATGATTATAATAGTAATATATATATATATATATATATATTAACAAGTCATCAACAGACACGTGTTTCGGCGTTTCACACCTCCTCCGTGTGGCTAGACACAACAATTATCCCTGGCTAGAAGCGAACTCCGACTGACTACGTGCATACCTGATTTATTAACCTCTCGGCCACTTTGACAGCTGCTGTAACGGGGCTGGTGTTTAAACTATTAAATACATAGGTCTGCTTACATATTTTACGATCACAGCGAGATCTAGTCTGCGAGTAAACGATCATTGATTATATATGTTTGGTAGTGAATTTTCCCTTGTAGGTGTCACATTGAAATGGTTATGATTGTAGGAAATGGACACGGCAACCAGAACACTAGTCTAGTGGCTGTTTGGATATCTCAAATGGCAATACCCTTGGGAAAGTGATGAATCCAACTTGTTTAACACCCTAGTTGTGTGGAGTAGCTGAGTAAAACATATATGCACCTCATAAAAATATATTTAAATTCCTTGTATGTGTTTTTAAATCTTAATCACCATTTAAAAAAAAAAATGAAATAAAATAAAGACCATATATAGTATCAACTGATTATTTTTCTAAAAATGCAACTGAGTGATGTCATGTTTTTGTAAAATAATTTGATTTTGTTTTTATTAGGGACAAAATTAATTTGATGCAATTGCATTTCGGGCAAAGTCATATTTATTTACTAATTCTGATTATCTTTAAAGATTACCTACTTTTCTACTTCCCATGTAATCGCAGTTTTGTTCAGATCGATAGCAATCTGTTTATGTTTACATCTGGATTAATTCAATAAATTTTAGCGAAACACTAAAAAAATCCGCTGAATATTTTTTTTTTATATGAACTAAATACATAAAATTCGAAGTAGTAGGAACTTTGGAAAATTCACATTAAATCATTAATTTCTAATTAAATTATGGATGATCCAGAAAGATTTGCTTTTGAATGATATAAATACGATGTTTTTTTTGTGTGTATATATATTATATATATATATGTGTGTGTGTGTGTGTGTGTGTGTGTCTGTGTGTGTATGTATGTGTGTGTATGTGTGTATTTACGTGTGTATGTATGTGTGTGTATTTATGTGTGTGTGTATGCGTGTGTGTGTGTGTGCGTGTGTTTATCTGAAACGTTGTTTTAATGGCATAGGGCCGGGTTAGCTCAGTCGGTAGAGCGTTCTGTTAGAAACCACAAGGTTTCTGGTTCGATACCGGTCCTCGCCAACTTAGCGTATGAGTAGCACAGGGGTCTGTGTGGTAAAGTAAAGAACTGATGGTAGATGTGGCGCTCCACCTCAGATGCTAAAAAAACAATCTCCTTTGTGTAGCGCTATTGAAAAGGGGATAGACTCCCTCGCTGACTGGCTGATACCGACTTTTACTTTTATTTGGCAAACAAAATTTAAAGCAATTAAAATATTTGCTTTTATATTTTACGGAAAATTACAACAAAAATACTCCTTGAATCAATCGACATATTTAGGATTATCAAATGATGAACCATTATTATTTTAAGTACAAGAATAACTAAGGGTCAGTTTAGCCCAGTCGTTAAAGCATTCGCCAAGGAATCACAATGTTCCGGGTTCGATACTACTCCTCACCAACTTAGAGTATTAGTACCACTGCTTGTGTAATTTGATCTGTGCGTGAAAGTATCTGGGAGCTGACGGTAGGTGCACCGCTCGACCTCATCAAAATCATCCTGATCTAGCGTAAGCACCGAGGGTATATACTCCCTCGCTATTCGACTGATACCTTTAATAGGCCACTCTGCTGGCTTTCCTTTCTTTCTTTACAAAAAGCACTATTTTTCAGCCCAAATGTTTGGGGTGCGTATTATACACGTGAATAATATAATGAACATGCCTCACCATACCCAGAACGGGATGATATGAAAGTAAGTTATATCTATAGTCTAAGTGTAGACGTGTAGTTTAATATTTATAGTCATAGGAAATGAACAGGATAAGATGAGTTCAAATACTACACAAGGCTGTTTGCATTTCACATAGCGCCAATACCATTTGGAAAGGTAGTATTCCAACTATTCTCCCTTCAGCTATGAGTAAAATAGGTGACTAGACTGGGCTATTTTACCATGGTCTGGCAACCAGTCCAGGAGAAAGAAAACTCTGAATTAAAACCTTTTAAACTTTGCAAATAAGTGCTATCAGAAGGTATCGAGACTGCTCAGTCGATAGAGCATCCGTCTAACAACTACCTGGTTCTGGCTTCGATACCGGTCTTCGCCAACTCAGCGAATGAGTAACATAACTTGAAACTGTGTTGTATATTGGGGAGCTGAGGGTAGATGTGGCACTCCACTTCAGACTCAGAAACACTCTCCCCTGTCTAGCGCTAGCGAAAATGGGATATATTCCCTCGCTGTCCGGCTAAAATCGACGATAGGCCATTCGGCCGACTTTACTTTTTAATTACATTACGACTTCATCTACATTTACATAAACTGCTTAGTTCTGCTTTATGCTAATATAGATTTTATGAATTTGAAATTGAAACCATATTGTGGATAGCATTTAATTATAACGTGTATCCTCTACCATTGAAAGTGGATTAAAAATGACCACTCTCCAGGATTGAACTAGAATTTCGATTAGAAAATCCCATCAATCACTAGCAGTTGTTATCAGATATAAAACATGTTTTATATAAAAAAAATGTTTTATATAAAACGTGATTTGATTTTAATAGTGTTTAATGATATTCGAATGATTTTCATGCGAAACGATGTATTCGCTACTAGTAAGGACATGGAAAGATTGGGTAATGCAGATTAAAATAAAATATCAGACAAAATATATTGTAGGCTTTAACTTTAAAGGACCTCATAAATAACTAATACACCATAAATATCATAGACACAAAAAAGGCGCGACAGATTTGATAAAATGATATGCCGGAGATCGTGCAAAAACACACACACACACACACACACACACACACACACACATATATATATATATATATATATATATATATATATATATATATATATATATATATAAAGGAATAAATGAATACCTTAGTTCTGATATGAATTTAAATTTATTTCGGCATTTTATTTTGCCTCTTTCAATCTGATTTTTAATAATTTGAAGATTTCATTTCCGTTCTTATTGAAATTATTTTCCCGTCTCACTGATTCGTTTTGAATTTTCTTTTCGCACACACTAACAATTTAAAGACATTCTATGGGTTGTGTGTGTTCATCTTGTTTGTGAGGTTGCATTTTTTAAATTTGATTTCATGACTTGTTAATATGCATGTTCTGACTTTGTGTATTTAATGTTCCGATGGTAATCAAAATCCACAAATAAAATGGCAAATAATGAAAAAGTAAAAAACACAGAGAGAATTAAAAAAATAAATGCCATTTTTGTCGGGTGAAAAAATAGCAATAATAAAATCCAAATACCGGAAGAAACAATTGAATGAAACAAATGAAATAATATTCAAATGTTAACAGGCAAATAATTTAAACTTACATAAAAAAAAACTTCAAAAAATATAAGAACACTTACGTATCCATATATACGCATACAAATTCCCGACTATCAGAACATAACATACATGTAGTTAGAACATGTTTGGACAAACGCGAAAACAGATGTGAGTGGCTTAAGCTATACAAAGTGTTGAATAAGAATAGATAACTTAAAACATAAGTAATGTCGCGAAGTAGCCAAATGTCGGTATCGACTGGAGTTTATCCCTTTTCACCCGAGTTAGGACATGGAGATTGTTTTTGCCTCTGAGGTGGAGGGCCGCACCTTGCCTCAACTCCCCACTTTACAGCACAGATCCAAGCTGAGCTAGTTATGCGCTGAGTTGGCAAGGGCCAGTATCGAACCCCGAATCTTGTGTTACCTATGCAGATGTTCTATTAACTGAGCTAAACTGATCCTATAATTGTATATTGATTATTAATATAGCATTGAAATACTTGAAACTATACAACTGGGTGCAAATTATTTTAACTATATGGGAATACTAGATATCATATGACTGTGTATAAACAAATAATTATAGATACATGTAAGAAAAAGTCATGATTACACTAAGACAATTACAAATAAAGCAAATGTCTGCATTAAATGGCCCACAAGGAGATGATATGCCGTTAAACACATGAACCAAACGAAACCGAAAATGTTAATTGTAAAGTTTCAGTTTACCCATGATATAAAAATAATCTTATATTTAGAATTGATAATTAAACGGCAGGCAATTATTTCTGAGTGTTCTTTTTTTAAACTAGAATATCTTCTGACTTTCTTGATATATATTGTTTTAAGTACATATTGCTTTGTTTTAAGTATATATTGCTTTGTCATCAGAAAATGTAATCAGAAGTCTTCAAGAAATTAAAAAGGAAATGAATCAATTCAGTCCATAAAAAAATTATGTTGTGTAAACAATAGTTCGTTTTTGCAGTAAAGAAATGATGAGGATTTATCGACAATATTTAATGCCAAAAAGACAGAAACAGAGTCATATTTGATTCCTCTATATAAGAAAACTTACAAATGAATTATAGCGACCTAATTTTCCCCACGGCGTAGTGACTAACCGGCTGGAATGTGATATCGTTGTAAGCGAGTTCGAACTCCAGTCCCGTTATTACGCTCACTTTTGGAATAATACCCTTGGGAAAAGTAAGGACCCCCTCAACTCCAAGCTATGAGTTAAATTGTACGACCATTTTAAATTTGTCAATTAACAGCGCTAAATGTATTATCTATCTTTATATACACACTTCAAATAGAAATAAATTGATCACCAGCGCCCTAATATAATAGATATCAATATATATCACGATTTAAAAATAAAACCATATTGTTTAATTTTAATTTAACTGATAATTATTCTTTATATAATATACAAAGTTGTTAGAATCCTGTATATGTATCAGACATGAGAAGCGAAAGAGAGCTTAAGTAATAAATAGTAAAACATAGTATCAAGAAATAATGAGAGGAATTTATTAAGATGATCCCACATGCGATATCAGCATTTAGTTTTAGGCAAAATATGCAACCTCTGTTGCATCCATTTAAATTGCCTGAACTAGCTACTACACAAAGAAATCCTTGATTTCTCCTCACTGGACTGGTCAGTCTCTATACAAAAAGCCCGTGGTGTAATGGTCATAGTCGTAGCAAATGAATTATATGACTCAAGTTCAAATCCTGGACGATACTGTCTACATTTCACATAGTGCTAATACTTGTTATGAAAGGTATGTATTCAACTATTCTCCCTCCAACTAATGGTTAATAGTATGGCAAACTGAGCATTTTAAAGGTGGTTATGGAACCAGTATCTAAGAAGAACAATTTTGAATTTAAACTTTTTTGTGTGTCACATCCTACTCGTGCGGAGGTGTTGGTAAATATAAATATATTGGAAAATGGCAATTGCTTATTCAATATTTTCCCATCCTTCGTGCCCCAATGATACTGAGTAGAAGGATGAAGGCCAATACAATGTTTGACGGTTGGAATTCTCAGAATGCAGTTTACGAGAGCATGAGAATGCCTCAGTAGATCCGTCTGCGTATAATTTATTTGGCTTTACTTCTGAATATTTTCCCATTTTGGATATTACCGATTTGAATCTAGAACTGTATTTCCTCTACACCAGTGGTTCCCAAACGATGTAGTATGCTTCATCGATGTGACGGCAAAGGATGAGGGGCTGAGACGGAAACATCCTTCTTTTCTGGTGGGGATTTATATGCATTATACATTATTTTACAGTTCTCAAAGACATATTGCTGTGGACAAATACTTTCACTTATAACAAATATAAATCCCCGCCAGAAAAATAAAGGATTGTGGTGATAAGGTCATGGAAGTTTATTTATGTCAAATTAAGCCGAAAATAAAGGAAAATACTCCTCTCAAAGAAGCTGGTATTTTTTTAAATAAATAAATGCAAGCATTTTAAACATACTAAAATGTATTTGTGTTATACATTATACTTACCGGAATATTAGTAGTTGTTTTTATTTATTTATAACGTAATTTTTATCACACACTATTTTTCTAAGGTATGAGAAACTTTAATTCTAAAAATGCTGTTCAGAGAAAAGAAAAAAAAAACGTTTGGAAACCGCTGCACTTTACTCTTTACCAAGGCCATTCCTTTCTTATACCTGGCATAAGGGAAAACAATAAAAATGTATGTGTATTTTTTCAACCGAGTCTTTTTTTTAAAACTTTACATAGGATTTTATAATGTAATTAATAGCAAAGCTACCCGTTGCTCAGTATTTAAAAAGTTAATAAAATACCTTATCTATATTTATACATAAATATATTTTATTATCTTTTATTATCTATGTTGACGTTGTTTTTTGTTATTATAATTTTTGTTTGTATTTTTATTTGACTTTTATTTGATTTTCATTTTGTTTAATCTTTATTAATTTAAATTAATTTAAACTATAAATATAATATAATATTTCCAGTTCAAATTTAAAATATTGTCTGTTTCTCTCTTAAAGAATCCGGTAGACAGCAAGCATATCTTAAAACGGTCACTATTAGTAGTTATTTATTTCGTAATGTTCTAATTATTATTTAATATGCTGGGAACAAGATAATAGGTTCGTTATAAGAACCATAAGTGTTATATATCAACTCAGTATCGGGAACATAATTGGCGAGAGAAGAGAGAGAGAGAGAGAGAGAGAGAGAGAGAGAGAGAGAGAGAGAGAGAGAGAGAGAGAGAGAGAGAGAGAGAGATGGACAGACAGACAGACAGACACCGGCGGGAGGATGATAGATAAGATGATGAGGGTTCTAACTTGTTAACTCCGTCTACTGCTTCCTGCTGTTAATTCGTCTACGTCGTCGACCATCTTCTCAGGGCTGTTTTCTCAGGTTGCTTTTACTTCTTTCTTGTTGGCCTGGTCATCTCTGGTTTTTAATAATTTAACAAGACTTTGTTGTATTTCTTAAGTCTTTTTTAATCAAACCAGCCCACAAAACAGCAGCGGCGAGATGCGACTTGAGAGACATCCTCTCTCGTCAAATGACTGCTTGCAACTAATCTAAAATGTATCACACCCTTTTCGAGGGGGTCATGCGAATGTTACCGATTGTCAATCTGCGGCCATGGTAATTTTCCTTTTAACTCTTATTATTTTGAATCTAACGAACTCTGATTCAAAATTATATAACTACAGTACATACATAATTCATAAGCTGCCTATGAATTATGTAACATAAGAAGTGAATTATTTAGAATAATGATTTCTTTTAAACAGTGGTGATTCCCTAAATTAATGTTTCCTTTAATCAATTTTTCTATCTAAACTTTTTTTGATAACTGGGATTCTTGGCAAAAATATAATCGAATTAATCAATAAAAACCGTCAATAGCAACGCCTTCGCAGAAAGTAACCGGAAATTATGTAATAGTATATCTGCACTCAATAACACGATTAGAAATGTGATAAGTTCACATACACCCACCCATCCCACGCACAACCAAAGAACCACTTAGGAAAATCATTAGTTTATGCCAAAAAATAAATATGATTAAACATGAAACGATTCAATATTACGAATGAAAAGGCTCCTCATGTTATATCATTTAAAGGAATCATTGATTATAATCAGATTGAAATATCTGAAAATGAACTTTTAAATTTATCTCGCACTCTCCAACTAGTAACATAACCTGGTTTGGTTGTAGGGGCATTACTCTAAAAGAAATTCTATGGAAAAATGGACCTCAAGGAACTTCTTTTGTTTAGAAATAAGGAGAATGCCTAATAATTTCCATTATTTAAGTGTCTTGGACTTTGGTCCCCATATTCACAATCTTTTGACTACCATTCTCTACGGCTTTCTTCATGTCTTATATCATAATCGGTAACAGAGAAATTCAAACCAGATTCTTTATTCAATCCCTAGGGGTTGACTGTTTTCATTCCATACATTAGAATATATTATATCAATTAATTCACCAAAGAGTAGATCAACTGAAACATTGTAAATATATCTACCAATTATCCAAATCATGTAAACAAATTCTAACAAAACTTCATATCAGAATTTTAAACAAATTTCATTAACTGTTTAAAAAATGGTTTATAACTTTTGCTGTCTTCCATAGTTGTGCAAATCTACTTTTCAAAAGTTTCAGAATTATGACCAAATCAAAATTATAAGTGTTCTACCAATCTCAACTTTTTTTCTGTCTTGCCATGTCTTTTTTTTTTAAAATATAATTTTAAAAATAATATAATTTCAAATTATGGAACTCAACATTAACCCTTAACATTTACCCTTACTCTATGCGGGACTCCATAATTCCATTATTCAGGCGGGTATGTTACCTTCGTCTTTTATCAGATATATGGAGGATTTACAATTGCACAATTTGTTTTTAATGTTAAAATAATATGTGTATAAGTAAACATTTATAAATGAAACAAAAAGAACTTGATTAGATTAGACATGAAACCTTTAATCTGATTTTTATTGAAGGTTTAAATTTCTGAAGATTATCATTGTAAACATCTCAAGCGTCAACCATGTTTGGAAAATTAAAGTCGGATTGCAGCAAAGAACAACCTTTGGCTCCGGCCCCACATATGGTCACCCTGATCAATGGGTTCGACCCTGGTAGTCTTCGCTTGATGCCAAGCGCCGGATGATTTATGCATTTGTCAAAACCAACATTTATCACTGTGATATATTTCGGGAAAGGTTAAAATGCACCTAAAAATCGATACGTCATTCAATGAGTGTCTGTGTGGTAAAAATGTAAGAAGATACACAACTTTTATATTGGCCAATGTGTAGTTGAAAAACAAGTAGACGAATGATATTTAGCAATTCTGTTTCTTTTAAACTCATTTTACAGGCGAAAACAAGAAACTAAAGAATTATTAGCTAAAAGTAACAGACATATTAATATGTTATCAGCTTATATATATATATATATATATATTATATATATATATATATATATATATATATAATATACCAAGCCTGTTGGTAAATCCTTGCGGTGAGTAAAAAACCAGCAAATAGTTTGATTGTAAAAATATACCACCAAACATCAACCGGGGAGAAAAAAAAAAATTGAAAAAGAGAAAAGACCAAGGTAGTCGTACCAACAAAAAATAATCTATTGGTACAGTATTTGGCCAAAAGAAAAAACAATTTAAATGTATATAAATGTATGTAAGATGTATATATATATATATATATTCATATAACCGCTAGGAGAATAGCTAATAAGTAAAAAGTGCTCAATACCTAAGTAGAGCAAATAATAAAGATAAATCTTATGAGTAAGACGAACCTACTATTAGTTTCGCTTAAAGCTCTTCAGGGCTAAGATCTGACTACAGAGACAAGGAGCAAGACGGATAAATAGTACTAACAACAGTAGTCATTTAAATTAGCTGAACCAGACGGACCAATAAAAAACACAGAACACTACAGATCTTAGCCCTGAAGAGCTTTAAGCGAAGCTAATAGTAGGTTCGTCTGACTCATTAGATTTATCTTATATCTTTATTATATATATATATATATATATATATATATGTACGTATTTATGTATGTAATTTCATAAAAATGAAAAAAACAAGTTTCATTGACGGATATTTATTAAGCCGATGCTAGAGCGTTTGGGTTTGTTTATCAATCCAGCGTCGGAGTCATTGTCTGTGTAAATAATGAATTATTAATTAATAGAAGTCTGCCTTTAGTGTGTGGCAGCTTCTTTTGCTACTCAAATATGAGAAAAAACATGATTTAAATGGGCACGTAACGTTCCTGATATACACACACGCACACGCACACACACACACATATACACACACACACACACACATATATATATATATATATATATATATATATATATATATATATGTATGTATATATATATATATGTGTGTGTGTGTGTCCATATACACACACACATACGTATTCAATGCATACATATGCACAAATATTAACACGGCACACACACAATTTCCCACACAATCACACACACACACACACACACACACACACACACACACACACACACATATATAATATATATATATATATATATGTACACACGCACAATACAATATATAACACATGCACATATACCGAACCACACATATGCGCACATAACCATGTACAAACACACATATTAGA
The DNA here is from genome assembly GCA_023376005.1 of Doryteuthis pealeii. Classification (NCBI taxonomy): domain Eukaryota; kingdom Metazoa; phylum Mollusca; class Cephalopoda; order Myopsida; family Loliginidae; genus Doryteuthis; species Doryteuthis pealeii. The sequence continues at coordinate 70,547,219 of CM042139.1, forward strand.
CCAGTCCACATATCTATGAAGTAATATATTACCTGCAGAAAGCGGTGGGAATATATACGCATAAGAAAGGCAAACACTGTTATAAACAGATATTGATTATATGGAAATCTGATCACTTATAAGATAGAGCGTGAATTCTTCCCAGCTCTAACCGTATCAGTGCTACTGTATTTCTGCAAAACTTTTACTTTAATGAAACCATTGGTAAATACACTGGTTGGGAGCTACGCGAGTATGATGCGTGCTGTCTTGAACCAATCTTCGGACCAGCAGTATCGCATATTAATCTATACGTGTCGAGGAAAATGAAAATATATTAAGTTTTATCGAATTTCCTGGGTTTGCATGCTCACATGTGTGTGTGTGTGTGTGTGTGTGTTTGTGTATATATATATATATATATATATATATATATATATATATATATATATATATATACTTTAAATCATTTTACAGGTCACCGTTTTAACCTACGCATAGAAATCAAATGTTTTTCTCTTTATTTTTCTTCTTGTTCCTGTGCAGAAAGTATTGCTTTCCGATTGCTTATGCGTAAAGTAAATGGAAAAAACCCATTTTTCTCAAAAATTTCTTTTTAATGGTACTAAGGGGCCTATAACGAAAAATGTTGCGGCCGATAGGCGAAATCGATTTACCTTCCATTCGCAAATCTTGAAAAGAACTATTTCCTTTCTATATACTATTTTTTGTATAACTTTTTTTTATTCATGTATATATTTCAGACCTTGAGTACATTAAATTGTACTATTTAAAAAATAAATCCAACAGAATTCTAACTTCCACTATCAATGACACAAAAGCACAATCTCAAGAAAATAGTGACAATTTTCTATAATCCAATAGTGTAAACAGTAATAAAATAATACTTTCTATTAAGAAACAAAATTCATATTACATAGTAACACATTATTGAGAATGGTTTTAAGACTAAAAGTCCCAAATAATATATCAGATTATAATGACATGGACGAGGATCACTTGTAAAGATATAATTGAAAATAAGGTAAAGAGATAGAAAATAAAGGGAACATGTAATCCAAACTAAGAAAATAATATGTCATTTGAGGATATCCGAATTCTGGACGAGACTGTTTGTGTTTCACTAGTATTTGTAAAGGCGTTGATTGATCTCTACTCCCCTGTCCCACCTACGGTTAAATTGCAGAGTAGTCGCCATGGCAGAGCCTCTTAACTAGTTAAAGAAAAACAGTCTGGTTCAATGTTTCAACTCTGGTGCCTAATTCAACTGACTAAGATGATAACTATCTTGCCACAAGTGTAAATTCCCATGAACATTGATGCAACCATTCCTAGTGAATATATTCATCAGACATTGGGTTTTAATTCCTCAACGACTGTGATGATTATAAATTAATTCCATACAAAGGAGATACTTTTCTGGGCTATACGACAAAGGATTTCCTTTCAAACATATTCTGAATTCAAAACCCATACCCATGAGGCAGGGGAATGTGTCGGATTGAAGTGGAAAATGAGAGCTGAAATTCCAAAGCCAGGCCAACATTTTTTAAAGCTCGTTCTGTCATCTCATTCATCGAAACTAAAAGCAACTTATATAGCATTCCACTCTTCCATCGGTCAACATTAGTGTTGGGAAGCAAGGATAATTTGTGTGGGGAGGGGGAGTTTTACTCCTCTGCACGGTATGCAAGTATTCTATTGTAAGTCCCGCCGACAAGGCGGGGGTCATTTGGAATGTTAATTTTTTTTTTGTTACAATATCGTGTCTTTTACTCTCTAAAATCCTGGGCTTAATATGCAATATGTTTAGGTAGTAATAAATCATAATTTATATTGATAATAGATGGGTGGGGGCGCGTGCTGTAATGGTTAACGTCGTAGGAAATGGACACGGAGGAGCGAGTTCTAAATCCTGGACGGGGTTGTTTGCAATTCGCATTGCGCAAATAAACTTGAGAAAAGTATTAATACAACTATTCTCTCTCCAGCTGTGAGTACATAGTAGGGAAGAGTGGGCTCTCTAACCTTGCTTAGGCAACTAGTTTAGGAGAAACAGATAGAAACGGAATTAAAACCTGTTAAACTCCACTTAAGAAATTGATCTTGCGACACATCCTGCTTGTGCGGAGTGGTTGGTAAATATATTTATTTTCGCAGTGGTTATTCTATCTGGCGCAATAATTTCTATTTCTATAATCTTTCTGAGATAATTCCCTGTTGTCTTTGATAATGTGATAGTTGGTCACATTTCCAAACAGGCAATATTTTTATGTCCTCTTGTGTCTTGGCATGAATATTTTTTTATTTATATAAATTGTGCTTTATATTGTTTACATTTCACATTGTGATAATACCACTGGGGAAAGAATGAATCCAACTATCTCCAACCCAGCTATGGGTAAATAGTAAGGCAGACTGGGCTGTTTAAGTTTGGTATAGCAACCAGTCTAGCAAAAGAAAACTCTGAATTCAAACCTGTTAAACTCTGCTGTCAAGAAATTGACATTATGTCGCCACCTGCTCGTACGGAGAGGTTTATATATATATATATATATATATATATATATATATATTATATATATATATATATAAAATCTAGTCTTGGTCCCTTGATATATCATGGGTGTTGTTTTCTTTTCACCTTCTTATTGTTTTAGATATCTCATTCAAATCTTGCATTCTTATCAGTTTTCCCAGAACATTTGACCGCATTATTTTTTTTTCTTTAGGTTAAATAACTATAGTCTTCATATTCTGTGATAGAAAGTTCAACATATTTGTCACTCTTTTGTCTTTTGCATACAATCTCCCACAATCTTGTCCTGTGTGTAATTTATATTATACTTGACTTCCAATGTTATTTTCACCTAACTAAAATCTCTCGGTTCTGCTCTGGTCAAGTATAGTAATGATACTGAATATACTGCTGCGATTACTGTCTCGTTACATGTGACTGTATATATCTCTGCTGGTGAGTCTAGTTGGCAAAAGTCTTCACTGTAATTTTATATCTTTAAAATATTTTTCTATAATTGTATTATTCAATTGAATCTGGTTATATCGTCATTTCTTTCTGTTTTCCAATCCTTATTTTGTGTGATAATATGTATTCGTGATTATTTCAATGATTGAGTGTCCACACCATTAGTAACTCATAGTTTTCGGCAATGCTTTTCTTGAGATGATTTTCCTAACATTTCAATTATTCAAACCCTTTTGTTAAGCGCATGAGACTGTTCCAAGTCCACAAGCTAGAATATTAACGGCTGGAGCCTTCATTTCCCACAATTATTTAGGTTAATTTTTTTTAATGTCTAGATAATATCTCATTTAATTTTATTTTATTTTTTGGGTCTCTATATGTATTCTTTCATTTCTGTCTGTACTTCGTTATTAAAATGAAATCCACTGTCTACCATATGTTCTTTTTCTTTATTTACAATTGTTGCATCTAGTCATCTGCCGAGGATGAGACAATACATTTGGAATTGAAAGAATCAGGAAATTTTAGGCTTTACAAATATATTTACCAACCCCTCCACAAGAGTAGGCTATGACACAAGGGCAATTTCATAAACGGAATTTAACAGGTTTGAATTCATCATTTTCCTTCACCTAGATCAGATGTCAACTTTAAAGAGAACAGTCTGCCCTAATATTTACACATAGCTGGACTGAGAATAGACGGATAAATAACTTTCCCAATTGTATTAGAGTTATATGAAATGCAAACAACCTCGTCAATGATATGAACACGTCTCGACGAGAAGTGAATTAGTAATAGTAGTAGTAACTAGCAGGACCTGTGGGTATACCACAGTATGATAATTTAATTATTAATGCTTTTGATATATTTATTCTAGAGCTATTGCAAAATAGTTCAATATGTAAAACGTTAATAATCTATATAAAACTCTCGCACACTTTTTTCTTTCTTTACTTCGTTTTATCTTTTCATTATGTTCGGTTGAAACAGATGAGAATTATGGCTTCCACGCGCTCGCAGCCCCTCTCTCTATCTTTCCCTTACTTTCTTTGTTTCTTTCTTTTCTTATTGTTTTTTTCTGTATAGCATGTCCTTTTTCATCCTTTTCTTTCCTTATAATAAAAGCAGACTGGTCCATTATTTAACCGAGGTGACGACATGAAATAAGAATTCGGTGGATAAACAACAACAGATAATAAGAATGTACTTATTTGCATTTATTTTTGGACGATTTGGACGGTCTCAGTTTTAACCGGAAAGTGTTGCAAGATAATAACGGTCATACTTTTACTGAACACAAGTATTAATAAATAAATAAAGAAGAAGAAGAAGAAGAAGAAGAAGAAGAACAAAACAACAACAACAACAACAACAACAACAACAACAATCTGGAAAAGAGACAGAGCGAATTCTCCGTGCAGTTCATTTTTCTTTCCATCTGTATAATTGAAATGATGATCTACTTATAGAGTAGGTCATCCTTTATCTATATTGCAAAGTCTTTCAGTTGCATTTACCCTTACATCATATGTGTCAGTACAGTTGCTACGTACAATAACGAGTATCCTTATCACCCTTTTTTTCGTTGCTCATATCGATTTTATACACCATCTTTTCAGTTTAAAGCTTTGTATCTTGTCATAAGACCCATTTCTTGATGATGAACTTTTCAAAGTTCTATCTATCTTAGAAAAGAACTTTCTTGAATATCTCACAATAGAACGTTCCCAGTTATTTATTAATTTGATCAAGCTACTGCTCCTAGGTTAAATTTCTTCTGTACTCCTTGTTCCTCTGATTTATTGTTTGCTACTTTGTCTCTCGTCTCATTTTACTTGATTGAATTTGTAACCACTCTACCCACCTAACTGTAATTTTCTTTCTAGTTGAGCTTCCTGATAATTTGCAGGTTGGATAATTTGATTTCTCCTCTCGTGTCTCTTTATTCCTTTTTGTCTCACTCGAACTGCATATTCCTCTGTTGCAAAAAAATATTGGTTTGTTCTAGTTATATATTCTTCTTATTAAATTCTAACGTGTACTGGAGTTCTCTTTCGGGTCGGACATCTTTTTCGTATCGAGTTGTTTATGGCTTCTTATTTGTCGTTTGGTTATGTGTTTCACTCTGACTCCCATCTTTCTTAGTTGTTATTATATTAGGAATATGAAGACATATTTTCTATGAACACATTTTTTTTCAATCCCTCTGAAACATTCGCAATCTGAACGTCGGTCAGGAGAAAAAGCAGAGACGAAATATACGTCCACCTAGGAGGGCTCACAACTCCCACCGACTCAAATTTCCCAAGGTCAAGCGGTACCAAGACTAACTAAGAAATTGAGAGACCTCTTGGATCGAAAGTACGTCAGCTAAACTCTCGATGACTTTGATTATCATCAATTATCATCAAAATCTATAGTATACTTCCTTACGAAAAGTATAGCTTATGTTTCAACAACCAACAACTCAAGCTAACACCCAAACCAATCCAAGTCAACACAAGATATCAAAATAAATAACTTAACTCAACCCAATCCGGTCAGCATAGAAGATAGAAGGTAGATAATATATACAAGGTAAGTATAATAAGAATTAAGAATAATAAAAAAGGTTATGCAAGATTATTATTTATCCGCCCTGTTAGAATGCACCGACTGCACTTCTACAGAGGGGTAAAACTCCCCCAATGGGGTCACCTGTTGGCCGTGGGTGGCGACCCGTGATGCTTAAATATAGAACCCAGGTGATTGAGCAGTCCATGACTTGCAAAACTCCACTTTGGTCCTTTCTTGGGCTAGACGGGTGGTCGGAGAGGCCCCCTCCGATCACGTCCCTGGCACCTATATGATTTTCCCAACCCTATTGCTCTTATGGCAAGCCCCAACCCTTTTTATCATATGGATGCTAGGAGGTGGCTGAGTGTGTAAATGTCCTGGGAATGACGTTAAACTCTATCTGATGGTGAGATTCCAGTTTTGGAGATTTGGGGAATGTGGAGCAGCCCTTCATCACCATTGCTCCCTGGTCCATTCTGACCCGGAGTGGTAGTACCTGTTAGGGTCCCATCTAGGGGTTAAATAGGAAAATGTGTTCATAAAAAAAACATTGAATATCCATTAAGAATGACTTCATTTCAAAACTTTATCAGCATTAAATAATCCAATGAGGTTGATATGCCGTAAAACAAAACAAACCAAACCAAACCAAACAAGAGTATTATTTCTGTAGCAAATGGTCGTAGAGTAAGATAGCTTAAATATTTTTCTTGTATTCAACTCGGTGAAATAACGTTTATCTGAATTTATTTAATTTCCAGTCTTGTTCGTTTTAAACTCAACAGCTGTTTTTTAGCAACTTCAGGTATTGCGATATCGAGGTTTCGTAATAATAATTATATTGGCTTCAATTAGTGATCAGCTAACGGGTAACACATGTAGCGTAGTCACCGTCGACTGTTGTGTTATTCATGGCTTTGGGGGAAGAGAAACACAAAACACATCTCGTCGCTAATGTTAGCATTTCTGCTGTTTTATTTTCTACGTTTAGCTTTTAAGGCCACGAATTCGGTGGAAATTGGAAACGAGTATTTCCGTGTTTTAAAAGGGTATTTGCTCTCCATACAGGTGGACGCTTGTCTCATCATACTCGTGCTACCAAAAAGAGAGCGGATCTCGAATTACATTGTAATTGATCGGGGTTTACAGGACACCCAAACCACACTTCCACCTCGAGGGGGTGGTGTTGTTTGGGCAAAACCTGCCACCAGTAAAATGGACTATCGAATTTGGGGATCCGCTGTTCTCACTCAATGGTACTAGATCAAAGATACCTTGATACACCTAGCCTATAGAAAGGGATTTTGATTATTGTCAACGAGTCTTTTTTCTAGCTTCTGGTTTTTTATGATAATTTCTCTATTCACACCCCGGTACAATTCGCTTACTTTGTTACACAGAGTGCAGTTGATTATTTCTGTTAGTATGAATGAGCATTTAAGTAATTAATTGGGGGTACCAATTAAGCGAAAACAGATACTGTAACAACCTGAGTCCTTTGTTTATGAAAATGACTTGATTTGGCATTAAATTACCCGTAAAGGGTTGATATGTCATTAATAAAACAATCAACCAACAAAGATATGTGCTTAATGTTCCATATCTCATTTTGTTTCTGGCTTTATTACATAATTATATATTCAACCATGCTCTGTGCCGTTTCTAGATCATCTAAGTAACCGCTTCATTTTTAGGTATAAAAGAATTAATGCTACATATGGAGTCACCTCCAACATATGGATTATACGCTTCTATAGGATTTGGCTTGATTTGCGTACGTTTATTCAACGGCATACGAACTCCTTGTGAAATATTTAATGCCAGAATTTGATTAAATTGGAAATGTATTTTCTTAATCATAACTACATTTTCATTGCCTTTTTCGTAAATTGCACTATTTTGTTAGTTTACAATCAGTTATTTGCACACATTTACATATAAAGTTGTTTTTTTTATATAAATATAATACTAATAATCCATCTACAATTATATTATTTAAAGTAACTTCCCCTCTGTAATATTAAGCATTGGTTTACACACAGTTATATAGTTTCGTATATTTCTATTTAACTCCAATAATTTGTAAGCAATATATTTACAAGTGACTAACCCTAATGATTATTTAGTACACAAATATAACTACAATTAACTATAATTAACAAAAGTTATTTACACAGTTATATAAGTTCAAATATACCTATCTAGGATGAATATATACTGTAGTTCTATTCCGGATCAGTGTGGACCCGGAAATAATGGCAATATTGATATGATCAACACGCACCAATACTCGTGGACTGGAGACTCAACATCGGATGCTGTTTATTGTCATACCCAGGACACACGTATTTCGGTGTTGGTAAACCTATATTATTTTACAGTATTCAATTTGATTCTATAGAATACGAAATTATTGGATAAATAGATAGCAATCTTTTTTGCACAAATGTTTGTTTTCTGAGCTGTTGATATTGAACTTTATGCACCGTTTAACAAAAAAATATTTTATCTAACATCCGTAAGATAAACACCAAAATAGTCGTACATATCCTCCCTGTTCTATAGGTATCTAATACTCATAATTTTTAAACATAGTTATCTGAGCGATAAATGAGACTAATATAAACTACCTGTACTACCACTACTACCAGGACTTTTGGAGGAATGACAGCAAAGGACCACCTCGCACTCCCAAGGGTTTCAGAAATGCAATCATACCACCGTATTCGTTTTATTGTCAGATCCACAATAGCAATTCTATGGAGTTATTTATCACTCTTCAGGAGACAGACTTGGTGTGTCTAATTCCCATCGACAGGTCTCTCTACGAAGAAAGTAAATCTATTTTGACACCATGTAGTAATTCAAGTAGCTTCCAATGAATATAACACAATAGTCAGACTATGTAGACAATAATAATCATTAACACTGAAAACAATTACTATTTCGAGCGAATACAAATACCAGGAAGTCAACATTTAATCAACTTTTCCCTGTTACTATGCCAAATGCTTATATATAAGAGGAGGAGGATGAAGGAGGAAGATCTTTCAAAGTATGTTTTATACTAACGAGAAGAGCCCCTTTTGTTTGAATTCAGAGTTTTCGTACTATTAAACCGGTTGCCATAGAATAGTTGGATTTATACGTTTCCAAAGGTTATTGACGACACATGAAATGCTAACAGCTTAGTCCAGGTTTTGAACTCGTCTCACCGAGTCCATTTCCTTTGAGGTTAACCATAACTCCACGCGCCTGCAATAAAATGATTTTCAAAACAAGACATTCTTTTTCACTTGGAAAAATGATGCAATACAATATTTATTGTCTATATTTATTATCCATTATTATACTAACAACATTCTATATACATCGACTTTCTTTTGTCTGAATTGAAAAGGTCACCTAGAAGTAAATCCTACTAAAATATGCTTAACTTTAATGTTAAATTCCCCGTCGGTCCTAATACTTACCCATATCTTGAGTGAGAATAGTTGGATTCGAACGTTTCCAAAGGACATTAGTCGCCATGTGAATTGCTAACAGCTTCGTTCAGATTCTGAACTCCTCTCGCCGTGTCCATCTCTTTTGACGCACCTCCAATACGATGACGATTTTCAAAACAAGCAATTCATTTTCACTTAGAAAAATGATGCAATACAATATATATTGTTCATATTTATTATTCATAATTATACTAACAAAATTCTATATACATCGACTCTATTTTGTCTCAATTGAGAAGGTCACCTAGAAGTGAATCCTACTAAAATGTGTTTAGCTTTACTGTTAACGCCTCTGTCTGGCGGTGAAGTGTGTGATGTGTCTACGAAAGCACACTTCTCTTGTTGTATATGAACCTCATACCATAGTACCAAATTTCGTCTCAGCAGTGATCTATCACCCAGGAAGAAAGTCACTTATAATACGATCATTTTATGTAGAAAATCAATTGTCTTTCAATCGATTACAAATTAACTATTATCCATCATGTTTTTTTTTTACTCATATCTTTATAGAAACATCACTTAAAATGACAAGAACAGAATCAATTATATTCAACAGGACTTATCTTCCCACTTAAAGCAGTCTTAGACGACGCTATCAAGACAAGAGGATTCTGAAAATAAAAGTACACAACTAGAGATTTTATAATACGTTGGAGTATTATATATCTTTTTTCGTAATGTTTGTGTATTGACGCCATTACATTTTATATTACAATAATAATAATAATAATATATAATAATAATAATAATAATAATAATAATAATAATGCAATATTACTATTAATAGTAGTATTCCTTTGTTGTTTTTGGTTTTCAAATCAATAAGAATTTAAGTTGTATTTGCCACTATGTGAGCGGAGAGCAATTTTGTTTTCCTGGGTAGAAAAAAAATCCATAAGGTTAGAAGAAGGTTCAGCGAGAAAAAAGATCATTTCTGTAGATAAAGCAGTATAATCTGCCAGAGGTTTTACGAGATAACGTGGCGCCAGATATTTGATTTGCTTGCAAGCGATGAAGGTTACCCAAGGAGACATCCAAAGAAATTCTCGTGATCGAGACTCGAGCTGCTCTGGGCAATGACACACGCATGGGTGGGGGGTTGACCCTCGAGGTTCGATAACACTCATTGATGTTTTAAGAGTCAAGAACGAAAAGAGAATGGCGAATTATATGAGAAAAAAGTTCTAAAATATAAAAAACCAGTCATCTCAACAATTTTGTATAGTAAAATTCATGTATCAAATTACTTTATAACATAGTTAATTCTATTAGGGACTGACAAGAAACATGTTTTTGTGTGAATACTCTACACAGCTGATTAAGAAACATCTTACTGTTTATAATTATTTGTTTGGTCATGAATGATTTAATACCAGACTCAACTAAGTGAAATATTTCACTAAAATGACACACGGTCGAGATTGTGTTCGGTTAGATTAGCGCGACGATTTTATAGCTGCATCAATTAGTACTCAAAATTTTACGTGGTTTTATTGAACAGTGAAAACATCAAACTACTTGACATTTAAAGTTGATATACAAAGGGATGTATGAGCTAGTATTCTGTACATGACCGATATTAGGTCACCTACTGATCAATAACATGAAACTCATATTCATTAATTGTTATTCTATTTTGTTTTGCTTTATTGACGTCCTATTTTATAATTGAAAATATTGAGACATGGCTCGGCATTATTTGCGCATAGAAGATAGTAATGACTTAAAAAATTTGTTATGAACATTATTAACTATATTACATAAATTTCAAATAGTAATCATGTTTATCAATTATTTTACACTGACTTCTGTTATGAAGTAGCAGCCTTCTCACCCTTACCAAAATGTGTCAGTTTCTGTGTTACCGACAACCATGAGAGCTGTTGCGATGCGTGCAAGTAACGATCACAAAAGAAAAGGGGGATTTTAATTAGCAACCGACAGAGGACAATTAATCCACTCATTTTCAAGGTTACCGAGACCCCAACACACACACTCACTGGTATTGGGCTACAATTTACCAAAGCCCTGACAATAGCTCCCAAGATTAAAAGGAAAAAAAATTGAATTGGGACTGGCATGGAGTGAACCTGAAACACACTAATAAAGGGTATGGTATTTTTTCTGGACCACGTGTCAGAATTTTCCCTTTGCTATAAACTCATGGTCTCATCTTCACCTTGTCTTGGTCTCTCAGAACTTTCGTCAAAACTCAGCAATGTAACATTTCTCTTCTAATACAGAATTAATCTTAAACATACCTTCAAATTACGCAACTTGTATTTACCTTATACTAAATACTTCAGTTCTACTATACACGAGATAAGATTTTATATTTTCCCCATGCAATAATCATTCCAGTTATTGAAAAATAATAATACATAACGTAAAACGTGTCCTGTGTATGACGTTAAACTCCATCTAGTAGTGAGGTTCCAGTTCTGGAGCTCTAGGAAGTGTCGAGTACCCCTTCATTGCACTTACTCACAGGTCCACTCTGATCCGGAGTAGTAGTATCTATAATTAAATGTCTATGGGTTAAATGGTTCAAAAGGGAATTTTTAAAATGTGTTTAAAATGATTTTAAAAAATGAATACCCAGCAAGAATGTATAAAACAAAAAAAATAGCTATTCGGTATAATATAGCCCAAGGGTTGACACGTCGTAAAATCCAACCAATCAAAATAGCATAATACTTACTCTGAAAACAAATGACAAAAGTGAATCACTTCCTTAAAGTTGGATCTTGTCTATCAGCGTGCAAAATCTAATATTTAATGCCTCTAACTATATTTCATATGACCCAATTTTGATAAATCAAAACAGATACATATCTGAAAATCAATTATCCTTCAATTGTGATAATAAAACCATAAACGCATTATTTTTACAGAAATGAGTTGTTATAGGAAAGATATTTCTCATAAACTAATTAGTTTAAGATTATAGCACTCAATAACTCCCTCTATATACACTGTGTCAAAAAAATTATCGAGATTCTTTGTACTTTTTTACACAACTTGTATTCTAAAAAAAAAGAAATAACGTTCCATTCATTCTTCATTTTTATCTTGGTAAATACAGCTTTGACCTTGGTACTTTTTTGACACACCTTGTATTCTGAAAAGAACAATGAATGGACCGTTATTTCTTTCGGAATACAAGATGTGTCAAGAATTAAAAAAAAACAAACTTGATACCTTTTTGACACACCTTGTATATAAAAAAAGATGTATGTCTGTCTGTCTATTTATTTGTACAATTACTGAGCGTACGCCCTTATATAATGAGAAATTAGTAGAGTCCAGGAAAGACCAAATATAAGTTGAATTTATACGCTATTTTGCTATTACTTGCAGGTCCACTCAAAGCCGGTATGGTAGTATCAGTTCGGTTTAAATCTATTATTCAAGTCAATTAGTTTAAGAATTACTGGTATTCGATAGACCATGTGCAAAAAATGTTTTCTTAATAACAACTACACAAAAATATACATATGAACGTACAATTAAAGGCTTTTGCATTTTCTCCGTTCCATAGTCAAGTCAATTATTGATTCATATACAATTTGGAGAGATAAGTAGTGTAATACGTGTCCTGGATATATATATATATATATATATATATATATATATATATATATATATATATATATATATATTGAGAACTTAAATAATGGTATATAAAAGTACAAAACAAATTTTGTTATCCCCAATAATACATTATTAACAAAAATGAAATATAAAGAAAATTATAATCCGATTCCTCTACGTTGTAGCAATCTTTGTACACGACAAATGTTATTTATAGCGTAGGAGCCTCGACTATAGGAAATATATGCTAATATAAAATCACCCAGTTATAGTGCATCTTTAAAACAATAAAGGATTAAGATTATCGTATACGTTCTTGGAAATGCCAATCAATAAACATCGGCATAATGCATACAGCATACTGCTTGGTCAAACTTCTTAATATTCATTATAACTAGTAATTTTAGGTTTTATCTAAATTATCTTACGTAATATGTTTCTGTATTTTTTTAAAGTTTTCAAATTTGAATAAGTATTGAAACTAAAAGGGTATATTCTACTATAATAATAAATGCATATTTCAGTGTGTCAGTGAGTCACATTTTTTTAACTTTATCCCAATATGCCTAACCCTACATATCATGCCATTTTTTAATCAGACCAAATCTGTGAGCAAATTAGATGTATTCCGGATCGAATTCAGTCCCGCAAATCTAAAGATATGGATTCTCTGATTTTAATTACTGTGATTGTTTTATGGCGTTTTTTTTACGTGTTTTTTTTTCTGTGTTTTATTTTGCGACTTATTTTCATGTGATATAACAATCTTTTTTAACTTGTAAATCAATTTGGTAATAATCGAAATAAATTACGAGATTCACCGAAATTCACTTTATTAAATAGAAATAATTGTTCGTACGGAAATTAAGGACTTAAATAAATCACATTTTAATTAAATCAAATTATTTATTATTTTTGAAAATATATTGTTGAATTTTTTAAAAGTAAGTCTTAATGATAATGCAATACTTAAATTCAGCGATCCATTTTGAGTTCTTCTGTCGTTTATCGTTGCGTATAGCTTGTTGTCCTGACTCTGAATGGGAACACGAAAAATGTTGCTTATCATACTGCTTTTCATTAAGTTTCAAATACAAAAAAATACATCATTGTTTTGATGAAAACTCTTAGGTTGAAAAATATTGTTCAAGTATAATAACATTTAGTATGCATTCAATACATGAAGTGTCATTGTTGGGTCGAGATCCAATCAAGAGCCCTAGGATTTTGATATATCCAATTCTCTAGAAGGATGATGATAAAAATGTTCAATGTATGAGATCCTTTGATTTATTCTATTGTTCTGATCATTTTACATAAATCAGAGAAAACTATCCTTTCTATAAGAATCAATGATTTTGTATTCAAATAAACATTCATTTTTAAAGATCAGTTTCTCTTTGCCAATTTAAACATTTATTTGAAGTGTTTGAGTGTTTGTAACAAGGAAAACTTCCCCCACCCTAAACTTCAGTTTCAACCCAGTTGACCCAAACCTGCAAAAAACATTTATTTGTTAAAAAAATATTCCTGAAGTAATTCTCATTGATGTTTTCATGCATCAAAAACGTCTGACCCCGGCGAAATATTAATGGAGCGTAAAAGCCAAAAGGCTTGGAAATAACGCACTTGCTGCTTCGATCTTGTCAGTAAGTGTACATGAATTGAATAGGAGTATTTGAAAACGAGGGATTGGCGTATAAATAATGCATTCATTTGTTTTAAGTTTATCAGTATCTTGTGCGTTAGATGCAATGTGAATTTCGTTCGTTTATACTGAAATATGTAAGTACAAGAGCTATAAATAAACCCATACAGAGTTATTTTATGCCCGGAGGATAAACAAATCTTTTTGCTATGCTTGGTTAGAGAATTTTGTTATACGGCATGTCAACCCATACAGAGTTATAGGCCAGGAAGATAAGACATGACCTATATCCAACGTTCAGATTTATATTTGGGTAGTTTCTTAAGATAATTTTATCACATGGATCAATCGAATACACATAATTTAAAAACTAATCTACTTGTCAAATAGATTTATCATTAACTGGTATTAGCAATCCAGGTCAGAGTGGAGCTGGGAATAATGGAGATGAAGGGGTATTCAACCGTCTTCAAATTACCAGAATCTCAGCATCACAATCAGATGTAATTTACTGTTATATTTAGTGTTTTATAGATTTTATTGGGATGGGATTCTAACCATTGCAGTAATAGTTTTAGTGTTCTAATCCGACAATTCAAATTGACAGGTTGAGTATAATTTAAGTTGGTATCAACGGATTAGTGTGTGTGGCTCCGCTGAAAATGAATGATTCATTACCAGTAAATAGAATTTTCTCACGTTGAGTAGTGAAGGATTGCATTCTGATCCATTTTCTAAGTGGCAAGTGGTTAAAGTGGAAAAAATTAACGATCACCGACTGTGGGACAGAGCAGAAATACCGAGAGGACGAGAGCACATTTCTGCAATGCTACTCACACAGCCTAGAGTCAATCGCTGTACCTATTATATGATATGTAAGACATTCTTTCATACAGACGCATATATATATATATATATATATATATATATATATATATATATATATATGTGTGTGTGTGTGTGTGTGTGTGTGTATGTGTGTGTGTGTGTGTGTGTGTGTGTTTGTATTTATGTATACATATAAAAAAATTTAAAAAGATGTTGAGATGGGTGATATTTTAATGTAGACCATGTTGTTTTTTTCAATTTTTTATATACTTATATACATCCGATTTCATTTCCATTTTCCCTGATATACCCCAGACAACACCTGCCTCTTTGATTTAAAGCGAAGGCCCTGAGTTTATTACTTAATGGCTGAGGCACCTCAAAAGAGCAATGCCGAAGGGATTCACGTAATTATTAAACGCTAGCCACAAATGAGCTTCGGTTTGTTCGTTGTTCTCCACTATAATGAACCTTGTGTTTGACTGGCATGGTGAGATGCCAGTAAATATTTATATACTATCGAATTCATTTCCATTTTTCATTATATATATATATATATATATATATATATATATGTGTGTGTGTGTGTGTGTGTGTGTGTGTGTGCACATGCATGGTGTGTGTGCGTGTGTGTGTGTTTGAGTGAGTGAGTGTGTGTGTGTGCATGAACGTATATACATTCATACTAAATACCGTATGTGTATATGCGCGCGCGCGTGTGTGTGTGTGTGTGTGTGTGTGTGTGTGTGTGTGGATTTACCCCCTCTCTACCATGATCACATCATACTCTTACAAGGAAACTATCAAATATGTTTTTGATTGTCAAAAGATTATTACTTGCATTGTTTAATCTCTATTTCTTTATTTTGTCTCCACTCATTAACGCCGACCTCGAAAATGATACTCGTTCTATATGTCCGACGCAAAAGCATAAATGGAGTAAAATTTTGTCAAGCAGTTATTCTAACTGGAAACGGTTTGACTGCCTAAAATATGGGAAAATTTATCGACTCAACATATAAGTCGTCAGAAAGTGGAAACAACACAAACAGATAACTTCAACCACTTTTATATAATAGTGCGGATAATTGCTAAAACACATGTTAAGCATTTATAGCCATACAATGGGACAACATTTGATTCATATAGAAACATGAGTCGGAGGCGTAATGGTTAGATTCGTAGAAAATGCACTCGTTGACACAAGCTCAAATCCTGAATGAGATTGTTTGCATTTTATATAGCGCTAATACTCATTGGAAAGGTATGCATCCAACTACCCTCCCTCCAGCTATAGTCAAATAGTAGGGCAGACTGACCTTGGCTAGGAGAAGGAAAACTCTGAATTCAAACCTGTTGAAATTAAGCTTAAGAAATATCTTGTGTCACATTCTGCTCGTGCGGAAGGGTGCATAGATATATAAAGAAGCACGTTAATTTAACTTTTCGTGGCTGTTTCTTTGAGTTCAGCATTCTTGACTTCCTCAGGGGCTCAAATATCCGTCCACTTACTAGGAGAAGTTGTCGACTTCTGCTTCCTTGCTGTGGTCCAGTTTATTTGGTGCTGAATGTCAGCCTCAGTCGGGGGTTCCGGGTCACCTTCGCATCTTTCGAGTTTATTGGGCTTCTCGGTGCTTTCCCTCCTTTTGAGACTTCCGCCTGGTTTTCGGCAATGTCCATTCTTCTCATTAGTTGAACTGTCCTTTAATATTATTGGGGAAAAACATATTTTTCATAAAACATAAGTAATCTAAACGTTCCTTTTTACTCAAACACTATGATAGCCATCTCTACCGATTCTATGTTTAGATTGAACATTTACTTATGTTCACGAAATTACTAATATATGAAATTGTCCGTTGAAACTGAGGTTGTACCTTCTCCTTCTCCTTCTCCTTGCGTTTGAATCTTATTGTGTTAGTCTTATGAAGGTATACGGTAGTTTTATACCTAAAAAATCACCCTATACACAAGTATATAAGGTAAATGAACCTTACATGATTAGTGATCAGGGCAACGGCAGTAAACAAAACATATACTTCATTTTCGCAAAAAGGAAAATATAAAAATCTTTATTAATTTCTCCAGCAACAAACACAGACAACTAAATCAACGTCATAACAAGCTCGCATATTTATTCATCGTCGTAAATATTCATGAGAAAATACTATGATTAAATCTACAGCTAATTGTCGACATTCTCTTTTATACTGAACTAAATGATTTTTTTTTCTGAATTGCCCAAAGTTAGATCTACGAAGGAGATTCAATTTTTTTCACTCTTGTTTTATGGAAGCCAAACGCATCGTGGATGACTGGATAGGCAGAACCGTAACTAATGTGCAGTTATCATCGATATTAACTTGCTGGTTTGCCATTAACCCTTTCTCGAGCTTGATGAATATTCTCAACAATGTTGGAAGTTAACGGGCGTCCTGCTCCCTCTTCTTGTGTCACCTTTGTCCGACCACTTTAAATTTCTCTATCAACTCATATACACTTCTATGTAGTAGTGCACTGTCCGCGAATTGTGCAAAAAGCCTCCGATGAATTTCAGCCGCTTTCTGACCAGAGAAATCGGTCACTTCTTTGGTGCATACTGCTCGTGGTACGGCCATGTTTACAGAAAACAAAATAGTACAATCAGGAATAAATTTCTACCACGTGACCACAAACGTGCCACCTATAAGCGCGCATGCGGAGAACGGAGTGTGACAATAAATAATAAATGTTTTATGGAAAAAGTGCATATAATTTTTGACTCTCCTCGTAATTACACCAAGTAATACTGATTGTTATGTTAGCTTGTTATAGTGTAGTGTTCATGTTAAAAATATAGAATACATGAAATACATAGGAAACCTATTAAGAGAATTCTGAAAACTCGATTGTCTAGATATCTGAGAAAACAAAAGTATGTATCGCCCGGAGAATTTTGTTACTTTAAAACAGTCATCTGATAAATATACAGATAAAGCAATAATATTTAACAAAATTGTATCAGACGAAACATCAATTTGAATAAAATAAAAGCGCTGCAGCTTTTATGATGTGAGGAAACTAAAATACTGACTGATTGATTTTAAAGGCATGTCAACCCATCCGGAGTTATTCTAATGCCAAGATTTACGTTCATATATATATATATATATATATATATATATATATATATATATATATTGCATTTTTGTTTTTGTTGCAAATGGCCCTATTGAACATCAAACATTTAACATATCTATTTGAATTATAGATGAAACCGTAAGAGTTACTAGCACTCAGACTGGACATTAGACGACTGTCAATAGAGGGGTACTCAATTCTAACCAGATCCACGTAATCATACCCAGGAAATTAATTTTTGTGTGGCCTTGATCCAGTTCAGATTATACAGACAGCGTATCTAAGCCCAACCAATTTGATATTGCGGTGAAATCAGCCATATTTGACTCCCCTGGATCAGTCACACACACACACACACACACACACACACACACACACATATATATATATATATATATATATATATATATATATATATATATATTTTCACGACTGGTTTTTGACATCTCAACCACTTCTCATCTGATGATTGGATTACCAAGAAACTTTAAGTTATGAGTGTGAAACCATAATATCACCATTAATTATATATATATATATATAGATATATATATATATATATATATATAAGTAAAAACTTTAGCGCTAATACCCTTGGGAAAGGTATGAATCCTACTCTCCCTCCAGCTATGGGTAAATAGTAGGGCAGACTGGGCTCTTTAACCTTGGTTAGGCAACCGGTCTAGGAGAAGGAAAACTCTGAATTCAAATCTGTTAAACTCCGCTTAAGAAATTGACCTTGTGTCGCATCCTGCTCGTGCGGAGGGGTTGGTAAATATCTATAAGTAAAAACTAATGGGCCGGGTAAGCTCAGTCAGTAGAACGTTCGGCTAGAAATCACAAGGTTCCTAGTTCGATACCGGTCCTCGCCAACTCAGCGTATGAGTAGCACAAGGATCTGTGCGGTAAAGTAAGGAGATGATGGTAGGTGTGGCGCTCCACCTCAGATGCTAAAACAATCTCCTTGGTCTAGCGCTATTGAAAAGGGGATAGACTCCCTCGCTGCTTGGCTGATACCGACTTTAGGCCGCCCCGTCGACTTTACTTTACTTTTATATATATATATATATATATTATATAATATATATATATAGAGAGAGAGAGAGAGAGAGAGAGAGAGAGATAGTGTACTGTAGAATTAAAAGACGTCTGTTATTATTGGTTTCAAAGAAGCTTATTTACTGCTCATTCTCAAGTCTTGAGAATAAGCGGTGATTTCGCCGCTTTGAATCCACTAACACGTGTCTTTTAACTCTATATTACACTATAACAAGTAAATATAGCTCCTACACCTGTAATCTAGCACTATTTCCCTTTCTCCAATACAAAATACCTCTCTCTATATATATACATATATATACACACACACACACACACACACACACACACATATATATATATATATATGTCTTGTCATGGTAAATTAATTCAATTATCATATATATATATATATATATATATATATATATATATATATAATTTCCACATTAGCCAAACATAGTTGTGTTATATAAAGCTTCAAGTCTAGCTAAAACGTTTTCGTCTTTTTATTACATACATGATGATTGTTTTAATTTTTATGTGATTTAAGAATAACCTTCTTAGTATTTATTTTTCACTGTTATTATGTGTTTGAGTAAGAAAACAGTAGCTGAGAACGTTTTTTTTTTTTCAATATCAATAAACGGTAAGAATAAACAGTCAAACGCGTAAATACAAGAATGGCGCACCTAAGAAGATTCTTGGCAAAGATTAATGACACGGGGACAACAAATAATTAGCTTCCCATTCATGAAGTAAACATTAAAATTTTAAATCACCTAATATATAAAAGTCGCTTCGTATTCTAATTTTTCTTTTTATTGACTTAGTGTCTGTGCGTAAAGTTGTAATTCTGAATATATGTACTTTCTTACAGAAATATTATGTAAAAAAAAATTAGGCTATTTTCAACTCGTCATAAATTAATACAATTATATATGACGTATCAATATTGGCATAAAACCAATTGTCAATATTTGTTCTGAACATAAAAGCAAAATATAGCAATCAGCGGAGTCATCCATATTTCATTTCGTTAGGTAACGGGAAAACAGACAAAGAGAATTGTTTTATCTTTATTTTTCTTTTGTGGCAAGATGTTCCTGCCAATACCAGAAACATAGATTATCATTTTCCTTTTGTTATTTCAATGTCTAGGATGATGTTTGTCATTCAAATATATCAAAGAAACTGTATTTAATCGTTTTTTTCTTATTTTTATTCTTTTGTGTTCTTATCTAAGATTTACCTCTTATCTTCTTTTTATATTTTACTTAATCGCCATTTTTCTTTCAATTTTCATTTCGTTCTTTTTTATTTCTTTCTGTTATTCTGCATCTTTATCTTTTCTTTTTCCATCCGCTTTACTTGAGGATACAGTAAGTAGATATAACCACTGTCTACGGCAAGGTGGGAAGCTTTGAAAATCAACATTTCTCGTGTTCTCGAGTCTCTGGTACAGATTCCCTCCATCGACATCTAAATATATATCTGCCTCTTAAGCTATTTGGAGTGGCAGAAGTGTAAGGCTGTTTGTTTAAGGTTGTACTTATCAATCGGCCAAACTACACGATTTCATTGGAGACACTAATCGTTTTACGTTTATCATCGTAGGAAATTGACACGAGGACCTGAGTTCAAATTCTGATCGAGGCAATTTGCATTTCACATAGGACTAATATCCCGGGGAAAGATATCGATTTAGCTGTGTCGGTAGAGCATCAACCTAGGAACCACATAATTCCAGGTTCGATACTGGCCCTCACCAACTCAGCGCACGAGTAGCAGGGTTCGGGTCTTTGCAGTAAAGTGTGGAGTTGATTGCATGCGTGGCGCTTCATCTCAAACGCAAAAACGATCTCCCAGGTTTAGCGCTAGTAATACCCTAGGTATTTGGTAAATTCCTCCTACTTTACTTCCTTTTTTTCATTCTCCCTCCATCAATAAGCAAATAGTAGGGCAGACTTTGATCTTTTGTTGTGGTGCAGCGACCGGATTAGAAGGAAAACTCTGAATTTAAACTTGTAAAAATCTATTTAAAATTGGCATTGTGTCGCATCCTGTTCATACGGAACTGGTAAATACACGCACGATATTTTTGTAATGTAATGTAAGATGGACGTAATTCCTACTTTTACTGTTTTTTTCCTCGTTTGTAGTGTTATATTTCCTTATCTTGTTTGAAGAAACATGCCTCACATTTTACCATTCCCCTGCTTCCGTAAAAAAAAATGTAAGGCAGTTATGTGTGATATTTGGAAAGAAGATTGTCTTTATCAAATGCATTTAATGCTCATTATGTTGTGGAAGTGGGAAAATACTCATTTGAATCCCATAAA
>CM042139.1:70571342-70594033 GCA_023376005.1 Doryteuthis pealeii
GAAATAATAAATCTTATGCATAAACGAAAACTAAGTTACGCTGTTCAGGTTATTAAAATAATATATAACAGAAACTAATAATGGCGTTATTTATTAATCTGACATTCATATTCTTTATTATAACAGTGGCTACTTAAATTCTGTTGTTGAATTTAATAATATCTTATAATCCTGTAAGAGATATATCCAAAACCCAAGCAAGTATTTTTTAATATCTTAAGAAACGGTTCCGCGAACTTCTAACGTAGAAATATACCTTATTTGAACTTACTGCACATATATGTGCAGAAACTCTTCCCTTGGGTTATTTTTTTAACTTATTTCTTTTATCAAAAAATATATGTTCATTGGTGAGATATGACGCTAGATACTTCTGTCGATATTATATATATCCGGCTCCCAGATATTCCAAACTAAATTCAAAGATATAGGTAAACGGGATTTTGAAGAACAGTCATTGATAATCCAGAAAGCGAATATTACGTATATTTCATATGGAAAAAAAAACGGAAGCTGTGGTGAATATATGAAGCCATAAAGAAGAGAGAAAAAAGAGACCATTACCTAATGTAGTATATGTGCTTATTATTACTAAATGATTTACTGATATCTTCCTAAGCGACCTGATTGTTAAAATAAAGGTAAGAAGTAATATTTTGGGGTTTGATCGAAACAAGACAATTTTAGCTGTTCGCCTAGCTACAACACATCTGTATATTTGAAATTATATGTTCAATATGATCGTCCAATATTATATATTTCTGTATATAAGATATATTTAGAAAACAACAAACCAACACTTACTGCAATGGATATTATCTTAGAAAATGAAATCAGTGTGATAATGCCTTTGGAAAATACATTAATGCATTAGTTAATCCCTCTACCAGCTATGGGTAAATAGTAGCACAGTCTGGATTATTAAGCCCAGTTAAGCAATCAGTAAAGGAGAACAAAACACTGAATTCAAGCCAGCTTTACTCTGCTCAAAAATTCACATCTTGTCATATCCTTAACCTTGCAGGGGGATTTGGGGAAATACAAATCTATTTATTAATACTCGTGTTTTTAAATTATACGAGCGTTATCATCTTCCAATACCCTTTGTTTAAAAATGTCACCGTCTAAATCGTACAAAATGTAATTCAATAATGTAAATCCTGATTATCTGCTATTATTCATGTGCCGAATTCTTATTTTTTTAAAGTTTCGTCACCTCAGCTAAATCATGGACCATTCCGTTTTTACTATAAAGAAAGAAAGGGAAGAAAAGCGACATGTTAAAATCGAATAAATGTAGAAAGAAAGAAAGAAAGAAAGAAAGAAAGAAAGAAAGAAAAAGAGTAGGGGAAAGACAGGGAAAGGGAGTGAGCGTGCGGAAGCGATGGCATGAATCTGTTTCAATCTTACATGAGAAAAAGATGAAAAGAAGGAAAGAAAATAAAAAAAGAGTTAGAGAGAGGTAAATCAAAATTATTATATATTTTACATATTGAAGTATGAACACATAGCTCTTAAGTAAACAAATCAAACGTTGTAATAATCAAATTATCATACTGTGGTATATCCACAGGTTCTGCTAATATCATATAATTCTGATAACATTTATAAGCATTACTTCACATTTAAGAGGATATTTTGTCAGTTGAATATTTGTAAATTGTATAAAATCCAGTAACTGCTTCAAAATTCTTGAAGTTCCTTTTGTCAACATAGAGAGTATATTTAAGATCAATACAGTTATATGAAGTTACAGTTTGTAAATTAAATGCCTGAAGTACACTCTATGTACAATTTTTGGACGACTGGATGGTTTGGTGAAGTTATATAAATCCCACCGGAAATTAGGATCCTTATTCAAACCTGGCAAAGAGACAAGATTTCCGAAGTTGATTTTCAAGATCTTAACCAGCAATAAGTTTGCGGATACAGAGTTCCAATTTTTGGCACTGATCCAGATACATTTAACAATTGTCTGTATTAGCACTTTCACCTTTGGAAAATGAACATTGTTAACTCATCCAATGTTGCATATGTCTATACTTATAATGCGTAATTTATTAGAAATATCTTAGCTCTGCTTAGTCTTGCATGTAACTTCAAATTTCATACAGTACCGGCTGTTCTGATGTGGTTATTCATATGAGTTACTAGCAAGCTGATCGACGCTCAAATGCGGGCATTTCTCTAAAAATAGTGCATTGTACATCTTGTACCCTAAAATATGTGTATCCTTGTTATTATTATTTTTTCTATTTCCAACGATTGGCAATAGGAAATTAATTATGGGGGATAAGATATTTTTTCATTTGATTATATTTATTTACATAACTCGATACAAGTTCAATTATTAAGCAGAGTAAAATTTCCTTCTCCTGAACTGGTTGGCATATAAAGCTTAAAAACTAGTCTGTCCTACTATTTACCCATAACTGCAGGGAAAAGTAGTTGGATTCATACCCTTTCTAAGTGTGTTAGCGGTACGCAAAATGGATTTGAACTCGGTTCGCCGGTTTAATTTAGCGATTATCCTTACGTTAGGATCGCTTTCATATTCCGTCTGGAATAAATATGACCATCATAAAAGTTTATGTTATTGAATAATTTATCATTATCCAATACGTGACAAACAGTTGATTTTATCTGTTTTCATTATCAATTCAGCCATGTGTTATATTTTAGATTATTTAGAATAACCTAAGTGTGTATTGTTTTTGTGTTTTTAGTTTTAAAGTTTAAAAAATTGTATGACTGATAATAAAATGTAAAGTTTAAAGAACTTTCCATATATAAGGAAGAGGAGGCAATGTGTAATGGTTATCTTCGAAGGAAATAGATCACGTCCCTATGGATCCACTTGAGTGCCACACCCTTCTTTTGCAGATACTTTATGACTGCTCGAACCTCTGTTTTATCTATTTCAAAAATTGTCGCATACTTCTCACATTTGTCTAAAATCCATCTGCACAGAAATGAAGACAGAAATCTGATTTTTAAAATTCTATAAAAAGTTATCATGCATTGCCACAACAAAAATGTTCAGCTTTGACTCTTCTTTCCTGATGACGCTTATAACTTTTGTAACGATTCTCCTGGTAATCATTTCATTAAAACTATCCTGAACCGAGCCATGAATTTGATTGATTTGTTGTTTTTTGTTGTTCTTTGTTGTTTCTTGTTTTGATTTCATTCTCTGTTGTCATATCCTATCAGTTTCTCATCACATGTCAGTATTGGTTTCGAAAATTGTCAAATATGTGTGCCGTGTTGGTGAAAAATATATCTAAACACAGAGCTATGTTCGATTTTGTAATGTAATGTGGAATTTCTCTATTAACGCTTCTGAATCATTGGTAATGTTTCTAAACGATATGCTAAGGTAGAATAATTGCGCAAGAGTTAACATAAAACGATTTTTTGTAAGATCTCAGGTAATTTGCAAATGATTCCGTTGAGATGTCTTACATTTTTTAAAATTTATCTAAAAAATTTAATAGTGGCCAATTCTTAATGTAGCAAATATGTACACACACACACACACACACACACACACACACACACACACACATATAATATATATATATATATATATATATATATATATATATATATGGGGGAGTTTGGTGGTTGGTTTTGAAGGCTATCACAATGCAAGTGTAAAGGAAATAAGGTAACTCAGGTGTTGTTTGATAAAATGTAATTTTTTAATAATAATTCTTAATATTTCGAGATAAAAATCTCTTCTACAAAGATCTCCGATACTGACGTTGCTGTTAGTGGCTGTCCATTTGGTTTTGTCTCATATCTTCCAAACTCTGTGTGTTTGGGGTGTTGTTTATGTGTTTGTTTGTGTGTGTGTGCTTATGTGGTTGTGCCTGGTGAAAAGTGTGTGATTATCATTCCAGGTCTAAAAACAACATTCTTTTACATTGTACACGTTATGTGACACGCTTTTGAACAAGAATCTAATAAATTGTACATTTAGATTATGATTTAGAAAATGTTTTCCTCATTTTTAAGAACATGCAAACCAAATAGAAAACTGCTCAACTGTCTTGCTATTGGAATATCTGACACTTCGGAAATATGAATTTGATTTGAGCTCTGACTATATCTGCATTATAAAAAACACACGCTGAACTACGAATATAGGAAATTAAGTTAACAGTAATTAAAATACATATTGCATGGTTTTATACTTGAAATATAAGTATTAGATGTATTATTCTAAACTACAAAGTATATATCCATATTCTAATATGTCAATATATTCTGCACAGATCCCAATATAATTCATTTACTGTCCATCGCAAAGATTATGAAATTAGAAAACTTTTATAGATAATATTGCTTTAAATTTCTTAAATCCATGGCTAAAAGTAGTAAAAAGTTAAGTCGTCAGGGTGGCTTAAAGTCGGTATCAGCCAGACAACGTGGGTCTATCCCCTATTCACTAGCGCTAGACTGAGGAGATTGTTTTGGGGTCTGGGTTGGGGCACCATACCTAACATGAGCTCCTCTCTTTACAGCACAGATCCTTGTGCTACTTATACGCTCAGCTGGTGTGGACCAGTATCCAACCCGGAACCTTATGGTTCTTGGTCGAACCCTCTACCAACTGATCTAAAACTGCCACCAAACGTAGTAAGGCGGTCAAAACTCTCCTGAATGTGCACTTAAAAGTACAGACTATTTTTTGTCAATGAATTCTATAATTAAAAAAAATATATATTTGATTATTCCATAATATTTTACTCTGGATGTCCTATTTAAAGATTATACGATTAATTTGAATAATTCGATGTATTGTGGTTTGGTGTATAATTATTTTGGTTCACTGAAGAAAGTAATTAAAAAATTCGGACACGTTCGACGTTGTTGTTATTGAAGAGTTCATGCTGGATCCACCCAGCCAATTTCAATACTTTTCCGGTCTTTCTGAGACGCCGAACGATGGTCGAATTATCCGCATTAAAAATCTTCAGCCAATATTCTCGTTGTCAAACTTTCGTCCTCTTCTATGGCTGTCAAAAGTGGCTGGTCTTTGAAATTTTATGAGCGACTTCTTCCTTCTTCATCTGGGGGGTTTATATCAATGTATTTGAACTTCTCCAATCATCTTTCAACTTGGCTTTTCTTGAATGTTCCTCCACCAAAAAGTTTTTTTTTAAGATCGCGAAATGACAGTGCTGTATTCCAACGTTTTTGAAAAGTGGTAGAGTAAAATATGACAACTAATGGACATGATTTTCGATATGCATTCAAAGAAGAGAGGATAATTTTTATGAAGCAAATTAAATAAACAACTAATTGCTATTATTTTGTGGAAATAAGATTTGTGATAAAAGCAGCAATAATTATACAAAAAGTTGTGTTTAACGAATACTTTATGAAGCCAGCATGTCCAGCTATTAAGGATCTTTTTGTGTCTTATTTATTATTAGTTTATTTAATGCTAAAAATTAATTATTTAATGCTAAATAAATACTTCCATAAATTTTGCCAAGGGTAGTATTATGATTTTAGATTAACAAAGATTAATTGCCATTTTATTTATTTTTTACTCCAGGCGTTTCGTTCTGGTTGTATTGCAGAATTAATCACCCTATCAAAATCCCAGTTTAATTTCATCTTTAAATCTTGTGATTTATACTGCAAGCCAGAAAGGTAAACATTTGGCACAGCGAGTTGAATTTCAAAATATAATACTTAATTAACGATATATCTCATGGCTTCGAAATGTTATCATTCATTGTTTTATCATTAATGTTGGGTCATGATAAAGGAAAAAAAGCAATTACTTTAGATCTCTGGCAATATGAATTTACTAATTCTCTTGAAATGCAGATAACAAAGAGATCTTTTTTATAAAATATATTATTGCTAGCAGCGAATGAGATATTGGTTTATCAAGTAAAAAAAATGAATATGATGAAAACAGATGCAAAACGCAAGTGGATGGGTTAAAAATGTAAAAACGCATATAAAAAAATTATATTGTGAACATATAACATTATCTGCAAATACCCAGATATTTCTGATAGACGTTTTTAAATCGCCAGCATTGTCGCCTACTTAATCTTCATTCTTCACTGTAACGTGTCATCTTTTGTAATTCATAACACTGTAGATCTTTATTGGCTGCATTTATTATGATTATTTATATTTTTTGAATTTATAGAATCACATGGCGGAGACCTAAAAGAAAGTGTACAAAATTTGAAGAGAAAGCTGGTACATAAATGCAGCCAATAAAGATCTACAGTGTTATGAATTACAGAGATGACACGTTACAGTGAGAAGAAGATTAAGTAGGGCGACAATGCTGGATAAAAAAACGTCTATCAGAAAATATCTGGGGTATTTGCAAGATAATGTTTATATGTTCACAATAATATTTTTTATATGCGTTTTAACATTTTTAACCCATCCATTGCGTTTTTGCAAATCTGTTTTCATCATATTCCATTTTTTTACTTGATAAACAGATATCTCATTCGCTGCTAGCAATAATATATTTTATAAAAAGATCTCTTTGTTATCTGCATTTCAAGAGAATTAGTAATTCATAATTGCCAGA
This sequence comes from Doryteuthis pealeii, assembly GCA_023376005.1. Taxonomy (NCBI): domain Eukaryota; kingdom Metazoa; phylum Mollusca; class Cephalopoda; order Myopsida; family Loliginidae; genus Doryteuthis; species Doryteuthis pealeii. Next base: position 70,577,923 of record CM042139.1, read on the forward strand.
GATCTAAAGTAATTGCTTTTTTTTTCCTTTATCATGACCCAACATTAATGATAAAACAATGAATGATACATTTCGAAGCCATGAGATATAATCGTTAATTAAGTATTATATTTTGGAATTCAACTTAGCTGTGGCCAAATGTTTACCTTTCTGGCTTGCAGTATAAATCAAACAAGATTAAAAGATGAAATAAAACTGGGATTTTGATAGGGTGATTAATTCTGCAATACAACCAGAACGAAAACGCCTGGAGTAAAAAATAAATAAATGGCAATTAATCTTTGTTAATCTAAAATCATAATACTACCCTTGCAAAAATTATGAAGTATTATTTAGCATTAAATAATTAATTTAGCATTAATAAACTAATAAAATAAGCCAAAAAGATCCTTAATAGCTGGACATGCTGGCTTCATAAAGTATTCGTTAAAGCACAACTTTTTTGTATAATTATTGCTGCTTTTATCACAAATCTTATTCCAAAAAATATAGCAATTAGTTGTTTATTTAATTGCTTCATAAAAATTATCCTCTCTCTTTGAATGCATATCGAAATCATGTCCATAGTTGTCATATTTTACTCTACCACTTCAAAACGTTGGAATACAGGCACTGTCATTTCGCGATCTTAAAAAAAACTTTTTTGGTGGAGGAACATTCAAGAAAAGCCAAGTTGAAAGATGATTGGAGAAGTTCAAATACATTGATATAAACCCCCCAGATGAAGAAGGAAGAAGTCGCTCATAAAATTTCAAAAGACCAGCCACTTTTGAACAAGCCATAGAAGAGGACGAAAGTTTGGACAACGAGAATATTGGCTGAAGATTTTAATTGGATGGGATTAATTCGACCATCGTTCGGCGTCTCAGAAAGACGGAAAAAGTATTGAAATTGGCTGTGGGATCCAAGCATGAACTCTTCAATAACAACAACGTCGAACGTGTCCGAATTTTTAATTACTTTCTTCAGTGAACCAAAATAATTATACACCAAACAGCAATACATCGAATTATTCAAATTAATCGTATAATCTTTAAATAGGACATCCAGAGTAAAATATTATGGAATAATCAAAATATATATTTTTTTAATTATAGAATTCAGTTGACAAAAAAATAGTCTGTACTTTTTAGTGGCACATTCAGGAGAGTTTTATGACCGCCTTTAACTACGTTGGTGGCAGTTTTAGAATCAGTTGGTAGAGGTTCGACCAAGAACCCATAAGGTTCCGGGGTTGGATACTGTCCACACCAGCTGGCGTATAAGTAGCACAAGGATCTGTGCTGTAAAAAGAGAGGAGCTCATGTTAGGTATGGTGCCCCAACCCAGACCCCAAAACAATCTCCTCAAGTCTAGCGCTAGTGAATAGGGGATAGACCCACGTTGTCTGGCTGATACCGACTTTAAGCCACCCTGACGACTTAACTTTTTACTACTTTTAGCCATGGATTTAAGAAATTTAAAGCAATATTATCTATAAAAAGTTTTCTAATTTCATAATCTTTGCGATGGACAGTAAATGAATTATATTGGGATCTTGTGCAGAATATATTGACATATTAAGAATATGGATATATCTTTTGTAGTTTAGAATAATACATCTAATAACTTATATTTCAAGTATAAAACCATGCAATATGTATTTTAATTACTGTTAACTTAATTTCCTATATTTCGTAGTTCAGCGTGTTTTTTTTTATAATGCAGATATAGTCAGAGCTCAAATCAAATTCATATTTCCGAAGTGTCAGATATTCCAATAGCAAGACAGTTGAGCAGTTTCTATTTGGTTTGCATGTTCTTAAAAATGAGGAAAACATTTTCTAAATCATAATCTAAATGTACAATTTATTAGATTCTTGTTCAAAAGCGTGTCACATAACGTGTACAATGTAAAAGAATGTTGTTTTTAGACCTGGAATGATAATCACACACTTTCACCAGGCACACACACATAAGCACACACACACAAACAAACACATAAACACACCCAAACACACAGAGTTTGGAAAGATATGAGACAAAACCAAATGGACAGCCACTAACAGCAACGTCAGTATCGGAGATCTTCTGTAGAAGAGATTTTTTATCTCGAAAATATTAGAATTATTATTAAAAAATTACATTTTATCAAACAACACCTGAGTTACCTTATTTCCTTTACACTTGCAATTGTGATAAGCCCTCAAAACCAAACCACCAAACTCCCCATATATATATATATATATATATATATATATATATATATTATATATATGTGTGTGTGTGTGTGTGTGTGTGTGTGTGTGTGTGGTGTGTGTACATATTTGGCTACAATTAAAATTGGCACTATTAAATTTTTTAGATAAATTTTAAAAAATGTAAGACATCTCACGGGAATGCATTTGCAAATTACCTGAGATCTTACAAAAATCGTTTTATTTAACTCTTGCGCAATTATTCTACCTTAGCATATCGTTTAAAACATTACCAATGATTCAGAAGCGTTAATAAGAAATTCCACATTTACATTACAAAATCGAACATAGCTCTGTGTTTAGATATATTTTTCAAGCCAACACGGCACACATATTTGACAATTTTCGAAACCAATACTGACATGTGATGAGAAACTGAGGATATGACAACAAGAGAATGAAATCAAAAACAAGAAACAAGAAACAACAAAAAACAACAAATCAATCAAATTCATGGCTCGGTTCAGGATAGTTTTAATGAATGATTACCAGGAGAATCGTTACAAAAGTTTATAAGCGTCATCAGGAAAGAAAGTCAAAGCTGAACATTTTGTTGTGGCAATGCATGATAACTTTTTATAGAATTTTTAAAAATCAGATTTCTGTCTTCATTTCTGTGCAGATGGATTTTAGACAAATGTGAGAAGTATGCGACAATTTTTGAAAATAGATAAAACAGAGGTTCGAGCAGTCATAAAGTATCTGCAAAAGAAGGGTGTGGCACTCAAGTGGATCCATAGGGACGTGATCTATTCCTTCGAAGATAACCATTACACATTGCCTCCTCTTCCTTATATATGGAAAGTTCTTTAAACTTTACATTTTATTATCAGTCATACAATTTTTTAAACTTTAAAACTAAAAACACAAAAACAATACACACTTAGGTTATTCTAAATAATCTAAAATATAACACATGGCTGAATTGATAATGAAAACAGATAAAATCAACTGTTTGTCACGTATTGGATAATGATAAATTATTCAATAACATAAACTTTTATGATGGTCATATTTATTCCAGACGGAATATGAAAGCGATCCTAAACGTAAGGATAAGCTAAATTAAACCGGCGAACCGAGTTCAAATCCATTTTGCGTACCGCTAACACACTTAGAAAGGGTATGAATCCAACTACTTTTCCTGCAGTTATGGGTAAATAGTAGGACAGACTAGTTTTTAAGCTTTTATATGCCAACCAGTTCAGGAGAAGGAAATTTTACTCTGCTTAATAATTGAACTTGTATCGAGTTATGTAAATAAATATAATCAAATGAAAAAATTCTTATCCCCATAAATTAATTTCCTATTGCCAATCGTTTGGAAAATAAAAAAATAATAAAACAAGGATACACATATTTTAGGGTACAAGATGTACAATGCACTATTTTTAGAGAAATGCCCGCATTGAGCGTCGATCAGCTTGCTAGTAACTCATATGAATAACCACATCAGAACAGCCGGTACTGTATGAAATTTGAAGTTACATGCAAGACTAAGCAGAGCTAAGATATTTCTAATAAATTACGCATTATAAGTATAGACATATGCAACATTGGATGAGTTAACAATGTTCATTTTCCCAAGGTGAAAGTGCTAATACAGACAATTGTTAAATGTATCTGGATCAGTGCAAAAATTGGAAACTCTGTATCCGCAAACTTATTGCTGGTTAAGATCTTGAAAATCAACTTCGGAATCTTGTCTCTTTGCCAGGTTTGAATAAGGATCCTAATTTCCGGTGGGATTTATATAACTTCACCAAACATCCAGTCGTCCAAAAATTGTATACATAGAGTGTACTTCAGGCATTTAATTTACAAACTGTAACTTCATATAACTGTATTGATCTTAAATATACTCTCTATGTTGACAAAAGGAACTTCAAGAATTTGAAAGCAGTTACTGGATTTTATACAATTTACAAATATTCAACTGACAAAATATCCTCTTAAATGTGAAGTAATGCTTATAAATGTTATCAGAAATTATATGATATTAGCAGAACCTGTGGATATACCACAGTATGATAATTTGATTATTACAACGTTTGATTTGTTTACTTAAGAGCTATGTGTCATACTTCAATATGTAAAATATATAATAATTTTGATTTACCTCTCTCTACTCTTTTTTTATTTTCTTTCCTTCTTTTCATCTTTTTCTCATGTAAGATTGAAACAGATTCAATGCCATCGCTTCCGCACGCTCACTCCCTTTCCCTGTCTTTCCCCTACTCTTTTCTTTCTTTCTTTCTTTCTTTCTTTTTCTTTCTTTCTACATTTATTCGATTTTAACATGTCGCTTTTCTTCCCTTTCTTTCTTTATAGTAAAACGGAATGGTCCATGATTTAGCTGAGGTGACGAAACTTTAAAAAAAATAAGAATTCGGCAATGAATAATAGCAGATAATCAGGATTTACATTATTGAATTACATTTTGTACGATTTAGACGGTGACATTTTTAAACAAAGGGTATTGGAAAGATGATAACGCTCGTATAATTTAAAACACGAAGTATTAATAAATAGATTGTATTTCCCCAAATCCCCTGCAAGGTTAAGGATATGACAAGATGTGAATTTTTGAGCAGAGTAAAGCTGGCTTGAATTCAGTGTTTTGTTCTCCTTTACTGATTGCTTAACTGGGGCTTATAATCCAGACTGTGCTACTATTTACCCTAGCTGGTAGAGGGATTAACTAATGCATTAATGTATTTTCCAAAGGCATTATCACACTGGATTTCATTTTCTAAGATAATATCCATTGCAGTAAGTGTTGGTTTGTTGTTTTCTAAATATATCTTATATACAGAAATATAAATTTGGACGATCATATTGAACATATAATTTCAAATTATACAGATGTGTTGTAGCTAGGCGAACAGCTAAAATTGTCTTGTTTCGATCAAACCCCAAAATATTACTTCTTACCTTTATTTTAACAATCAGGTCGCTTAGGAAGATATCAGTAAATCATTTAGTAAATAATAAGCACATATACTACATTAGGTAATGGTCTCTTTTTTCTCTCTTCTTTATGGCTTCATATATTCACCACAGCTTCCGTTTTTTTTCCATATGAAATATACGTATATTCGCTTTCTGGATTATCAATGACTGTTCTTCAAAATCCCGTTTACCTATATCTTTGAATTTAGTTTGGAATATCTGGGAGCCGGATATATATAATATCGACAGAATATCTAGCGTCATATCTCACCAATGAACATATATTTTTTGATAAAAGAAAATAAGTTAAAAAATAACCCAAGGGAAGAGTTTCTGCACATATATGTGCAGTAAGTTCAAATAAGGTATATTTCTACGTTAGAAGTTCGCGGAACCGTTTCTTAAGATATTAAAAAAATACTTGCTTGGGTTTTGGATATATCTCTTTACAGGATTATAAGATATTATTAAATTCAACAACAGAATTTTAAGTAGCCACTGTTATAATAAAGAATATGAATGTCAGATTAATAAATAACGCCATTATTAGTTTTCTGCTATATATTATTTTAATAACCTGAACAGCGTAACTTAGTTTTCGTTTATGCATAAGATTTATTATTCTGTATTACTTTATTTATTATACTTGTTTACATTCTATTATATTATTTTAGTTGTTGTTTCTTCTGTCAAAAAATAAGTGAGTCTCTTTCGTAGGAACACGATTCATAATTAAGTATTTAAAAGAGCCAGCAGGTCAATGTATGTGCCAGCTAACGACAGTTTTTACATTAACGTACATGATTAATTTGACAGGTTGTCATGTATATTTGAAAAGCAGAAGCAATAGATTTTATGATACTCATCTATCAACTTCAGAAAACCAATGTCAATATAATAGATAAATTTACAGAAAGCCGTAAAAAATTACGTCAATACGTAACCACATATACGTACACCTAAAATGTATCTCTATCTCACATGTCTCCCCTCTCAGCACACACACACACACACAGACACACTGACACACACACACAACACACACACACTGACACACACACACACACACACACACACACACACACACACATATATATATATATATATATATATATATATATATTATATATATATATACGCACACACATATACATATGTATGTTTAAGGGTATAGTAAAACTTAAAATGTTGCATTGAGTTGTATAATGGTAATCTCATACATACATTCATAACCATTCAAAAGTGAACCTTATTTGATGTATTTTTGGTAAAATGTAAATGTTTAATTGCAGACAATGGGATCTTATTAAATATGGACACACACATGAATATAACAATTAAAATAAAATAAAAATTAATACACATTTTCATATCCATATTTGTAGTTTCTTCTCGGGCAATACCTGCTAAAACAAAATGAATAGCGGAAGTTGTGAAATGATTTATACAACTGTGGCGCGCTTAACGGAAGGGTTTTCGTTGTAGGTAATGGAAATCTCGAATTCAGTTCAAAATTCGGGACGTGGCCGTTTGCGTTTTGATTTGCTCTAATCCTCTTTGGAAAGGTTTGAAAACCAAAAGAGGTTTTCCAGCTATTGATGGTTAAATATTCGGACATACTTGGTTCTTTAACCTTGTCATGGCAAGCGCTCAGGGAAAAATGAATTCATAGTAGATGTACTCCGTTTAAAACTGTGCTTGTGTCGTTTTCTGGTCACAGTGGAGTAAGTGGGTTAAAAGATAATCTTGTCAAATATGATTTAGGTTAAGCGGCACAATGTTATAACAATCCAGCAGTGAATCAAAGTTCATTAAATACAACAGTAGGTATTTACTCAACGCATTCGTCACGGGTCGGTAGTGAACAAGGTTGCAAGAATGTGGCATCCAGAAAGGATCGTACTTGATTTTCAATATTAATAGATCTGTCAGACTAGCTTACTCACCATTGAACCACGATTCGACGCCCTGTTTAAAGGCAGCAGTATAAGCTGAGAGAACACGACAGAAAATGGGAAGTAAAAGAAGAGAAAGGACATCGGAAAAATTACACAAATAAAAATTGTTGATTAAGAAGCAGATTTCAAGAAACTGATGTTTATGATCCAGTGCATAATTAAATGTTGTCTTTAGCATAAGAGTAGAAGAAAATAAACTGGAAGAAGGGATTCACTTTCAAGTCCGTCCTTTCCGGTAGGAAAATAACTGAAACCAGATTTCAAAGTGGCCCGTGACTGTCCATCGACTGGGAAGCTAAGTCTTAATCGAAAATCTAACTATTAACATTTACCCTTTGTAATAAAATGGAAATAACCTCAGTAAATCAATGTTAAACCAGAACATCTGAGGCGACATACGGTTTGTATTGAGGATATATATATATATATATATATATATTAATATATATATATATATATATATAGAGAGAGAGGAGAGAGAGAAGAGAGAGAGACAGACAGACAGACAGACAGACAGACAGAGACAGAGACAGAGACAGAGAAAGAGATAGATAGATAAAGTTAACCTAATGAGTCAGATATACCTGTTAATAGTTTTCGCTTAGTAGCTCATCAGGGCAAGTATCTGGGTCAGATTTCATGCCCTGATGAGCTACTAAGCGAGACTATTAGTAAGTATACCTGACTTATTAGGTTTAACTTTATTATTTGCTCTACTTAGGTATCGAGTACTTTTTTACATTCTATCTTTAGACAATCCTAGCGGTTTATATATATATTTTATATATTTTATTTTTCAAGAGTTATAGTATTACTCGATTATTATCGGTTGTGCAACCATCTTAGTCCTTTCTTTTTCTCATATTTTCCCCAGGTGATGTTTGGTAGTATAGTTTTACTAACAAACATTTGCCGGATTTTTTTTCTTACCGCAAGGGTTTTATTAATACAATCAATATATTAGATAGATAGATAGATATAGAGACAGAGAGACAGACAGAGAGACAGAATGCGACATACAGATGATGTACTGCTTCAAATACAAGGAGAGATGATCGACTAATCTACCTCATATTGGTAAAATATTGAAGAATCATTCAATGGATTCAACTGTTAGATTATTTCTCTATTCTTTTCTCTAAAATAGTCATTTGATATAGATCTAACAAATTTGGTAAGCATATTTATGGGATTCAAATGAGTATTTTCCCACTTCCACAACATAATGAGCATTAAATGCATTTGATAAAGACAATCTTCTTTCCAAATATCACACATAACTGCCTTACATTTTTTTTTACGGAAGCAGGGGAATGGTAAAATGTGGGCATGTTTCTTCAAACAAGATAAGGAAATATAACACTACAAAACGAGGAAAAAAACAGTAAAAGTAGGAATTACGTCCATCTTACATTACATTACAAAAATATCGTGCGTGTATTTACCAGTTCCGTATGAACAGGATGCGACACAATGCCAATTTTAAATAGATTTTTTACAAGTTTAAATTCAGAGTTTTCCTTCTAATCCGGTCGCTGCACCACAACAAAAGATCAAAGTCTGCCCTACTATTTGCTTATTGATGGAGGGAGAATGAAAAAAAGGAAGTAAAGTAGGAGAATTTACCAAATACCTAGGGTATTACTAGCGCTAAACCTGGGAGATCGTTTTTGCGTTTGAGATGAAGCGCCACGCATGCAATCAACTCCACACTTTACTGCAAAGACCCGAACCCTGCTACTCGTGCGCTGAGTTGGTGAGGGCCAGTATCGAACCTGGAATTATGTGGTTCCTAGGTTGATGCTCTACCGACACATGCTAAATCGATATCTTTCCCCGGGATATTAGTCCTATGTGAAATGCAAATTGCCTCGATCAGAATTGAACTCAGGTCCTCGTGTCATTTCCTACGATGATAAACGTACACGATTAGTGTCTCCAATGATCGTGTAGTTTGGCCGATTGATAAGTACAAACCCTTAAACAAACAGCCTTACACTTCTGCCACTCCAAATAGCTTAAGAGGCAGATATATATTTTAGATGTCGATGGGGGGAATCTGTACAGAGACTCGAGAACACGAGAAATGTTGATTTTCAAAGCTTCCCACCTTGCCGTAGACAGTGGTTATATCTACTTACTTATCCTCAAGTAAAAGCGGATGGAAAAAGAAAGATAAAGATGCAGAATAACAGAAGAAAAAAAAAAGAACGAAATGAAAATTGAAAGAAAAATGGCGATTAAGTAAAATATAAAAAGAAGATAAGAGGTAAATCTTAGATAAGAACACAAAAGAATAAAAATAAGAAAAAAACGATTAAATACAGTTTCTTTGATATATTTGAATGACAAACATCATCCTAGACATTGAAATAACAAAAGGAAATGATAATCTATGTTTCTGGTATTGGCAGGAAAATCTTGCCACAAAAGAAAATAAAGATAAAACAATTCTCTTTGTCTGTTTTCCCGTTACCTAACGAAATGAAATATGGATGACTCCGCTGATTGCTATATTTTGCTTTTATGTTCAGAACAAATATTGACAATTGGTTTTATGCCAATATTGATACGTCATATATAATTGTATTAATTTATGACGAGTTGAAAAATAGCCTAATTTTTTTTTTTTACATAATATTTCTGTAAGAAAGTACATATATTCAGAATTACAACTTTACGCACAGACACTAAGTCAATAAAAAGAAAAATTTAGAATACGAAGCGATTTTTTATATTAGGTGATTTAAAATTTTAATGTTTACTTCATGAATGGGAAGCTAATTATTTGTTGTCCCCGTGTCATTAATCTTTGCCAAGAATCTTCTTAGGTGCGCCATTCTGTATTTACGCGTTTGACTGTTTATTCTTACCGTTTATTGATATTGAAAAAAAAAAACGTTCTCAGCTACTGTTTTCTTACTCAACACATAATAACAGTGAAAAAAAATACTAAGAAGGTTATTCTTAAATCACATAAAAATTAAAACAATCATCATGTATGTATAAAAAGACGAAAACGTTTAGCTAGACTTGAAGCTTTATATAACAACAACTATGTTTGGCTAATGTGGAAATTAATATATAATATATATATATATATATATATAATAATAATATATTGATAATTGAATTAATTTACCATGACAAGACATATATATATATATATATATGTTGTGTGTGTGTGTTGTGTGTGTGTGTGTGTATATATATGTATAATATTAGAGAGAGGTATTTTGTATTGGAGAAAGGGAAATAGTGCTAGATTACAGGTGTAGGAGCTATATTTTACTTGTTATAGTGTAATATAGAGTTAAAAGACACGTGTTAGTGGATTCAAAGGCAGCGAAATCACCGCTTATTCTCAAGACTTGAGAATGAGCAGTAAATAAGCTTCTTTGAAACCAATAATAACAGACGTCTTTTAATTCTACAGTACACTATCCTCCTCTCTCTCTCTCTCTCTCTCTCTCTATATATATATATATATATATATATATATATATATATATATATATATATAAAGTAAAGTAAAGTCGACGGGGCGGCCTAAAGTCGGTATCAGCCAAGCAGCGAGGGAGTCTATCCCCTTTTCAATAGCGCTAGACAAGGAGATTGTTTTAGCATCTGAGTGGAGCGCCACACCTACCATCATCTCCTTACTTTACCGCACAGATCCTTGTGCTACTCATACGCTGAGTTGGCGAGGACCGGTATCGAACTAGGAACCTTGTGATTTCTAGCCGAACGTTCTACTGACTGAGCTTACCCGGCCCATTAGTTTTTACTTATAGATATTTACCAACCCCTCCGCACGAGCAGGATGCGACACAAGGTCAATTTCTTAAGCGGAGTTTAACAGATTTGAATTCAGAGTTTTCCTTCTCCTAGACCGGTTGCCTAACCAAGGTTAAAGAGCCCAGTCTGCCCTACTATTTACCCATAGCTGGAGGAGAGTAGGATTCATACCTTTCCCAAGGGTATTAGCGCTAAAGTTTTTACTTATATATATAATATATATATATATCTATATATATATATATAATTAATGGTGATATTATGGTTTCACACTCATAACTTTAAAGTTTCTTGGTAATCCAATCATCAGATGAGAAGTGGTTGAGATGTCAAAAACCAGTCGTGAATATAATATATATATATATATATATATATATATATATGTGTGTGTGTGGGTGTGTGTGTGTGTGTGTGTGTGTTGTGACTGATCCAGGGGGAGTCAAATATGGCTGATTTCACCGCAATATCAAATTGGTTGGGCTTAGATACGCTGTCTGTATAATCTGAACTGGATCAAGGCCACACAAAAATTAATTCCTGGTATGATTACGTGGATCTGGTTAGAATTGAGTACCCCTCTATTGACAGTCGTCTAATGTCCAGTCTGAGTGCTAGTAACTCTTACGGTTTCATCTATAATTCAAAATAGATATGTTAAATGTTTGATGTTCAATAGGCCATTTGCAACAAAACAAAAATGCAATATATTATATATATAATATATATATATATAATATAATATAATATATATGAACATAAATCTTGGCATTAGAATAACTCCGGATGGGTTGACATGCCTTTAAAATCAATCAGTCAGTATTTTAGTTTCCTCACATCATAAAAGCTGCAGCGCTTTTATTTTATTCAAATTGATGTTTCGTCTGATACAATTTTGTTAAATATTATTGCTTTATCTGTATATTTATCAGATGACTGTTTTAAAGTAACAAAATTCTCCGGGCGATACATACTTTTGTTTTCTCAGATATCTAGACAATCGAGTTTTCAAAATTCTCTTAATAGGTTTCCTATGTATTTCATGTATTCTATATTTTTAACATGAACACTACACTATAAAAGCTAACATAACAATCAGTATTACTTGGTGTAATTACGAGGAGAGTCAAAAATTATATGCACTTTTTCCATAAAACATTTATTATTTATTGTCACACTCCGTTCTCCGCATGCGCGCTTATAGGTGGCACGTTTTGTGGTCACGTGGTAGAAATTTATTCCTGATTGTACTATTTTGTTTTCTGTAAACATGGCCGTACCACGAGCAGTATGCCCAAAAGAAGTGACCGATTTCTCTGGTCAGAAAGCGGCTGAAATTCATCGGAGGCTTTTTGCACAATTCGCGGACAGTGCACTACTACATAGAAGTGTATATGAGTTGATAGAGAAATTTAAAGTGGTCGGACAAAGGTGACACAAGAAGAGGGAGCAGGACGCCCGTTAACTTCCAACATTGTTGAGAATATTCATCAAGCTCGAGAAAGGGTTAATGGCAAACCAGCAAGTTAATATCGATGATAACTGCACATTAGTTACGGTTCTGCCTATCCAGTCATCCACGATGCGTTTGGCTTCCATAAAACAAGAGTGAAAAAAAATTGAATCTCCTTCGTAGATCTAACTTTGGGCAATTCAGAAAAAAAATCATTTAGTTCAGTATAAAAAAGAGAATGTCGACAATTAGCTGTAGATTTAATCATAGTATTTTCTCATGAATATTTACGACGATGAATAAATATGCGAGCTTGTTATGACGTTGATTTAGTTGTCTGTGTTTGTTGCTGGAGAAATTAATAAAGATTTTTATATTTTCCTTTTTGCGAAAATGAAGTATATGTTTTTGTTTACTGCCGTTGCCCTGATACTAAATCATGTAAGGTTCATTTACCTTATATACTTGTGGTATAGGGTGATTTTTTTAGGTATAAACTACCGTATACCTTCATAAGACTAACACAATAAGATTCAAACGCAAGGAGAAGGAGAAGGGAGAAGGTACAACCTCAGTTTCAACGGGCAATTTCATATATTAGTAATTTCGTGAACATAGTAAATGTTCAATCTAAACATAGAAATCGGTAGAGATGGCTATCATAGTGTTTGAGTAAAAAGGAACGTTTAGATTACTTATGTTTTATGAAAAATATGTTTTTCCCAATAATATTAAAGGACGAGTTCAACTAATGAGAAGAATGGACATGCCGAAAACCAGGCGGAAGTCTCAAAAGGAGGGAAAGCACCGAGAAGCCCAATAAACTCGAAAGATGCGAAGGTGACCCGGAACCCCGACTGAGGCTGACATTCAGCACGCAAAATAACTGGACCACAGCAAGGAAGCAGAAGTCGACAACTCTCCTAGTAAGTGGACGGATATTTGAGCCCCTGAGGAAGTCAAGAATGCTGAACTCAAAGAAACAGCCACGAAAAGTTAAATTAACGTGCTTCTTTATATATCTATGCACCCTTCCGCACGAGCAGAATGTGACACAAGATATTTTCTTAAGCTTAATTTCAACAGGTTTGAATTCAGAGTTTTCCTTCTCCTAGCAAGGTCAGTCTGCCCTACTTTTGACTATAGCTGGAGGGAGGGTAGTTGGATGCATACCTTTCCAATGAGTATTAGCGCTATAATAAAATGCAAACAATCCATTCAGGATTTGAGCTTGTGTCAACGAGTGCATTTTCTAACGAATCTACCATTACGCCTCCGACTCATGTTTCTATATGAATCAATGTTGTCCATTGTATGGCTATAAATGCTTAACATGTGTTTTAGCAATTATCCGCACTATTATATAAAAGTGGTTGAAGTTATCTGTTTGTGTTGTTTCCACTTTCTGACGACTTATATGTTGAGTCGATAAATTTTCCACATATTTAGGCAGTCAAACCGTTTCCAGTTAGAATAACTGCTTGACAAAATTTTTACTCCATTTATGCTTTTGCGTCGACATTAGAACGAGTATCATTTTCGAGGTGCGCTTAATGAGTGGGAGACAAAAAATAAAGAAATAGAGATTAACAATGCAAGTAATAATCTTTTGACAATCAAAAAACTATATTTGATAGTTTCCTTGTAAGAGTAATGATGTGATCATGGTAGAGAGGGGGTAAATCCACACACACACACACACACACACACACACACACACACACGCGCGCGCGCATATACACATACGTATTTAGTATGAATGTATATACGTTCATGCACACACAACACTCACATCATCAAACACACACACACGCACACACACTGCATGTGCACACAACACACACACACACACACACACACACACAATATATATATATATAATATATATATATATATATAATGAAAAATGGAAATGAATTCGATAGTATATAAATAATTTACTGGCATCTCAACATGCAGTCAAACACAAGGTTCATTATGTGGAGAACAACGAACAAACCGAAGCTCATTTGGTGCTAGCGTTTATAATTACGTGATCCCTTGCATTGCTCTTTTGAGTGCCTCAGCCATTAAGTATAAACTAGGGCCTTCGCTTTAAATCAAAGAGGCAGGTGTTGTCTGGGGTATATGCAGGGAAAATGGAAATGAAATCGGATGTATATAAGTATAAGTAAAAAATTGAAAAAAACAACATGGTCTACATTAAAATATCACCCATCTCAACATCTTTTTAAATTTTTTTTATATGTATACATAAATACAAAGACACACACACACCACATCACAACACATACACACACACACGACACACCACACAATATATATATATATATTTATATTATAAATAATATATATATATATATGCCGTTCTGTATGAAAGAATGTCTTACATATCAATATAATAGGTACAGCGATTGACCTCTAGGCTGTGTGAGTAGGCATTGCAGAATGTGCTCTCGTCCTCTCGTGTATTTCTGCTCTGTCCCACAGTCGGTGATCGTTAATTTGTTTTTCACTTTTAACCACTTGCCACTTAGAAAATGGATCAGAAATGCAATCCTTCACTACTCAACGTGAGAAATTCTATTTAACCTGGTATCGAATCATTCATTTCCAGCGGAGCACACACACTAATCCGTTGATACCAACTTTAAATTATACTCAACCGTCAATTTGAATTGTCCGATTAGAACACTAAAACTATTACTGCAATGGTTAAGAATCCATCCATAAAATCTATAAAACACTAAATATAACAGTAAATTACATCTGATTGTGATGCTGATGATTCTGGTAATTTTGAAGACGTTGAATACCCGCTTCATCTGCCATTATTCCCAGCTGCCACTCTGACTGGATTGCTAATACAGTTAATGAATAAATCGTATTTGAACAAGTAGAATTAGTTTTTAAATTATGTGTAATTCGATTGATCCATGTGATTATTATCTAAGAAACTACCCAATATAAATCTGAACGTTGGAAATAGTCATGTCTTATTTCCGCTGGTCTATAACTCTGTATGGGTTTGAACATGCCGTATAACTAAAATTCTCCTAACAGCTAGCAAAAGATTTGTTTATCCTCCGGGCATAAAATAACTCTGTTATGGGTTTATTTTATAGCTCTCGTACTTACATATTTCAAGTATAAACGAACGAAAATTCACATTGCATCTACGACAAGATACTGATAAACTTAAAACAAATGAATGCATTATTTTATACGCCAAATCCCTCGTTTTCAAATACTCCTATTCAATTCATGTAACACTTACTGACAAGTCGAAGCAGCAAGTGCGTTATTCCAGCTTTTGGCTTTTACGCCCATTAATATTTCGCCGGGGTCAGACGTTTTTGATGCATGAAAACATCAATGAGATTACTTCAGAAATATTTTTTTAACAATATAATCGTATTTGCAGGTTTAGGCAACTGGGTTGAACTGAAGTTTAGGGTGGGGGAGGTTTTCCTTGTTACAAACACTCAAACACTTCAAATAAATGTTTTAATTGGCAAAGAAGAAACTGAATCTTTAAAAATGATGTTTATTTGATACAAAATCATTGATTCTAATAGAAAGGAATAGTTTTCTCTGATTTATGTAAGAATGATCAGAACAATAGAATAATCAGGATCTAATACATTGAACATTTTTATCATCATCCTTCTAGAGAAATGATTATATCAAATCCTAGGGGCTCTTGATTGGATCTC
>CM042139.1:70594133-70606633 GCA_023376005.1 Doryteuthis pealeii
TCATTATTCGATTTTAACTTCGCTTTTCTTCCCTTTCTTTCTTTATAGAAAAACGGAATGGTCCATGATTAACTGAGGTGACGAAACTTAAAAAAAAATAAGAATTCGCACATGAATAATAGCAGTAATCAGGATTTACATTATTGAATTACATTTTGTACGATTTAGACGGTGACATTTTTAAACAAAGGTATTGGAAGATGATAACGCCTCGTATAATTTAAAAACACGAGTATTAATAAATACGATTTGTATTTTCCCCAAATCCCTGCCAAGTTAAGGATATGACAGATTTTGAATTTTTTGAGCAGAGTAAAAGCTGGCTTGAATCAGTGTTTGTTCTCCTTTACTGTGCTTAACGGGCTTAATGAATCCAGACTGGCTACTATTTACCCAATAGCCTGGTAGAGGGATTAACTCAATGCATTAATGTATTTTCCAAAGCAGTATCACACTGATTTCATTTTCTAAGATATATCCATTGCAGTAAGTGTTGGTTTGTTGTTTTCTAAATAATCTTATATACCAGAAATAATAATATTGACGTCATATTGAACATATAATTTCAAAAATATACAGATGTGTTGTAGCTAGGCGAACAGTAAAATTGTCTTGTTTCGATAAACCCCAAAAATATACTTCTTACCTTTATTTTAACAATTCAGTCGCTTAGAAGATATCAGGTAAATCATTTAGAATAATAAGCACATATACACATTAGGTAATGGTCTCATTTTTTTTCTCTTCTTTATGCTCATATATTCACCCAGCTTCCGTTTTTCCATATGAAATATACGTAATATTCGCTTCTGGATTATCAATGACTTGTTCTTCAAAATCCGTTTACCTATATCTTTGAATTTAGTGGGAATATCTGGGAGCCGGATATTATATAATATCGACCAGAAGTATCTAGCGTCATATCTCACCAATGAACATATATTTTTTTGAATAAAAGAAATAAGTTAAAAAAATAAAACCCCAAGGGAAGAGTTTCTGCACAGATAGTGCCAGTAAGTTCAAATAAGCTATATTTCTACGTTAGAAGTTCGCGCGAACCTTTCTTAAGATATTAAAAAATACTTGCTTGGGTTTTGGAATATCTCTTACAGGATTATAAGATATTATTACACTTCAACAACAGAATTTAAGTAGCCACGGTTAAATAAAAATCATGAATGTCAGAGTTAATAAATAACGCCATGATTAGTCTGCTTATATATTATTTTAATAACCTGAACAGCCGTAACTTAGTTTCGTTTATGCATAAGATTATTATTTCTGTATTAACTTTATTTATTATTACTTGTTTACATTCTATTATATTATTTTTAGTGTGTTTCTTCTGTCAAAAATAAGTGAGTCTCTTTCGTAGAACACGATCATAATTAAGTATTAAAAGAGCCAGCAGGTCAATGTATGTTGCCAGCTAACGACAGTTTACATACGTACATGATTAATTTGACAGGTTGTCATGTATATTTGAAAAGCAGAAGCAATAGATTTTATGATACATCATCAACTCAGAAAAACCAATTGTCAATAAAGTAGATAAATTTACAGAAGCCGAAAAAATACGTCAATTACGTAACCACATATACGTACACCTAAATGTATCTTCTATCTCACATGTCTCCCTCTCAGCACACACACACACACACAGCACACGAACACACACACACACACACACACACACTGACACACACACACACACACCACACAACACAACACAACAATATATAATATATATAATATTATATATAATATATATATATATACGCACACACATTATACATATGTATGTTAAGGGTATAGGTAAACTTAAATGTTGCATGAGTCTGTATAATGTAATCTCATACATACATTCATAAACCATTCCAAAAAGGAATCCTTATTTGATGTATTTTTGGTAATGTAAATGTTTAATGCGACAATGGGATCTTATTAAATGATGGACACACAATGAATAAACAATTAAAATAAAATAAAAATTAATACACATTTTCAATCCATATTTGTAGTTTCTCTCGGCAACCTGCTAAAACAAAATGAATAGCGGAAGTGTGAAATGATTTATAACAACTGTGGCGCGCTTAACGGAAGGTTTTCGTGTAGGTAATGAAATCTCGAATTCAGTTCAAATATTCGGGTTTGCGTTTTGATTTGCTCTAATCCCTCTTTAGAAAGGTTTGAACCAAAGGAGGTTTTCAGCTATTGATGGTTAAATATTCGGACATACTCTGGTTCTTTAACCTTGTCATGGCAAGCGCTCAGAAAAATGAACTTCATAGTAGATGTACCCGTTTAAAAACTGTGACTGTGTCGTTTTCTGTCACAGTGGAGTAAGTGGGTTAAAAGATAATCATGTCAAATATGATTTAGGTTAAGCGGCAACATGTAAACAATCCAGCAGTGAATCAAAGTTGCATTAAATACAACAGTAGGTATTACTCAACGCATTTCGTCACGGGTCGGTAGTGCCAAGTTGCAAAGAATGTGGCATCAGAAAGGGAGTCGTAACTTGATTTCAATATGTAATAGATCTGCAGACTAGCTACTCACCATTAACACGATTCGACGCCCTGTTTAAGGCAGCAGTATAAGCTGAGAGACACGACAGAAAATGGAACAGTTAAAAGAAGAGAAAGGACATCGGAAAAAGTTTACACAAATAAAAATTGTTGATAAGAAGGCAGATTTCAAGAAACTGATGTTTATGATCCCAGTGCATAATTAAATGTTGTCTTTAGCATAAGAGTAGAAGAAAAATAAACTGGGAAGAAAGGGATTTCACTTTCAAGTCCGTCCTTTCCGCGTAGGAAAAAATAACTGAAACCAGATTTCAAAGTGGCGCCGTGACTGTCATCGACTGGAAGCTAAGTCTGGAATCGAAAATCTAATCTATTAAACTACCCTTTGTAATAAATGGATACCTCAGTAAATCAATGTTTAAACCAGAACATCTGAGCCGACATACGGTTTGTATTGAGGATAGTATAAATATAATATATATATATATATATATATATATATATACTATATATAATAGAGAGAGGAGAGAGAGAGAGAGAGAGACAGACAGACAGACAGACAGACAGCACAGAGACAGAGACAGAGACAGAGAAAAGAACTAGATAGATAAAGTTAAACCTAATGAGTCAGAGTATACCTGTTATAGTTTTCCCTTAGTAGCTCATCAGGCAAGTATCTGGGTCAGATCATGCCCTGATAGCTACTAAGCGAAACTATAGTAGTATACCTGACTTATTAGGTTTAACTTTATTATTTGCTCTACTTAGTATCCGAGTTACTTTTTTCATCTATCTTTAGACAATCCTAGCGGTTTATATATAATTATTATATATTTTATTTTTCAAGATTATAGTATTACTCGATTATATCGGTTTGTGCAAACCATTTAGTCCTTTCTTTTTCTCATATTTTCCCAGGTGAGTTTGGTAGTATATTTACTGAACAAACTATTGCCGGGATTTTTTCTTTACGCCGAAGGTTTATTAATACAATCAATATATTAGATAGATAATAGATATAGAGACAGAGAAGACAGACAGAGAGACAGAATGCGACATACAGATGATGTACTGCTTCAAATACAAGGAGAGATGATCGACTAATCTAGCCTCATATTGGTATATAGTGGAAGAATCATTCAATGGATTCCAACTGTTAGATTATTTCTCTATTCTTTTCTCTAAAAATAGTCATTGGGATATAGATTCTAACCAAATTTGGTAAGCCATATTTATGGATTCAAATGATATTTTCCCACTTCCACAAACATATGAAGCATTAATGGCATTTGATAAGGACAGATCTTCTTTCCAAATATCACACATAAACTGCTTCATTTTTTTTTACGGGAAGCAGGGGAGTGGTAAAATGTGAGGCATGTTTCTTCAAACGTAAGAATTAGTTAAATATAACACTACAAAACGAGGAAAAAAACAGTAAGAGAATTACGTCCATCTTACATTTACATTACAAAAATATTCGTGCGTGTATTTACCAGTTCCGTAGAACAGGATGCGACACAATGCCCAATTTTAAATAATTTTACAAGTTTAAATTCAGAGTTTTCCTTCTAATCCGGTCGCTGCACCACAACAAAAGATCAAAGTCTGCCCTTACTATTTGCTTATTATGGAGGGATTAATGAAAAAAAGGAGTAAAGTAGGAGGGAATTTACCAAATAACCTAGCGTATACTAGCGCTAAACCTGGGAGATCGTTTTTGTGCGTTTGAGATGAAGCCGCCACGCATGCAATCAACTCCACACTTTTACTGCAAAGACCCGAACCCTGTACTCGTGCGCTGAGTTGGTGAGGCCAGTATCGAACTGGAATTAAAATGGGTTCCTAGGTTGATGACTCTACCGACACAAGCAAACGATATCTTTCCCCGGGATATTAGGCCTTGTGAAATGCAAATTGCTCGATCAGAATTGACTCAGGTCCTTCGTGTCAATTTCCTTACGAATGATAAACGTAACACGATTAGTGTCTCAATACAATCGTGTAGTTTGCGGATTGATAGTACAACCTTAAAAAAAAGCCTTACACTTCGCCACTCCAAATAGTTAAGAGGGCAGATATATATTTAGATGTCGATGGAGGGAATCGTACCAGAGACTCGAGAACACGAGAAATGTTGATTTTCAAAGCTTCCACCTTGCCGTAGACAGTGGTTATATCTACTTACTGTATCCTCAAGTAAAGCGGCATGGAAAAAGAAAAGATAAAGATGCAAGAATAACAGAAGAAATAAAAAAGAACGAAATGTGAAAATTTGAAAGAAAAAAAATGGCGATTAAGTAAAATATAAAAAAGAAGATAAGAGGTTAAATCTTAGATAAGAACACAAAAGAATAAAAATAAGAAAAAACGATTAAAGACAGTTTCTTTGCATATATTTGAATGACAAACATCATCCTAGACATGAAATAACAAAAGGAAATGATAATCTATGTTTTCTGTATTGGCAGAACATCTTGCCACAAAAGAAAAATAAAGATAAAACAATTCTCTTTGTCTGTTTGTTCCCGTTACCTAACGTAAAAATGAAATATGGATGCTCCGCTGATTGCTATATTTGCTTTTATGTTCAGACAAATACTTGACAATTGGTTTTATGCCAATATTGATACGTCATATATAATTGTATTAATTTATGACGAGTTGAAAATAGCCTAATTTTTTTTACATAATATTTCTGCTAAGAAAGTACATCATATTCAGAATTACAACCTTTTACGCACAGACACTAAGTCAATAAAAAGAAAGAATAGAATACGAAGCACTTTTATATATTAGTGATTTAAAATTTTAATGTTTAACTTCCATGAATGGGAAAGCTAATTATTTTTGTCCCCGTGTCATTAATCTTTGCAAGAATCTTCTTAGGGTGCGCCATTCTGTAATTGACGCGTTGGACTGTTTATTTCTTACCGGTTTATTGTAATTGAAAAAAAAAAACGTTCTCAGCTACTGTTTTCTGACTCAACACATAATAACAGGTGAAAAATTAAATACTAAGAAGGTTATTCTTAAATCACATAAAATTAAACAATCATCATGGTATGTAATAAAAAGACGAAAACGTTTAGCTAGGACTGAAGCTTATATAACACACTATGTTTGGCAATGTGAAATTATATATATATATATAGTATATAATATATATATATATATAATATTGATAATTGAATTAATTCCATGACAAACATATATATATATATATATATGGTGTGTGTTGTTGTGTGTGTGTGTGTGATATATATGTATATATATAGAGAGATTGTATTTTGTATTGAGAAAGGAAATAGTGTAGATTACAGTGTAGGAGCTATATTTACTTGTTTATAGTGTAATATAGAGTTAAAAGGACACGTGTTATGGATGCAAGCCGCCGAAATCTACCGCTTATTCTTCAGGACTTAGAATGAGCCAGTAAATAAGTTCTTTGAAACCAATGAATAACAGACGTCTTAATTTCTACAGTACACTATCTCTTCTTCTCTTCTCTCTCTCTCTCTATATATATATAGTATATAATATATATATATATTATATATATATATATATATAAAGAAAGTAAATCGACGGGCGCCTAAAGTCGGTATCAGCAAGCAGCGAGGGAGTCTATCCCCCTTTTCAATACGCTAACCAAGGAAGATTGTTTTAGCATCTGAGGTGGAGCGCCACACCTACATCATCTCCTACTTACCGCACAGATCCTTGTTGTACTCATACGCTGAGTTGGCGAGGACCGGTACGAACTAGAGAACCTTGTGATCTAGCCGAACGTTCTACTGACTGAGCTACCCGGCCCATTTAGTTTGTACATAAGATATTTACCAACCCCTCGCACGAGCAGGATGCGACACAAGTCAATTTCTTAGCGAGTTTAACAGATTTGAATTCAGATTTCCTTCTCTAACCGGTTGCCTAACCAAGGTTAAAGAAGCCAGTCTGCCCTACTATTTACCATAGCTGGAGGCGAGAGAGATTCATACCTTTCCCAAGGGTATTAGCGCTAAAGTTTTTACTTATATATTATATATAAATTATATATATCTATATATATATATATATAATTAATGTGATATTAGGTTTCAACTCAATAACTTCAAAGTTCTTGTGTATCCAATCATCAGATGAGAAGTGGTTGAGATGTCAAAAACCAGTTCGTGATATATACTATATATATATATATATATATATATATATATGTGTGGTGTGTGTTGTGTGTCGTGTGTGTGTGTTGTGTGTGTGTGACGTGATCCAGGGGAGTTCAAATATGGCCGGTGATTTCACCGCCAATTATCAAATGGTGCGGCTAGATACGCTGTTGCTGTATAATCTGAAACTGGATAAGGCCACACAAAAATTAATTTCCTGGGTATGATTAGTGGATCTGCGTTAGAATTGAGTACCCCTCTATTGACAGTCTCTAATGTCCAGTTCTGAGTGCTAGTAACTCTTACGGTTTCATCTATGAATTCAAAATAAGATATGCTTAAATGTTTGATGTTCAATAGGCCATTTCAACAAAAACAAAAATGCAATATATATATATATATATATATATATATATATATATATATATATATATTATGAACATAAATCTTGGCATTAGAAGACTCCGATGGTTGACATGCCTTTAAAATCCAATCAGTCCGGTATTTAGTTTCCTCACATCATAAAGCTGCAGCGCTTTATTGGTATTCAAATTGATGTTCGTCTGATACAATTTTGTTAAATATATTGCGTTTATCTGTATATTATCAGATGACTTTTAAAGTAACAAAATTTCTCCGGCGATACATAACTTTTGTTTTCTCAGATATCTAGACAATCGAGTTTTCAAAATTCTCTTAATAGGTTTCCTATGTATGTCATGTATCTATATTTTAACATGAACACTACACTATAACAAGCTAACATAACAATCAGATTACTTGGTGTAATTACGAGAGAGTCAAAAATTATATGCACTTTTACATAAAACCATTTATTATTTATTGTCACACTCCGTTCTCGCATGCGCGCTTAAGGTGGCACGTTTTGTCACGTCGTAGAAATTTATTCCTGATTGTACTATGTTGTTTTCTGCTAAACATGGCCGTACCACCGAGCAGTAGCACCAAAGAATGTGACCGATTTCTCTGGTCAGAAAGTGGGCTGAAATCATCGGAGGCTTTTTGCACAATTCGCGACAGTGGCACTTACTACATAGAAGGGTATATGAGTTGATAGAAAATTTAAAGTGGTCTGGACAAAGGTGACACAAGAAGAGGGGAGCAGACGCCCGTAACTTCCAACATTGTTGAAATATCATCAAGCTCGAGAAAGGGTTAATGGCAAAAACCAAGCAAGTTAATATCGATGATACTGCACATTAGTTACGGTTCTGCCTATCATCATCCACGATGCGTTTGCCTTCCATAAACAAGAGTTGAAAAAAAATTGAATCTCCTTGTAGATCTAACTTGGGCAATCCAGAAAAAAAAAATCATTTGTTTCTATAAAAGAGAATGTCGACAATTAGCTGTAGATTTAATCATTAGTATTTCTCATGATATTTACACGATGAATAAATATGCGAGGCTTGTTTATGACGTTGATTAGTTGTCTGTGTTTGTTGCTGGAGAAATTAAGTAAAGATTTTTATATTTTCCTTTTGCGAAAATGAAGTATATGTTGTTTACTGCCGTTGCCTCCTGATCCACTGATATATATATACTTTTTCGTAATAAATACGGAGTGCGATATACAACATCTATCCAAGTGCGCGTCCTCCAACCACTGTCGTACATGAATAGACTATAACCTCACCGTGAGACGCACCAAATGAGCGTGTCAATATTCCCTGTCATTCATCAGAGGGCATACGAATACAATGGTGAATATTGTCGTTCTATATAGATCAGGATTCAAACTCACTAAAAAATGCGTGTGATGCGTTGAAGTGTGCGTGCGCTCAGATACACTCACATTCACATAACTTCTTAGTGCGAGTATATATTCTATATAAAATAATACTTCCTGTAATTCATGAGGAAGCCGCATGAGTGAGCGTGAGTGTGGAGCTAACAGCTGTAAATATAAGATACAGCAGTGTGCGTGCGTGCTCTATTATCCGTGGTCACCTCCTACTCCACTTTTTTTCTGAAATTGCCAAAGTAGAATCTACGAAGGAGATTCAATTTTTTTCACTCTTGTTTTATGAAGCCAAACGCATCCGTGGATGACTGGATAGGCGAACCGTAACTAATGTGCAGTTATCATCGATATTAACTTGCTGGTTTGCCATTTAACCCTTTCTCGAGCTTGATGAATATCTCAAACAAGTTGGAAGTTAACGGGCGTCCTGCCTCCCTCTTCTTGTGTCACCTGTCCGACCGACTTTAATTTCTCTATCAACTCATACACTTCTATGTAGTAGTGCACTGTCCGCGAATTGTGCAAAAGCCTCCGATGAATTTCAGCCGCTTTCTGACCAGAGAAGAATCGGTCACTTCTTTGGTGCATACTGCTCGTGGTACGCCCATGTTTACAGAAAACAAAATAGTACAATCAGGAATAAATTTCTACCACGTGACCACAAACGTGCCACCTATAAGCGCGCATGCGGAGAACGGAGTGTGACAATAAATAATAAATGTTTTATGGAAAAAGTGCATATAATTTTTGACTCTCTCGTAATTACACAAAGTAATACTGATTGTTATGTTAGCTTGTTATAGTGTAGTGTTCATGTTAAAATATAGAATACATGAAATACATAGGAAACCTATTAAGAGAATTTTGAAACTCGATTGTCTAGATATCTGAGAAAACAAAAGTATGTATCGCCCGGAGAATTTGTTACTTTAAAACAGTCATCTGATAAATATACAGATAAAGCAATAATATTTAACAAAATTGTATCAGACGAAACATCAATTTGAATAAAATAAAGCGCTGCAGCTTATGATGTGAGGAAACTAAAATACTGACTGATGATTTTTAAAGGCATGTCAACCCATCCGGAGTTATTCTAATGCCAAGATTTATGTTCATATATATATTATATATATATATATATATATATATATATATATATTATTGCATTTTGTTTTTGTTGCAAATGGCCCTATTGAACATCAAACATTTAACATATCTATTTGAATTATAGATGAAACCGTAAGAGTTACTAGCACTCAGACTACATTAGACGACTGTCAATAGAGGGGTACTCAATTCTAACCAGATCCACGTAATCATACCCAGGAAATTAATTTTTGTGTGGCCTTGATCCAGTTCAGATTATACAGACAGCGTATCTAAGCCCAACCAATTTGATATTGCGTGAAATCAGCCATATTTGACTCCCCCTGGATCAGTCACACACACACACACAACACACACACACACACACACACACACACATATATATAATATATATATATATATATATATATATATTCACCGACTGGTTTTTGACATCTCAACACTTCTCATCTGATGATTGGATACCAAAGAACTTTAAGTTATGAGTGTGAACCATAATATCACCATTAATTATATATATATATATATAGATATATATATATATATATATATATAAGTAACTTTAGCGCTAATACCCTTGGAAAGGTATGAATCCTACTCTCCCTCCAGCTATGGGTAAATATAGGCAGACTGGGCTCTTTAACCTTGGTTAGGCAACCGTCTAGGAGAAGGAAAACTCTGAATTCAAATCTGTTAAACTCCGCTTAAGAAATTGACCTTGTGTCGCATCCTGCTCGTGCGGAGGGGTTGGTAAATATCTATAAGTAAAAACTAATGGGCCGGTAAGCTCAGTCAGTAAACGTTCGGCTAGAAATCACAAGTTCCTAGTTCGATACCGGTCCTCGCCAACTCAGCGTATGAGTAGCACAAGGATCTGTGCGGTAAAGTAAGGAGATGATGGTAGGTGTGGCGCTCCACCTCAGATGCTAAAACAATCTCCTTGTCTAGCGCTATTGAAAAAAGGGGATAGACTCCCTCGCTGCTTGGCTGATACCGACTTTAGGCCGCCCCGTCGACTTTACTTTACTTTATATATATATATATATATATATATATTATATATATATATATATAGAGGAAGAGAGAGAGAGAGAGAGAGAGATAGTGTACTGTAGAATTAAAAAGTCTGTTATTATTGGTTTCAAAGAGCTTATTTACTGCTCATTCTCAGTCTTGAGAATAAGCGGTGATTTCGCCGCTTGAATCCCACTAACACGTGTCTTTTAACTCTATATACACTATAACAAGTAATATAGCTCCTACACCTGTAATCTAGCACTATTTCCCTTTCTCCAATACAAAATACCTCTCTCTATATATATACATATATATACACACACACACAACACACACACACACACAATATATATATATATATGTCTTGTCATGGTAAATTAATTCAATTATCAATATATATATATTATATATATAATATATATATATATATATATATATAATTTCCACATTAGCCAAACATAGTTGTGTTATATAAAGCTTCAAGTCTAGCTAAAACGTTTTCGTCTTTTTTATTACATACATGATGATTGTTTTAATTTTTATGTGATTTAAGAATAACCTTCTTAGTATTTATTTTTCACTGTATTATGTGTTTGAGTAAGAAAACAGTAGGCTGAGAACGTTTTTTTTTTTTCAATATCAATAAACGGTAAGAATAAACAGTCAAACGCGTAAATACAAGAATGGCGCACCTAAGAAGATTCTTGGCAAAGATTAATGACACGGGGACAACAAATAATTAGCTTCCCATTCATGAAGTAAACATTAAAATTTTAAATCACCTAATATATAAAAGTCGCTTCGTATTCTAATTTTTCTTTTTATTGACTTAGTGTCTGTGCGTAAAGTTGTAATTCTGAATATATGTACTTTCTTACAGAAATATTATGTAAAAAAAAATTAGGCTATTTTCAACTCGTCATAAATTAATACAATTATATATGACGTATCAATATTGGCATAAAACCAATTGTCAATATTTGTTCTGAACATAAAAGCAAAATATAGCAATCAGCGGAGTCATCCATATTTCATTTCGTTAGGTAACGGGAAAACAGACAAAGAGAATTGTTTTATCTTTATTTTTTGTGGCAAGATGTTCCTGCCAATACCAGAAACATAGATTATCATTTTCCTTTGTTATTTCAATGTCTAGGATGATGTTTGTCATTCAAATATATCAAAGAAACTGTATTTAATCGTTTTTTTCTTATTTTTATTCTTTTGTGTTCTTATCTAAGATTTACCTCTTATCTTCTTTTATATTTTACTTAATCGCCATTTTCTTTCAATTTTCATTTCGTTCTTTTTATTTTCTTTCTGTTATTCTGCATCTTTATCTTTTCTTTTTCCATCCGCTTTACTTGAGGATACAGTAAGTAGATATAACCACTGTCTACGGCAAGGTGGGAAGCTTTGAAAAAATCAACATTTCTCGTGTTCTCGAGTCTCTGGTACAGATTCCCTCCATCGACATCTAAATATATATCTGCCTCTTAAGCTATTTGGAGTGGCAGAAGTGTAAGGCTGTTTGTTTAAGGTTGTACTTATCAATCGGCCAAACTACACGATTTCATTGGAGACACTAATCGTGTTACGTTTATCATCGTAGGAAATTGACACGAGGACCTGAGTTCAAATTCTGATCGAGGCAATTTGCATTTCACATAGGACTAATATCCGGGGAAAGATATCGATTTAGCTGTGTCGGTAGAGCATCAACCTAGAACCACATAATTCCAGGTTCGATACTGGCCCTCACCAACTCAGCGCACGAGTAGCAGGGTTCGGGTCTTTGCAGTAAAGTGTGGAGTTGATTGCATGCGTGGCGCTTCATCTCAAACGCAAAAAACGATCTCCCAGGTTTAGCGCTAGTAATACCCTAGGTATTTGGTAAATTCCTCCTACTTT
>CM042139.1:70609133-70646633 GCA_023376005.1 Doryteuthis pealeii
CAGTGTGTGTGTGTGTGTGTGTGTGTGTCAGTGTGTGTGTGTGTGTGTGTGTGCTGAGAGGGAGACATGTGAGATAGAGATACATTTAGGTGTACGTATATGTGGTTACGTATTGACGTAATTTTTTTACGGCTTTCTGTAAATTTATCTACTTATATTGACATTGGTTTTCTGAAGTTGATAGATGAGTATCATAAAATCTATTGCTTCTGCTTTTCAAATATACATGACAACCTGTCAAATTAATCATGTACGTTAATGTAAACTGTCGTTAGCTGGCACATACATTGACCTGCTGGCTCTTTTTAATACTTAATTATGAATCGTGTTCCTACGAAAGAGACTCACTTATATTTTTGACAGAAGAAACAACAACTAAAATAATATAATAGAATGTAAACAAGTATAATAAATAAAGTAATACAGAAATAATAAATCTTATGCATAAACGAAAACTAAGTTACGCTGTTCAGGTTATTAAAATAATATATAGCAGAAACTAATAATGGCGTTATTTATTAATCTGACATTCATATTCTTTATTATAACAGTGGCTACTTAAATTCTGTTGTTGAATTTAATAATATCTTATAATCCTGTAAGAGATATATCCAAAACCCAAGCAAGTATTTTTTAATATCTTAAGAAACGGTTCCGCGAACTTCTAACGTAGAAATATACCTTATTTGAACTTACTGCACATATATGTGCAGAAACTCTTCCCTTGGGTTATTTTTTTAACTTATTTCTTTTATCAAAAAAATATATGTTCATTGGTGAGATATGACGCTAGATACTTCTGTCGATATTATATATATCCGGCTCCCAGATATTCCAAACTAAATTCAAAGATATAGGTAAACGGGATTTTGAAGAACAGTCATTGATAATCCAGAAAGCGAATATTACGTATATTTCATATGGAAAAAAAAACGGAAGCTGTGGTGAATATATGAAGCCATAAAGAAGAGAGAAAAAAGAGACCATTACCTAATGTAGTATATGTGCTTATTATTACTAAATGATTTACTGATATCTTCCTAAGCGACCTGATTGTTAAAATAAAGGTAAGAAGTAATATTTTGGGGTTTGATCGAAACAAGACAATTTTAGCTGTTCGCCTAGCTACAACACATCTGTATATTTGAAATTATATGTTCAATATGATCGTCCAATATTATATATTTCTGTATATAAGATATATTTAGAAAACAACAAACCAACACTTACTGCAATGGATATTATCTTAGAAAATGAAATCAGTGTGATAATGCCTTTGGAAAATACATTAATGCATTAGTTAATCCCTCTACCAGCTATGGGTAAATAGTAGCACAGTCTGGATTATTAAGCCCCAGTTAAGCAATCAGTAAAGGAGAACAAAACACTGAATTCAAGCCAGCTTTACTCTGCTCAAAAATTCACATCTTGTCATATCCTTAACCTTGCAGGGGATTTGGGGAAATACAAATCTATTTATTAATACTCGTGTTTTTAAATTATACGAGCGTTATCATCTTCCAATACCCTTTGTTTAAAAATGTCACCGTCTAAATCGTACAAAATGTAATTCAATAATGTAAATCCTGATTATCTGCTATTATTCATGTGCCGAATTCTTATTTTTTTAAAGTTTCGTCACCTCAGCTAAATCATGGACCATTCCGTTTTTACTATAAAGAAAGAAAGGGAAGAAAAGCGACATGTTAAAATCGAATAAATGTAGAAAGAAAGAAAGAAAGAAAGAAAGAAAGAAAGAAAGAAAAAGAGTAGGGGAAAGACAGGGAAAGGGAGTGAGCGTGCGGAAGCGATGGCATGAATCTGTTTCAATCTTACATGAGAAAAAGATGAAAAGAAGGAAAGAAAATAAAAAAAGAGTTAGAGAGAGGTAAATCAAAATTATTATATATTTTACATATTGAAGTATGAACACATAGCTCTTAAGTAAACAAATCAAACGTTGTAATAATCAAATTATCATACTGTGGTATATCCACAGGTTCTGCTAATATCATATAATTCTGATAACATTTATAAGCATTACTTCACATTTAAGAGGATATTTTGTCAGTTGAATATTTGTAAATTGTATAAAATCCAGTAACTGCTTCAAAATTCTTGAAGTTCCTTTTGTCAACATAGAGAGTATATTTAAGATCAATACAGTTATATGAAGTTACAGTTTGTAAATTAAATGCCTGAAGTACACTCTATGTACAATTTTTGGACGACTGGATGGTTTGGTGAAGTTATATAAATCCCACCGGAAATTAGGATCCTTATTCAAACCTGGCAAAGAGACAAGATTTCCGAAGTTGATTTTCAAGATCTTAACCAGCAATAAGTTTGCGGATACAGAGTTCCAATTTTTGGCACTGATCCAGATACATTTAACAATTGTCTGTATTAGCACTTTCACCTTTGGAAAATGAACATTGTTAACTCATCCAATGTTGCATATGTCTATACTTATAATGCGTAATTTATTAGAAATATCTTAGCTCTGCTTAGTCTTGCATGTAACTTCAAATTTCATACAGTACCGGCTGTTCTGATGTGGTTATTCATATGAGTTACTAGCAAGCTGATCGACGCTCAAATGCGGGCATTTCTCTAAAAATAGTGCATTGTACATCTTGTACCCTAAAATATGTGTATCCTTGTTATTATTATTTTTTCTATTTCCAACGATTGGCAATAGGAAATTAATTATGGGGGATAAGATATTTTTCATTTGATTATATTTATTTACATAACTCGATACAAGTTCAATTATTAAGCAGAGTAAAATTTCCTTCTCCTGAACTGGTTGGCATATAAAGCTTAAAAACTAGTCTGTCCTACTATTTACCCATAACTGCAGGGAAAAGTAGTTGGATTCATACCCTTTCTAAGTGTGTTAGCGGTACGCAAAATGGATTTGAACTCGGTTCGCCGGTTTAATTTAGCGATTATCCTTACGTTAGGATCGCTTTCATATTCCGTCTGGAATAAATATGACCATCATAAAAGTTTATGTTATTGAATAATTTATCATTATCCAATACGTGACAAACAGTTGATTTTATCTGTTTTCATTATCAATTCAGCCATGTGTTATATTTTAGATTATTTAGAATAACCTAAGTGTGTATTGTTTTTGTGTTTTAGTTTTAAAGTTTAAAAAATTGTATGACTGATAATAAAATGTAAAGTTTAAAGAACTTTCCATATATAAGGAAGAGGAGGCAATGTGTAATGGTTATCTTCGAAGGAAATAGATCACGTCCCTATGGATCCACTTGAGTGCCACACCCTTCTTTTGCAGATACTTTATGACTGCTCGAACCTCTGTTTTATCTATTTCAAAAATTGTCGCATACTTCTCACATTTGTCTAAAATCCATCTGCACAGAAATGAAGACAGAAATCTGATTTTTAAAATTCTATAAAAAGTTATCATGCATTGCCACAACAAAAATGTTCAGCTTTGACTCTTCTTTCCTGATGACGCTTATAACTTTTGTAACGATTCTCCTGGTAATCATTTCATTAAAACTATCCTGAACCGAGCCATGAATTTGATTGATTTGTTGTTTTTTTGTGTTCTTTGTTGTTTCTTGTTTTGATTTCATTCTCTGTTGTCATATCCTATCAGTTTCATCACATGTCAGTATTGGTTTCGAAAATTGTCAAATATGTGTGCCGTGTTGGTGAAAAATATATCTAAACACAGAGCTATGTTCGATTTTGTAATGTAATGTGGAATTTCTCTATTAACGCTTCTGAATCATTGGTAATGTTTCTAAACGATATGCTAAGGTAGAATAATTGCGCAAGAGTTAACATAAAACGATTTTTTGTAAGATCTCAGGTAATTTGCAAATGATTCCGTTGAGATGTCTTACATTTTTTAAAATTTATCTAAAAATTTAATAGTGCCAATTCTTAATGTAGCAAATATGTACACACACACACACACACACACACACACACACACACACACACACACATATATATATATATATATATATATATATATATATATATATATATATGGGGGAGTTTGGTGGTTGGTTTTGAAGGCTATCACAATGCAAGTGTAAAGGAAAATAAGGTAACTCAGGTGTTGTTTGATAAAATGTAATTTTTTAATAATAATTCTTAATATTTCGAGATAAAAATCTCTTCTACAGAAGATCTCCGATACTGACGTTGCTGTTAGTGGCTGTCCATTTGGTTTTGTCTCATATCTTCCAAACTCTGTGTGTTTGGGGTGTTGTTTATGTGTTTGTTTGTGTGTGTGTGCTTATGTGTGTGTGCCTGGTGAAAAGTGTGTGATTATCATTCCAGGTCTAAAAACAACATTCTTTTACATTGTACACGTTATGTGACACGCTTTTGAACAAGAATCTAATAAATTGTACATTTAGATTATGATTTAGAAAATGTTTTCCTCATTTTTAAGAACATGCAAACCAAATAGAAACTGCTCAACTGTCTTGCTATTGGAATATCTGACACTTCGGAAATATGAATTTGATTTGAGCTCTGACTATATCTGCATTATAAAAAACACACGCTGAACTACGAATATAGGAAATTAAGTTAACAGTAATTAAAATACATATTGCATGGTTTTATACTTGAAATATAAGTATTAGATGTATTATTCTAAACTACAAAGTATATATCCATATTCTAATATGTCAATATATTCTGCACAGATCCCAATATAATTCATTTACTGTCCATCGCAAAGATTATGAAATTAGAAAACTTTTATAGATAATATTGCTTTAAATTTCTTAAATCCATGGCTAAAAGTAGTAAAAAGTTAAGTCGTCAGGGTGGCTTAAAGTCGGTATCAGCCAGACAACGTGGGTCTATCCCCTATTCACTAGCGCTAGACTGAGGAGATTGTTTTGGGGTCTGGGTTGGGGCACCATACCTAACATGAGCTCCTCTCTTTACAGCACAGATCCTTGTGCTACTTATACGCTCAGCTGGTGTGGACCAGTATCCAACCCGGAACCTTATGGTTCTTGGTCGAACCCTCTACCAACTGATCTAAAACTGCCACCAAACGTAGTAAGGCGGTCATAAACTCTCCTGAATGTGCACTTAAAAGTACAGACTATTTTTTGTCAATGAATTCTATAATTAAAAAAATATATATTTGATTATTCCATAATATTTTACTCTGGATGTCCTATTTAAAGATTATACGATTAATTTGAATAATTCGATGTATTGTGGTTTGGTGTATAATTATTTTGGTTCACTGAAGAAAGTAATTAAAAATTCGGACACGTTCGACGTTGTTGTTATTGAAGAGTTCATGCTGGATCCACCCAGCCAATTTCAATACTTTTCCGGTCTTTCTGAGACGCCGAACGATGGTCGAATTATCCGCATTAAAATCTTCAGCCAATATTCTCGTTGTCAAACTTTCGTCCTCTTCTATGGCTGTCAAAAGTGGCTGGTCTTTGAAATTTTATGAGCGACTTCTTCCTTCTTCATCTGGGGGGTTTATATCAATGTATTTGAACTTCTCCAATCATCTTTCAACTTGGCTTTTCTTGAATGTTCCTCCACCAAAAAGTTTTTTTTTAAGATCGCGAAATGACAGTGCTGTATTCCAACGTTTTTGAAGTGGTAGAGTAAAATATGACAACTATGGACATGATTTTCGATATGCATTCAAAGAAGAGAGGATAATTTTTATGAAGCAAATTAAATAAACAACTAATTGCTATTATTTTGTGGAATAAGATTTGTGATAAAAGCAGCAATAATTATACAAAAAGTTGTGTTTAACGAATACTTTATGAAGCCAGCATGTCCAGCTATTAAGGATCTTTTTGTGTCTTATTTATTATTAGTTTATTTAATGCTAAATTAATTATTTAATGCTAAATAAATACTTCCATAATTTTTGCCAAGGGTAGTATTATGATTTTAGATTAACAAAGATTAATTGCCATTTATTTATTTTTTACTCCAGGCGTTTCGTTCTGGTTGTATTGCAGAATTAATCACCCTATCAAAATCCCAGTTTAATTTCATCTTTAAATCTTGTGATTTATACTGCAAGCCAGAAAGGTAAACATTTGGCACAGCGAGTTGAATTTCAAAATATAATACTTAATTAACGATATATCTCATGGCTTCGAAATGTTATCATTCATTGTTTTATCATTAATGTTGGGTCATGATAAAGGAAAAAAAAAGCAATTACTTTAGATCTCTGGCAATATGAATTTACTAATTCTCTTGAAATGCAGATAACAAAGAGATCTTTTTTATAAAATATATTATTGCTAGCAGCGGAATGAGATATCTGGTTTATCAAGTAAAAAAAATGAATATGATGAAAACAGATGCAAAACGCAAGTGGATGGGTTAAAAATGTAAAACGCATATAAAAAATATATTGTGAACATATAACATTATCTGCAAATACCCAGATATTTCTGATAGACGTTTTTAATCCAGCATTGTCGCCTACTTAATCTTCATTCTTCACTGTAACGTGTCATCTTCTTGTAATTCATAACACTGTAGATCTTTATTGGCTGCATTTATTATGATTATTTATATTTTTTGAATTTATAGAATCACATGGCGGAGACCTAAAAGAAAGTGTACCAAATTTGAAGAGAAAGCTGTACATAATTTTTTTAAAAGTATATGAATAGAGTTTTTTTCTGCGTTAAAACGTAGGAACATATCAAACAAATAATTGGTTTCTGAAGTTCTGGAAAAAGATCTTCAAAATTCTCTATATTACATTGGTATTTTTTGTGTAGATGTTTCTTAAGTACATTTTTGCACACAACACTCTCTTATACAAATCATTTTAAAGCAAATCTATTTGACTCAGATATGTGACTCTAACATGTTATGGCAATGAAAAGGTACCTCATACTCCCCAAATCTACAGAATCGGAGGCTCACCAGCAGATGTGGTTTAATGAAACACTTTGAGGAGTATCCTGCTGAAGAGGATACAATTGGTGTATTCTATGCCCCACCGAAATGAATACTTAGTTTTTAATATTGTGCTTTTCTCCTTGACTTTTTTACATTGAAGTAAAAGTAGAAATATCATATTGCATTTTATAGGATATATTAAACCAAAACATAATTTAAACAAAATAACTAACATGATGCTAATAATCCGAATAATGAAATCTGGTAAAAATGTGTTAACTACCGAAATTGCGGTGACGATTCTGTTGTCAATGAAAAAATAATGGCCAAAACTAAATCATATTGTCATTCACAAAATGTCTTTTTACTAATATCCTGTAGTCCAATAAGCAACGGAAGACTTAATCCATCAACACTGAATTATTGAATGAATTAAACAAATTTAAAAACAGAATTTAAACACTCTGAAGGTTACATTTTAATAAGATCGATGACCATCCATAATTCAAGATTTCCACGATTCTTATTGAATTACTTGCAGAGTTACCCGGGGTTGCCCGGATTCAGAAAGTTAGAATCAATATTTTATCTATATTTATATAGATTGCCAAAATTATTTTTCTCTATATTTATTTTATTATGTTTTATTTTTTTATAAATGCTTCTTTTAAGTAGTTTATTTTTTATTATATTTCTTGTTTGTATTTTTCTTTTATTTAATCTTTATTAGGTTTTATCTTTTATTAATCTGATTGATTTTTCAATCAACTTTTTAATTATTTTTGCCAAACTTTGATTTATAACTTTATTATATTTCATTTAGCATTCCTTATGAAATATGAGAGGTATTCCTTTAACCCACACTAAAATAGGATGTGGATTTGATTGAGCTTTTGTGTTTGCTGTTCTCCACTAATTTTCCTTTATATGAGGTCGTTTGCAAGCTCCGTGTACAAACAAACATACAGCCAGACATACAGAAATATATATATATATATATATATATATATATATATATATATATAATAAAGAGAGAGAGAGAGAGAGAGAAAGATAGATAAGTAAGAAACATGGTTTAAGGTTATGTATGTAGTTATTGCTGAAGTTAAAAGCGAGAAGAATAAAGTTTATTTGATTAAGTATGGACGATTCACAGCTAGTATACGTACATTTCGGAAACTAAATACTAATGTTAAATTCCAATATTAAGTTTTTTTGACGTTATATAACATCAGAAATAGTTTCTATCATTAAATTGTGTCTACTTGTTCTGCTATAACGCAACTACATGCTTTGGTGACACTCCAGTTCTGGTAATCTGAGTAGTGTGGAATCACATACATCAATGTTAGTATCCCAAGCTCAACATTCACCCACAGTGGTAGTACAATATGTTGCTAAAATGATATGGTTGAAAATTATTCATATTAGATAAAATACTTGAAACTATGTAAACTATGCAAATTATTTGTATTAAAAATAGTTATCTGAATGTATGATTATTTGCAAAGTGCTATTTTCTTACTAAAAAAAACAACATAAAAGTTTATTTCAGAGGCGAAATATGATTAATTACTTGAAAAAATAAGCTTTCTTGAAATAAATGAAACAATATGATTGTGCAAACAACTGATTAATATATTTCAATATGAATATTTGAAACCATATAATTCCTTGAAAAAACAAAACTGATTTCGGTATTAAAAATTCGGGATGTCATTCAGCACTGTTTTGTATTTTACACGGTGATCCTGACTGCTGGTTTAAACACATGATATCGTTGAATCGTTTATAGCATTTGGAGCAGAATTACAAAACTACCAAACTCTAGTTTATCCTTCTCATCTAAGTTATATTAATTTTTGAATAACACCGTGATATAATGAATATGTAAATGCCTTGGTACCCCCTCACTATAATCTGATTGGACAGTGTCATGTATAAATAGGCGACACTGTGTTGGTCCTATACCTAATGTCTACAAGCTAAACTTACTCGCTAGACGACACCACGACTGCTCGGAGACGGATTGCTATTCGATGTACCAATTACTACTGCGATAATATACCAAATATCAACTTCAGAATATATCCCTTAACCCGGATATATCACACCGAAACATTGTGTTTAAAAGAAACTATTTCAATGGTTTCGTTTACTGTAAATAATTCAACAAGGATAGACATGACGTACAACTAACCAATCAACCAATCAGTGTGTCTGTTTTATTAATACACGAGAGATGTATTGGCATTGTGTGAGTAAATCCGTGATTACGTAACTGAGACTGGCACAAGGCAACTTGTTTGGGAACGACTGAAAAGGAAACACACTAATGATTAGCCTTCTTAAGAGATTTACAGGAATGAATTAAAGAGTTAATTTTCTCTAGCATTAAAAAGCAATGTCAAAATAAAAGCAGATATGTAGACAAAGAATGACTGGACTGAGAAAAGATTAAAGTACATTCGCTTTTTACAATATTTTAACGATATTTTTACTTGTATTTGTCTAAGACATAGATGAATAGAAACTAAAGAATCTGTCACTTTCAGTCGAAAATACGTGAACCTTCTGAGATATCAGGAAACGTTCTAGACAAGTATATAATTGATTTAGTAGTAAATGTGAATTAGACATGTTTCATTTTTTAAGTACATAATATATTCTCTTCGAAAAAGTAAATGTCTTTATATTTATCGGTTGTACAAAAGCAAATATAAACAGTCTCTCTTTCCCAATATATATATATATATATATATATATATATATAATATATATATATATATATATATATACGACATAAATTGCAATTTGATTCTATGTTTAGCCAGTCGGCACCTGCATCATTAGTCTATGTTTCATACATAGTATTATATGTTATATATGTTTTTAGTTATTATTATCTACTATATAAATTGCAATTTCTGTCTGTTGGTGTATAACCAGTTGGTATCTACACCAGTATTCCGGTCATGGAATATGTTGCACACATAGTAAGCTAATATTCAGAAATAGTACTGGCTAATTGGATTTCAATAAACCCCAGTAATGGAACGCCTGGTAATATTTCTACAACAGTGGAGGGAAGAGAAGTTTCAGTGAAACCCCTATATATATATATATATATATACAGAGAGAGAGAGAGAGAGAGAGAGAGAGAGAGAGAGAGAGAGAGAGAGAGAGAGAGAGAGAGAAAATGTTCGAGTTTTTTTTAAGCAAGAAATAATAGTGAAGGTAAGAATTCAAATGGGCTAAAATTCAAGAAATACTGACTTACCGGATTCGTTCGGATTTATTGTGTATTAGTTTAAAGGGATTTAAATAGTAATTGTCATTAGTTGGCTTCCTGTGTTTAGGAAGTGATTTAGAAAATGATATACTGGGAAGAACTAATAAGTTGCCTTGCAATATTTTAACTAAATGATTTTCAGTGATATCTTAAAGAATTATTGTGGCTTTCTTGTAACGGATTGGATTATTCTTTAAATTGTAAAAAGTCTTTGGTAATTGAATTTATATATTTTGTATTTTGTGATGAGAGGCGGGTGGCTATTGGTGTGACCTCGCGCGACTTCAACGTCATCATCTGATGAAGATTTTATTGGAATATATCCCACATTAAACCTTCAAATACCTTATCCTTTCCCCAATTTTTGAAGTCTAAGAGGGACATTATTTGGAAGGTAAGTCCAATTGATTAAAACGTCCGAGGTTGACACAATAAGAGAAGACGCTAAATTATTCAGGTTTCATAAAATATACGGTAAACAAATTATATCAATAATCTATATTAATTGTAGAATCATTTTCCAAATATTATTATTGAATTTATTTACTGCTAAATAAAATAAAATGGTGTGAAATTCTTAATTGTTTCCAGGGGGAGTACTCACACATCCACAAACATACATAATAATATCCTACAAGAAAGCAGCTGTCCGGACACTTTCCCCTTTATAACACTAACCACCAGAGTCAGACGAACAAGTCCTGATGGGCACTGCTGGAGAAGCAAGGAAGAACTCAGAAGCGATGTTCTCCCGTGGAAGCCAGCACATGGAAACGTTAGTCCGCGTCGCCCAGCAAAAAATTACATTAACCAACTCTGCACGGATACTGGATGCTGCTCGGAGAATCTACCAGGGGTAATGAATGATGGAGACGGTTGGCGAGAGACTGCCATGTATATCAGTGCTGCTAGCAAGACATGATGATGATTATGATGATGATGTATAGTATACGCAAACTATATAAATTACACTTTTCTGCTTGAAAGATATATAAAAAAAGTCGTCGATGTGGCCTAAGGTTGGTATCAGCCAGACAGCGAGGGAGTATATACTCTTTTTACAAGCGTTATGCCAAGGAAATGTTATTGCGTCTGAGGTGGAGCGCTACACCTACCATCAGCTCCTTACTGTATCGCACAGATTCCTATACTACTCATACCCTGAGTTGGCGATGGCTGGTAGCGAATGAGGAACCTTGTGTTTCCTAGTCGGACGCTCTGGGTTAAACCGGCCCTATAAAAGATATATAGTTTCGATATATTATGCCATGTATTTAATCGATTATTAAATCGATAGAATTATCAATCGTCTTTGTATAGCGTGATATAGTTCCCGAGGTTAATAGCCTTGTTTTGAGATTATGTTCCTTTTATGTATCTCTTTGAAGTCCATGAGATTTCAAATGATCTGATCTGAAATAGTAAAAGTTACTTCATGTTTTTACTGCTGCATCCAACGACCTGGTGGTTCTTTTTATTTGCTTTAAGCACATTGAAGACATCCATTAAGAAGGTGACAGAAGATCGCTCAGGGGATGGAATTAGATTCGGCCGAAGCATTTTTAAAGTGATGACATTTACTTGTGCACAAAATCATTAACGGTGTAAATGTTTCTGTGTGAGTCAGGTCACTGCTATAAAGAGACTTTAGATATCTGGAGATGGCCTTTCAAGTAATAGCAGTAATCTACATGAAAGTTTTCTTAAATTCTTGTAGCTCTATACAAATAAACTATTACAGAATATTACATATTAACAGGATATCAACATTTGTATTACACACACACACACGCGCGCGTGCGCGGGCGCATATATATATTTCCTGGTCGTTATGATCTTTCCATGTGGGGTTTAACCGAAGTTTTGCAGGTAAACCTTGTGAGAGCTCAATGTGTCTAGTGCCAGTAAGTGGGCGGACAGAGCAGAATATTCAATAAACGAAGGAAAAGCTTGCTTCATTGCAATAATGTATTTCAACCGCATTACTGCGGTATCTTCAAGTATGAGCAAAGTCATGGATATTACTGAAAAACTTCCCAAGAAACAATTGTTTAAATCTATCAATTTTGGAGGTGTTTTATTTTTGGAGGGTAGGAGGGACGGGGCTATGAAATTTGAATGAAATGAGAGGGACTGGGCGAGGGATATGGTATATGTTAGTTAGGTGATTAATTCTCTGATTTGACTGACAAAATTAGGTTGGGAGTTGAAATATAACAAATTAATTACAATGAAGTACATGACAACCAAATATAAACAAAAAAACAACCACATATAACATCAAAAATAGAATCCAAACAAAATTTCCCCGGTGGTCATTTGTTGAAGGGATAGTTCTTCTTTCTTTCATGTTGTTTGATGATGAATTATATTTCTTTGAAGAGGAAATATATTTGTCCTTATCGTTGCTAGCCTTTATAAATATTTTGTGAGAATTTTATGATTTAATGTTTTTTCCTTATTTTCCTAATATTTTAATATTTATTTCGTCCTTGGTGACATGGGTTTCAAGACCATGGCTATCTCTGTAGCTAATATCTAATTGTTTATCTATTATTTATCTATGTCTTGTGTATTTCATTTCAAATGAAATACACAAGACATAGATGAATAATATATAGATAAATAATAAATAAACGACTAGAGATTAGATACATGGATAGGCATAGTCTTGAGACTCATGTCACCAAAGAAGAAATAATAAACACAATTTATAGAATTAATTACGAAACAGACGATAATATGCCTATGGGCCTTATATAAATAGAACATATTTTTATTTTAATTCACGTTCACACAGCACATCTTATATATTGAAAAATTGTAATTTCAATATTTCAAATTAAACCGCTAGCGGAATTTAGCGCCAATATATGAACACAAACAAAACAATGAAAATATTGACAAATCTTGAAATGCAAATGATAACTCTTGCCGATGTTTTATACATTCTTTACAAGAAGAAAATGTTAAGAAAATTGAAATAAAATTAAAAACTTCAAGACATCTTATATTCTATCATTTTCATAATAATTTCCGGTTTGGCTCAGTCGGTAGAGCGTTCGGCTAGAAACCACAAGGTTCCTAGTTCGATACCGGTCTACGCCAACTCAGCGTATGAGTAGCACAGGGATCTGTGCGGTAATGTAAGGAGCTGATGGTAGATGTGGCGCTCCACCTCAGATGCTAAAACAATCTCCTTGGTCTAGCGCTATTGAAATGGGGATAGACTGACTGGCTGATACCGACTTTAGGCCGCCCCGTCGACTTTACTTACTTTACGTATATATATATATATATATATATATATATATATATATATGTGTGTGTGTGTGTGTGTGTGTGTGTTATATATTATTTATATTTTTTGCTTGAAGGCAATTACAATGCGTATATCGCCTTCAATTCGATAATTATAGAAGATAATAATGACAAGTGAATTTCGGTAAAGAATTATTCGGTGTGTACAACATCGTACAGACTGTTTCAACT
Organism: Doryteuthis pealeii; assembly: GCA_023376005.1. NCBI lineage: Eukaryota > Metazoa > Mollusca > Cephalopoda > Myopsida > Loliginidae > Doryteuthis > Doryteuthis pealeii. Next base: position 70,622,833 of record CM042139.1, read on the forward strand.
TTATTAAGTCTCATCAGCGATGTATACTAATGATTTCCCTCCGACAGAAATCGAAACCGGGACTTCAGCAGGATAGTCAGAAACCACACTGCTGCGGCCACGATACAGCACAGGACAATCCTTTGCGAAATTAACCTGCCAATGATACTGATACGTCTCTACCATATGAGGTAAGGGGGCGTTGAGTGAATAATAACAAACCCGGGCCTTATGTTCTTCGGCGAAGGAAATAAGATTTGTGGATGTTTTTTTTAGAAGCATTGTTGGATAAAGTATATATTATTATTTATATTTTTGCTTGAAGGCAATTACAATGCGTATATCGCATAAAATTCGATAATTATAGAAGATAATAATGACAAATGAATTTCGGTAAAGAATTATTCAACAATATTCAATATTATCTTCTATAATTATTGAATTTTATGCGATATATGCATTGTAATTGCCTTCAAGCAAGAATATAAATAATAATATATACTTTATCAACAATGCTTCTAAAAAAGAAGAACATCCAAAAATCTTATATATATATATATATATATATATATATATATATGTATATATATATATATATATATATATATATAATATATATATATATGTAGTGTGTGTGTGGTGTGTGTGTGTGTGTGTGTGTGTGTGTGTGTGTGTGTAATAAAGAAATTACTATGAAAATAATAGCAGGACAGATTTGAAATCATAAATAGAATATTATTGTATTAATTTTCCATAACTATAATTTCATGCGCATTATGCAATTATCAGACAGTTAAATATTTAAACGGTAGCTTGTTTAGCATTTCTATAACCTGAAGCAACATTTGCATAATACGCATGAACCTATAGTTACGGAAAATTACTACCATAATATTATTTATATATATATATATATATATATTATATATATATATATTCAAACAAATTCTGTTAAATCTATACATATTCTAATACACACACACACACATACACACACACACACACATATATATATATATATATATATATATATATATATATATATATATATAGTGTGTGTGTGTGGTGTGTGTGTGTGGGTGTGGGTGTGGGTATGTGTTTGCGTGTGTATGTATGTGTGTATGTGTGTATTTATGCAGCAAATTTTCTTGTAGCCATACTTTATCAAAGAAGACAGATAAGAATTTATTGTTGACGTTTTTCATTGGCCTATGAATGTTTACTAGTGAAATTATTTGTGCACAATTATTCTGATATTATCGTGTCCAACAAGGCATATTTTGTCCTCTACCAGTCATCAGCACAATGTCCAAGTCACTTGTTAGTTAATCCAACGGTTAACATCTTTAACTGAAATGTTGGGCAACCCTGCATGGTAATTGATGAGAGAGTGCACCATATATATTTAACAATGTTATTAAGACAATAATACTGGTATGTAAGACCTCTTTTCGAATTTTCGATATTCAAAATATAAACTCTTTTTTGTTGAAATTTTCTCTGGAACCGATTGAATCATTAAATCTCTGGGAAAGTGTTCTTGTTCATCGGGTAGTATTCATTAAATTGTTATCATGTAAAAAAAAGGAGTTACTCTCATGAGATGAGATTGGTTCACTAGATTGTCCGCCCAATACGGCGGCTTGTCAGCTTGTTAACTAATAAGTATTTTTTTGCCACCGTTCTTGGGACGATTTGACATTAATAAAATGTCCAAGTTTGCCAAATTTTCATACATTGGTGAAAAATCATTTGCTGATTTGCATTTAATTAATAGAAATAAAACCATGATAATAAAGGTTCCAATACTCAAGTTATCGGCTTTCAGATAGTTTCAATATAGGTGGGTGTTGAAATTTGCTGATATTTTGTCAATAGGTATCAGTTATGGTAAGTTACCTATAGGTTAAATTTAATTTAAATCGAAACGGGGAAGATCCAGTGGGGTTTTATGTCCCGCTTGGACCCTTTTTGATAAAAATTACATAGACTTATATAAGTACCCTAGGTCATGTAGTTGCAGACTACATAAGGTTGAAATTTGAATATATATCGCATTGAGTATATCGTAAATATCTGCGTATAATTCTATCTCATGTACAGCCCAACTTTGGATTGATGGTCATGGAATCGTTAATACACACAAACACACACAAACACCCACACACACACACATATATATATATATATATATATATATATATATGTATATATATATATATATATATATATATATATATATATATATATATCCAAAAGTCCAGAGAAGAAATCTTCCTTACGACACAAGAGTTTTATTAAAAAACCTGTCGCAGTTTGAGAGCTCAATGTGTGCTCTTAATGTTAGAGTAACAGAGCAAATATATAAGTAAATAAATAACAAAAGACTCCCTGAAATAGACTATAAAGCTAAATCTCTAAGTCTTTTGTTATTTCTACGCATATATATATATATATATATATATATATATATATATATATATATATATATGCGTGTGTGTGTGTGTGTGTGTGTGTGTGTATAGAATAGCTAGCAAACTTTTATCACTCTACAAGATGGACTAGCTCGTATACTTATATAGCCTACGATTAAAGTGTATAATATTCAGAATAATATTCGGATTTATCTTACTGCGTTTGGCTATACCGCATTTTACCCACCTCTACTTCCTGTATTCTTTTCTTGTTATTTTTTGTAAGTTATTCTTCTGTATTTTTGTATGTATCCGATTGCGCCGGATACCAGTGTTGAATAAATATATTAAGCACTCAATCTTCTTCTGTGCATCATTCTACCTCGGCGATAAAACAGTGTGTGTGTGTGTGTGTGTGTGTGTGTGTGTGTGTGTGTGTGTGTGTGTTACCTCTAAAATGAATGCTACTTTGCACCTGACATCGTTTTTTATCATTTCTAAACTGATGCAGACTGGGAAATACATTTCACGTAGAAAATAATGTAACATACATCATTACAAAAAAAGATGTTGCAGATGTTCAAAAACAGTGTGTAAGAATATAAACTTTTACTTTGTATTCCCTAACAACATGAGCTAACACTTATGAAACGAATTTTGTTTTCCATCGAAAAATGAATTTATGAAAAAAATGTACCGTAATTCGTTTACCATGCTCCCCCACCCGGTCACGAGAGGACTGTAGTCTCTATTCTGGAAATTGGTTAATCTTCTAAAAAACAAAAGGTCTCTAAACACATTGTTGATTCTGTGCCTTTGCATCGGGAGGTGTCTATGAAATTAGACTGAACGATTTACATTTAAGAGGAGGCGCATGGTCTAATTGTGAGAATCGTAAGAAGTGGAGTCCTCGACCCGAGTTCAATTCTCCCTCCAGCTATGGGTAAATAGCAGGGTATACTGGGCTCCTTAACCATGGCTAGGTAATCAGTCTAGTAGAAGGAAAACTCTGCATTCAAACCTGTTAAACTCCGCTTAAGTAATTGACCTTGTGTCGCATCTTGCTCGTTTGGTAAATATATACATTTAAGTTTGCCTTTTATCTATTGATAATGGAGATTCAGTCTCTATTTGTCTGTAACCAAAACTACGTCACTGCCTACGTCACATTACCCCAAATTATATATAGAATAAAGAACGACCTATGAAATCAATTTAGCAAATTGTATCATTACTTTAAATGGAAAAAAATGAATTGCAAAATTTGTAATCAAATTTTTTTTAATTTAATTTTTTTTTTTACTCCCACCCTATATTCAGTAACAAGGGTTGAACTAAAAAGTTTACAAATAAATGAGTAACGTGAGTTTGTGTAAAATTAAGGTGTGAAATATTCAACATAATTATTCAATTAATTATTAATAAATGCATGCAACATTTTAATAGGTGGGGAACAGAACTAAGTTTCCATTTCAAATGGTTTTATTTTTTTTACTTTTTTTATAAAGTTGATGAGTTTTCTTACTTATGATAAAAACCCTCTGACATTGAATTTTTAACTCTCACCCCATTATGGGCATATATTTAAAAAATTAATGTTTCCACCACACGGAAGGGTTTTTTTCTTTTGTTCTTTTTTGTTTTGTTTTTTTGTGCTAGTAGTAATAATATAGATTGGATTTCTATATAACTGTAACCGAAACTACGTCAATGCTTATGTCACATGCATTTCATGAATTTATTAATTTTACCAATGAGTATTTAATTTATTGTCAATATCATTACTATATAACAATATTAAAATTATTAGAAAAAAACAATTAATTGTCAAATTTTCACGAAGATTTCGATACTTATTCACCTTTAGATGAATTTATGTTTAAAATAGTTGTTTTTTCATAATATATATTGGGAGAAATATTTTTTTACTACGTCGACCAAAATCCGAAAAAAAAATTTTTTACTCGTACAATTTTTTAATTTTTCTCTAAAAAGTTTGAATAACTAAATCAGAAATGTGTAGAAACGTTTCGGGATCCCTACAGCCGAAAAAGAAAACAAATATCTCAGTACAGTAGAGCGAATAAGATGCATTTTAGGTAAGTATATTTTTTTAAATATTAAACGTTTTATTTTATTTATTTAATTTTCCTACAGCCCGCAGGCAATAACTTTCAAAAATCTATTTTCACGCCGCCCCGGGGATTTTTTTTGTTGTTGTTGCTAGTATATAATAAATTCATCTGTCTCGACCAGTGGCTCGCAATGTTTTCGTTTTTTTTTCTACCACTGGGCGACATCACTATTGCCCCTTTCAAATACAAAAATTCTCATTTCTTTCTTGATATTATTTCTATGTAAATTTGTGCGTTTTTCGCAACAAGTCTGTAGTCATAAGCACCGAGAGGGTTGGGCTTTGCAAATGTCCCCAGGGCGTCTGCATTCTGATCTGGCTGGCTTGTGCGTGTCCTGTCCAGACATCAGCAAAACGCGGACAAACGTTCCGACTTTTAACGCCGACTTTGAAACCCATGAAATGAAATCAGATTTCGTGTATGAGTATGTTAATTCGATTCTTTGGGAAGAATAACTGTTAGTTAAGTGTTCGTGACTTCCGTTGTGTTGTATTGGTACCGATGCAGATCTTAAGCTTCCCTACCATGCCTTATTCTCTATCATTCTTTTGGATCACTGCACTACTTCCTGGCTACCGTACTACTCGATTTGATAGTAAATATTCAAGACGATATTCGTTTTTATATAAACTTTATAAACCACTTCCTAGAAAAGCTTAAAATACGCCTGATCCGATTGATTTTGATGGCATATGCTTATAGAATCATATTCGTTTTAGTCGATATATATATATATATATATAATATATATATATATATATATATATATATATATATATATATATAGAGAGAGAGAGAGAGAGAGAGAGAGAGAGAGAGAGTAAACTACAGACACGTGTTTCGAAGTATCATCTCTCATCAGTGCAGTTATACCATTTTAGCAGGGGGTGTGGTGATTGTGGGAGTGTTTTGTATGTGTGTGTTTCTTACGATATTTTCTGTACATGGTCCTATCGAATACGAATATTTTTAACTGGCCCATAGATGATGCCCTAACAGATTCTACAACTCCGGGTCAAAATGGATCTGTGCGTAATAGTAATTAATTACTCAACATTCTCTATGTCCCAAGAACGGGAACATTAACATCAGATTCAGTAGAATCATACCAATGATGACAACCTGTTTTAGTCGTTGCTGTAGTAACATTCTCCTGGTGATAACGTTATCTTATTCAAAGCGCCACCAAAAGACCGTACTCATTATCATAGAAATGTTGCAAAAACATTAGATAAAATAATAGATAAAAGCAGCTTAAAATACACAAATGAAATTATCGTTATTTTGTTTTTTCCTTGAAATTCTAAGTGGAGCTGATTAAATCATCAATTTCTCTGGGAATGTGTTCTATTTTATCGGGTGATATCCATTGAATTCTTACCATGTAAAAAAAAAATTGAATTAGTAATTAAACATAACTCAAAAAATAAAATGTTAAATAAAATTTAAAAAATAAAGTGGTCGGAAACTACTTACATACGTGCTGGAAATAAGGAGAAGCTAGAAGGGACTCTAATATAGACTTTTTTTTTTATAGGTATAGACAAAAAAATCGGATACTACGAGTTTTAAAAGCGAATTAAGAATAATTAAATCTATTATTTAAGGTCAAACTTTGTCTAAATCGATAAGTAGTAGCATAATAACCAACATTAAAAAAAGAAAAATATAATTACATATGCAGTTTATTTTTAAAAGATTCAAAACTATTTGTTTTGGTCAATTTCGACGATATCCGCCATTTTGGCTGTTTTTCAAAGGTTTTAGCCGCTTGTTTACAATTTTAACGTAACATTTGGGATGTAAAAAAATTTACCAAATATCAGGTAATTATTCGATTTTAATGAAATTTTCAGTATTGATTTAACAATTAATGAATTTTATAATGCATCAGTTATTTTATTTCAAAACTTTAATTTAGTATAAAATTCATTTAAAATATGAAAATCCTGATGTTAAGTTTAAAATATTATATTTTTAGATTCTAAAAATAAATATCTACTTAAGGCAAACCTTATTTTAGGCGCCAAAAGTAATAAGTTTTGAAGAAAAACTCGATTGAAAATGTACCCACTCCCCTTTTTAAGCAGAAAAAACATTGATATATAATTTTTTTTCTTTTATAAAATAATAGCCAATTAAATAATTATCGAAATGAGTAAAAACAATTTCCAAAAAATTAATTATTTATTATTTTTTTACATTTTATTTTTCGATTTTCGGTACTTATTTTCTCATAGAAGCGCAATCGTAAAAATTTGTTTTTTTTCTATTCATAACTTCGGTCTTTTATCTCATTATTTATACTGTAATTAGTATCGAAAATGTCAACTTGCAAAACATTTTACGCCCCCAACATAAGGGGGGTCAAAATTAAGTGATCAGAAAAAAATGAGAAAGTTTTGAAATAAAATAAATAATGCATTATAAAGATCATTCAATGATACATAAACACTGAAAATTTCATTAAAATCCGATAATTTCCTAATTTTTGGTAAATTATTTTCTGTAGGGGGGCTAAAGTCATTTTGTCAAAAACGCATTTTAGGCTCCGTTTGCCAGTCCCTACTTTTTTAATAGGGAAATGCAATGCTTTATGGATGAGGTGTCTGGAGATAAAAGCTAGCACTTATCTAAAAGTGGGAACTGGACATTTAGTAAACTGGCGTTGATGAGAAAAGAAGGAGCGGGAAAGCAGAAGAAACCACATATAAGATAATTATTTCGATATTAACTTTTAAAGATAATAAGTAAGGATTATTTTTTATATCAAAGTTTGAAAAAAAAAGATCTTGTATTTTTTTAAACGATGTCGCTTATGTTGTATTACTCTTTAGATCAGGGCTTCTCTAATATGGTTCATATAGACCCCCTGGGGATGAATAAAATTTTACCAGGATGAATAAAATCCAAGGTGTCACAGGGATGAATTTACTAGTTTTCATTTATAAATCCACTACCTGTAATTACCCATATTATAAATCCCGCAGTTGTAGTAGGTGTAAGAGTAGTAAATGAAACATTTAAGAAGTCCGATAAACAGTGAAAATCTTTCGTCCTCCATTGGAAAGATATATGCTCAGGGTTCTATAATTGATTTTTATTAAAATCCAATTATCCGGTCCTGTTGTTGTATATCGATAGATACCGTCGATTTTTAGACGGTTTGTATAGATATAGATTTTAATCCAGGTGCTGTTGAATTCAAAATCGGAAGCGGTTAGATGATTGTTGTTCAGTGACATCAATCTGACCCCAATTTCATACCGCTAGAAGACTGTCGGTACAGAAGCAGTTACCCTAGAGTCAGTTAAACCGGGGACTTCCTAATATTAAGATGGGTTCTGCTTCACTCCCCACATACGGGTGAGAATCCTAGCTTGAGAATCCTAGCTTGAGAGTTCTGGTTCTGACTTAAAAATGTGATCACAAAGAAATATATGCCTTGGTTGTCACTATTAACTAATAGCAGCCTTGGAAGAACAGAATCTTGAAGAACTAGACTTTTAGCAGACCTAGACTATCAACAAAGTACCGTATTAAGAAATGCGCGAGCTACAGGCTACAGACCACAATAAACAGAAGTTAGAAGAAATGTCCCATCTACAGAAGAAACAAAAGAGAATAAGAAATCAAGCCACGGAGCCAGCTACTCCCTAACAGATAGGTAAAATAGACAATTAAATATAAGTTCACCCCCTCATAATATATACCCAGTAGATGGGTATATAACACTGTTTCTAAACATTAGCTTAACTGGTGAGTAAAGTTTTATCATGATCGGACCACTGGTATAGGCCTCAACTGGTTATACACAGAGAGAAATTGCCTTTTATGGAGTAGATTATAACAAAAGAAGGAAAATCACTTGATCACATAGACTAGTTACCAGATATAACTATTACCTCTAGCAGAATGTCTGATTGGGTGTGAAGGACACTATAAATATGTCGTTCATACACGACTCATTGAAAAGATACGAGACATCTAAATGAACGAACAATCCGTCTTTGACATCGGTAAACCCTTTTGGCGTTACAACCTATTTGTGATATTTGTGCCACACGAACCCATTTTTCTCTATTAAAACGTAATTGCATTTATAGATTTAGTTTCATTTATTTAAAAAAAAAAAAATTTGTTTGTTTGTTCTGTCTACTTGGACATATTCCTTTTTTGTATCTTCTCACATCAACCTAGAATTTATTTTATGTAAAGATGAAAATATTTCCACTGAAAACATATACAATAGAAATACAATATATTTTTATACAGATCATGTTATGTTAAGTAATTCATCTGAATGTTCCCCCAAAACCCTCTTATAATAAGTTATTGATATTATTTCAGAAATCATACAATTCAATTGTAATCTTTAAGACAATTGTTGCTTTTGATCGGATTAGTCAATTTGTTCAGAAAATATATCTATTTGCAAAAACAAATACATAAATGGATTAATAGACTGATTTTTTAATACGTTATCTGCTGGTTTCTCACAGTATTCACATCGATCTTAACAATGTTGTAGTGTGGATAGTCTCGAGTTTTCCTTTGATTTCCTCTTCTTTCTGTCTTTTTCCCAAGTCTTTGGGGGCCGTTCCATGCGCACCAACAACAACTTATATCGCATAAATTCTCATATACCACTTTTTCTCCAGTTCTTTTGCAAGGTAAAATTATCTGTTCATCTTTTCTTATCTTTATTTTCAGTCTGTCCTCCCCTGGAATGACAAAAGCCCCTAGTGGCCATGTTCTGTGTTATTATTATTATTATTATTATTATTATTATTTAGTTGTTGTTGTTGTTGTAGTAGTAGTAGTAGTAGTAGTAGTAGTAGTAATGTCCATGTGAGGTTTCACACCCATTTTAACTGGTGCTTTTTCACTGAAGTCTGAGTGACAGCAAATCTCATCATGTCTCAGGACTCCTCTACATAATAAGATATGTGCCCTGGATGGTATTTCCGTCATTACATGTATCCCTTCATTCTTTTTTCCGGACACTTGGGGAACTGTTCTAAGCAAAACATATACAATTGTTATTACCGTCACATTGTCGTCACATTCATGTTCAACAATGTTTTTAGAAAGATATAATTATTTTTCTATCTTTTAGTTTTCTTTTATGTTCACTCAATCGTTAGCTGGAACAACAAACTCCCCACTTTACAAGTTACTTTCTTATTGTTAATTAACACTACGCCTGGTTGTCTGGGCAGGATTAGGGGATCCATTCACATATTAAAATACCAGAGAACTTGGTCTCATTTTCTATGACAAATTAGGGTTTGTGCATATAGTCCTAAGGTAAAAGAATATTTTTCTTTGAAATTTATAGAGGTTGTTTTTCTAAATAGACGGTCAATTCTAATAAGACCAGATATTTGCCATTTAGATTTCCTTGGATTATCTTAATTTGTGTATCAGTAACCTTCTTAATAATTTCTCGTGCTCCTATTACTATTGGAATAATGAGTGTGTTAAAATGCCACATTCTAACAATTCTTATCTATTTAATTCACGCATGAAAGAAATATGCACCGACCCATTAACTCTGTTTTTGCTCTTTTTTAAATACATCTAAAATTAACATTAATATTTTTGAAGGCCTTTTGAGTCATATCATTAAGTTGTTTTTTCACGATCTTAATCCATTTTATGGGCTCACGTTTTTGAGCTAGCTTTATAAAAAAAAACAAAGAAGGAAGAACTAACTGATGAATAGCTTGTCCGTTACTAAAACATTTATTTGTGAATATTCTAGTTAGATTGAAAATGACACAAAGATTTCTAAGATGATGAGAGCAACAACAGCTAAAAAAGCTGAAATAATACATATAAGTAGAGGAAGATATATAAGATGTAATTGAATGTAAGTTATATAATTTTTGGACACATCTAAAATTAAATTGGACGATTGAATAAAGCCTAGTGAACAAAATCATCAGAATCATCTCACATGAAAACTCGAAAAATATTTGAAATCATAAATTCAGCATCTATGGAGAAAGTAATAAAACGATACATTGCAATATAAAGGATGCATCTAACTGTATTGAAATAATATAAAATATAGGCACGGTGGGATAGACATCATGTTTTAATGGACATCGTTGAGCTAAGATATACAAAACAAGGGTATGAGCACAATTCTAATACTTATCCATTAATATCTAGAAAATATATTATCTTTCTGTAAAAATATACCAACCAAGACCATTGTAAGAGAACAAAGGAATTCATTTTTTAAAACACTATATTACCATATGGTGATATAGTGTTTTAAAAACACCATATAGTGATATGTTGAAAATAAAATCGATATTTAAAGGAAATAATTAATTATTGGTTATGAACAAGAATCTGTAAATTAAGAGATCAGTATTGTACTCATAACAAACGAGGCATTGGGGACTTTTAAATAGTAGGACATAACATGCATTTAACATCGATGGAATGATAAAAAATGCCATTGTAGTTTATTATTATTATTATTATTATTATTATTATTATTATTATTATTATTATTATTATTATTATTATTATTTCAGTCATTGCAGGGTTTTTTAAACCAGCGTAAACTGATAGTGGTTTACTGCAGTCTTAGTGACAACCAGTATTATTAGGTCTCCATGACTCTTGAGTATTCTAACAGATCTTAGCAAGGTTGTTGTCTGGATGGTTTCATTTCTTCCTCTGATTTCCAATTCCTTTAGTTTGTTTTATAAACATTTGGCGACCGCTGGAAGTACACCAATTACAAATGTTATCACTTTCACCCTTATATTCCACAGCTGATTTTATTCTCTGGCAAGATTCAGGTATTGGTCTAACTTTTCGGTTTCTTTCATCTTCATCCTCTGATATCCTTGAACAGCAATTCCATTCAAATTTAAGCCTGCATCCAAATACAGGGGCAGATCTATAGTCATCCAAAACTAACACATATACATTATTTACATTAACAGCAAATTGATCTGAGACTGTTGTTTGTATATGTGGTTATTTACAAATTAAGATGTGCCTATATTATCGTTCACGTTACATAATTATTTATATATCATGTTTTACAAGAACACATTGTGTGCTTTATAAACACAGAGGCATACTGATTATTTTCTTAATTATAGAGAACCTAAAAATGAAAGCTTAATCAGTCGGTTCATACTCGAAGGGTTAATGTAGAGCCGCAAAACTGTAATCGCTATTCAAAATAGTGTTCCTTTTTTTTAAATGCTTTATAAAAATGCAGTAGAGATAATGCAATGGAGCTGTATTAAAATGCTGGAGTTGACGTTGAAAAATGTGAGAAAACCGAACCGTTAAGAGAAAAAAAAGTCTGTTAAGTGAAACAACACTTAAAACAGTTCCTTTAATTGATGTGAAAATTATAGATGAGAATGCCAATTTTTCTCCACGGAGACATTTCTTTATTGATTAAAACGAACACGATCAATAGTTGTAAAGAATTCGCGATGCTGAAACTGAGGACACATTTATTGCTACTGATAAAAGTGATATGAAATATAAAGTTGCTTCAATAGCATTTAATGTTGAACACGCGGAAATTAAAATCGTTAGCTTTGCATGAAAGACATGACTATGTAAAATGGCGGTTTTTCTGTCTGACGTTCGTTTTACAGATTGCAATAAATAGGGCCTCGGCTGTATCGCTGCTTTTAAAAGTATGTGAATATAATGTTTGGTTTTACCAACTAAGTAAAACAAATATATTACTATTCTTTGTCCTACTTTGACGAAAATTAACATAGAATTATATCGCCTAAAACATGAATATCTAATCTCAAACCCAGGAAAGGCTTGAATGCTGAACTTTTAACATATTAAGTGTGTCTTGCTGGCCTTTGATTCCTGAAAAGACTCAAAAAGTCCCCGATATATATTCCTCATTGTGCGACAAGGTAAATAAAACATGCAGTTATATTTTGGTTTCTACACTTATTTATTGATGAATTAACTTAATAAGATCGGCCTTTCAGTGGGTTTCCAACTGTCATTCCAAAGAGGTTAAAAATGTTTTTGCATCTTTTTCAGATTTCCTGATGTTAACCCCACCAAAAATAACAAAACAGTTCTTGCCGTCCTCATGAACTCGAACTCACAAAAAACTCAACTTTTCTTCCCTTTTTTCTCTTTTTAGGCATGACTAATTTAGCCTATCAATAGGGCAGCCAATCGTGGTAATAATGGTTAGCAATGTAGTCTCCCAGATCCATTACGACCTACTGTTGTGAATGGGTTGGATAAATACCTATTTTAGCCCATAAATAAGCGTTCATCTTTTCCAAATCTTAATTTTCCTATTTCATTCAGTTCCCACGCTGAATCAAAAGCTTTGTTCTCTCAGCTGTTAGTCAACACTGTAAATGTTTGACATCGCTAATCAATCCCGTTAACCTCAATATCACATTGCATTGCAGATTATAAAGCTCGGAAAATAAAATGCAGTAAATTTGAAGATCAATAACAGTATGGACATTTCAAGATGAAACAAAAGAAAAACTACCTATGGCAAAAAATATGAATTAGCACACTAAAATCCTGTTCCTATCAGTTTTATTTTATTTATTTATAAATAAAAGAATATTTGAGATACAAAAACCTTTCTTCAATCGCAGGTGTTATGAAATATATCTTAAACAAAATAGATTAGATTAATTAAATTAATGGTATAATATTTTCCAAATTATCTTCTAAATATAAATTTTCCGCCATTTTGGTCAGGTCTCGTATATGTGAACATAGCGACAGAGAACACTGTTAAAAATAAACTGAAAACACGAGATTTCCCTATAAAATAATAGAATGAAATATATGATAAAGAATGTTTGGACTCATCAGTCCAAATTAAAATTGATGGCTTTTTCTGCAGTTAAAATCTTTTTTTATGATTTTAAGAAATTAAACGACGAAAGCATTGTGGATTTTACAAGTATACGAGTTTGATTAGAATATATACCCTCTACAGTAGGATGATTCGAGGTTTCTGTGTTTTTTTTTAATTATCTTACCGTAACGCAACAAAGAGAACGTATCTATTCTCAGTGAATTAGATTCTCAATGAGATATCCATGAACAGAGAGTGCATGTGGTTGTGAAATTGTGTGGGAACTGCGTACACATTCACCTTAATATGTATAATATTTCAGATTAAAAACTATCAAATGTTAATTATAGTGTGTTTAATTTATTGTATTTGAAAGTCATAATAATATACATTCCATGGATAGGATTTTGCTGTTCATCGATTATAATGATCACCAAAAGTGGTCGGTTGTTGACTTGAAAAGAAATGTAATATATATATATATATATATATATATATATATATATATATATATATATATATATATATATATATATATTGTTGTGTGTGTGTGTGTGTGTGTGTGTTTTATATTTTCGTATGAATATCATCAACTTTACTGATTAAAATTTCATTTATTATTATTATATTTTGCAGAGTTTAATCACATGAAAAGATCTTTATCTCTAAGTTCTTTTACCTAAAAAGAGATGAATAATTTACGAGCATTTTTAACTAATTATTGGTAGATGATTGATTGCTGTCCACAAATAGAGTCTCAGATTACGGTAGTAATATTGATTCTGGATCATTGTATGTTACAGTTTATGATATTCAAATAGATAAGATACTTATCTATAAAAGACGACACAGGTCAATATCCGTTCTGAATGTTAGAGAAAAAAAGATGTAATATGCATATTTATACATGAACTTAAAACTTAAATTTTCCCAAATTTCTCATTTACATCGTGAATGAATAGCTCATTTGTTTAATGTTCATTAAATTATTAATTTTGAAGACCAAATCGATGAGCAGTCATAAATGTACACATGTATAGTTGATAAATTTGATCAAAGACATTACCAAAGGTTGTTTAGACTAGTGCACAACTTCTTCGAATTCTTGACATTGTTCAGGTAGATTTTTCTATCGATCCATTCCTCGCACTTCTCCAGACTTATAATCCCTGAGATGATGGAATGAATTTTTCATTTTCTTACGAAAAGAAAGAAAGAAAATGTGGAGAGAAAACTGTTCGAGAACACCGCCCTGGTATAATTTAAGATCGCTCTAGTACTTGTGATATATACAGACATACCACAATAATAAAACCAGGCGCTTTTTGTAATGTTTACCGTTAATGGAAAGGAAATTGGTGATTCAAGTTCAAATCCTGGACAAAGCTGTCTGCATTTCACATAGTGATTATACCATTGGAAAAGGTGTGAATCCAATTATTTATGTTACATAATGAATGGGTAGCCTATTAATTAGGCAATGTTAGTGTAGAATTCAAAAGTTAATTTACGTATTTCGTTAGAGAAAGGGTCATGGAAAATAATCAGTAATAGGATAGACCAGTAGTAACCTTGGACTGACTGTTTTAGCAGTTCACTGATTGGTTGGTTCCATCACGAGAACGGGTTCGTTAGAGATTCAACCTAAAGACGGCGATTGAATCGGACAGACGTGAATGTCCTCTATTCCCAGAATTCCTCTCTTTGGAAACATGACGAAATAAACGCGTCAAAATCAAACTAAATCATTGATTTCCTTTTATAAGAAAAAGATAGGTTACAAACCCAAGACCAACAAAAGAAGACCCAAATGAAGACCAGAGGAATCAACCCAGCATATAATAATTAGAAGAAATAGAAGAGATGATAAAGGAGATAAGTATAATAAGAAGATATTTCGCCCGCTATGCAACATTTATCTCCCTAGTTATAAGTTAATAGTAGGGGAGACGTGGCTCTTTGACATTGGTAAGTTAACCGATATCAGAGAATAAACCCTCCTTGTAATAGAATAATTTAAATCTTAATGGTCTACATTTGTAAATAGTTTGAATATGTAGTGATTATTTTACATGATTGTATTAGATTATTTCAACATAATCCATTTGATATTGATAGATTTGAATCACAACGCTATATATTTTAGAAATCTCCTCTGTAGCCGTTTTTCTCATTACTTTTTGTCAGGCTTTCTTTATGGAAAGTAGTACAATTTTCTAAAATCTCATTTTATGCGCATATAGAAATATTATAGAATACATGAGAAATTATTTAGTCCTATTTGAACTTTATTTTACGTTAGCTATTAACATTTCTTACCTTTTTTATATTAAGTAAATTCCATGTATAAAATGCATTACGATTGCTATTAGCATATATTAATATTTCTAGAACTGTTCATCTAGTTCTATATCTGGTGTAGTCAATCTTGAAAAGTAATAATATAACCTTATTTCTCCCTTTTCTATTTCTATTGCGGGTTACAGTTTTCATTTTCTATCTTTGTTATTTTACTGGATGCTAATTTTTAACATGTGAAAATGTCTTGTCAAAACACGAGTCGATTACTTTCTACGAATACTATTCATTCAAGAAAGGAAATTAAACTTGTTTTTATGCCTAGTGAATATAATTTTAAGTTTATATGCATGCCTTTCAAAATTAATTAGTCTCAGCTCATCTTAGGAGGATGAATGGTTATTAAAAATTGAGAATATTGTTTATTCTTGAGCAAGATAATCAAATATAACATACAATTATTAAGCTACACCATTTGTCAGTGATATTGTACTATGTCTCAGTGGGATAAGAGTTGATTATTATTTGTATCTAATTTGAGTATACAGCTCGACAAATAGTTTAGACATATGATGTTCAGGTACAAAATTTATTTGCTTGTTTATTTATTGAAGAGCTGAAAAGCCTTGCGAACAACAGCAGATTCTTCATTTGATGTGTATATCAACACATTTCGAAGACTTAGTTATGGCTGGTGACAAAAAGCATGGTGCATTCCAATCAGAATCTAATATACTTATAATTGTGTGATTATTAGAGAATGTTATTCAAACCCTGGACGAAACAATTTGCGCTTACTTTCGCGCCAATGTCTTTAAGAAATGCAGGTATTTACCCAACACGTTCGCCACAGGTAGGATGGGACACAAGGTCACAAGTATAGGACATCCGGCGATCGCTATTCAATAGTAGGTATTTATGCAACCCTTTTCTCACGGATTAGATATGACACATGGTCGCAAATATGAGGCATTCAGCAAGGGTCGTACTCGCTATTCAGAAATAATGGATCTGCGTGACTAGCTTGATAACCATTTCGCCTTGACAATATAGAAAGGTATGATTCCATCTGTTTTCCCACATTTATAGTTAAAAAGTAAGACAACACATCTAGAAGAAGAAAAAAAACTGAATTCAAACCAAATGTATTCTCCTTAAAAATTACCTTGTTTCACACCCTGCTCATGGTGAAGAGGTTGAGTAAATACATATACCACGTGATAAGCCTTCCAAGATTTTACATACACTTCCAATTATGGGGGCCCCACTGAGTGTCAAATTCACTAGTCTGTATTAACTCGTCTGTAAAACAAGTTCGTAAATCATTACACCAATAGGTGGTGAGCATATCAATATACTCGACATAGAGCACGCCTTCTTTGCCTCAATCTTGTTAGGAGATATACCTATATTTTGGTCTTATAGTATTGTATCAATTTTAAAATAACGCCATTAGTTATACTACGCCACTGTTTCCTTTTTTTTTTAAAATATTTCATTATTGGCTGATTTATTTTGAAAAATGTTTCAAATTAAATCTGTTTTAAAAAAAATCAATTGGTGGTTTAGTTTACTTTTGTAACGGCATGGATCCTTCGTTCCTATTCCCTAGCTATGAAAACATAGTAGAACAACCTGGATTCTTTAGCGTTGCTTAACAAACAGTCTAGGTGAAGAAAATTGGATTTCAAAACAGCTTTATTCCGCCTAAAAATTGACCATGTGTCACATTGTGCCTGAGGAGGACAGATTAGGTAAATACATAGTTTGCGTTTTATATTCGCACCAGTTGAAATATAAAATGCAATTTATATTTAACAAGATAGTCATTAATTTTGAATTGATAATCAATTTAATGTACTGCAGTTTTGTTATATCAAAATAAATACCCAATACCATTATAAATATAATAATGATTTAACTTCAGTACATCAGTATGAATAAACATTCATCAACATCATAATCTTTCACATCATCTCCAACTCTCCCTCTTCCACACTCTCTTTCTCTCTCTCTCTCTCTCTCTCTCTCTCTCTCTATATATATATATATATATATATATATATATATATATATATATA
The DNA here is from genome assembly GCA_023376005.1 of Doryteuthis pealeii. NCBI lineage: Eukaryota > Metazoa > Mollusca > Cephalopoda > Myopsida > Loliginidae > Doryteuthis > Doryteuthis pealeii. The sequence goes on from CM042139.1 coordinate 70,640,591, forward strand.
TATATATATATATAACTGAAACCGAACCTTTCAGAAGTTACCAGAAAAATTGTATATAAAGCCTCATGAATTTTATGTTTACCATTTTCAATAAATTCAGCGGTCTGATGAAACTCATAAGTATACATAGATATATGTGGGTAGAATAGTTCTATAACCGCAAGAATGACCGATTTCTAAGCCCTTACCGAATGTATATATATATATATATATATATTATATATATATATATATATATATATATATATATATTGTAATCCACACCTTTCTATCATCGCTATTTGCAAGTCCTCTAGACGGGATTAGGTGTTCGCATAGACCTGATGAATATAAATGTCGGCCGGTTGGTGTATGTGTCCATAGAAGAACGTGGTTTATGAGTTCTTCCTTACTTTCCAACATGTGTCTCGCATGTCTTACTCATCTTACTAGAATGGTTTATATATATGGCCAAATACTTTGTTTCCTATGATGCTGCTTTCTAAAGTGTGTTCAAAATATCACGCAGATATTTGTTTAGTTCCAACCGACCCTTTTCTCCTGACATTTCATGAGATTCTAAGCAGAACATTCACATTATAGTACTGACAGCGCTACAGCTTGGAAGAATTCCCATTTTATTTTATCAAAATGATCAAATTTCCACATGGTCTTTAAAGTGTCAAAAGCAGTTCATAACATTATAGATGGAATAAGATAGAGAAAGACGTTAAATTTCACAAGAATTACTGCTTTGATAAAATACGTAAAAATCGCTTTTGCAATATTGGAAGTAAAACAATTTTGTTAGAAATTTAAATGGAGAGATATAAAATATATAAAACCAAAATTAGAAAAAAGAAAATGATGTAAAAGATTTCCCTTTGGATTATGAAAGAAGAAAGCGATATCTGATTCGGTTTTGTTTTCAAAAGATCTCAGCTTTGATTGACTCGAATTGGAAAAGTAGAAGCAGCATCGCAATTAGTGTAACGCATAACGCACACCAATCGATAATAATTTGCGTGTTGATCACACAGAGGAATTGAACACATATTTGATGGGATTGTGAAAAGCTTTTCTCTTCTTTTTAAAAAAAATTTTTGAAGAAATTTTTGTGTTTAAGAAAAATGATTGACAGGAGTCAGATTAACTTTCAAGTCTCTGAAGAAACACAATCGTATTTAAAGACATGGTAGGGAATTTAAATTGTAGCTTTATTTTTACATTTCAACTCATTTGAAAAGTGATTTTGAACGTAGACGATAAAGAAGTACAACCAATAACTTCAACAATTTTAAATTCTATTTAGGCGTCTGCTAATTCTTTTCTTTAATACTTGGAGCTGGTAAATAGACACTCACACACAAAACACACACACACGTATACGTACACACACACACGCACACACACGCACACACTTTTACTCTCACACCAATTATATATTGACTTGGGCACCTCACGAGGTATTATGGTTAGCAAGCTATATTCGCAGGCCATTGTCAGTGAGTTCGATTCTCATTTAGCGTCCTATAATTCTAGCCTTGTGCCACATATATGCTAAGCTTAGTAAATAACTATATTCATCCGACCCATCCGTCACGGAAGGATGTGAAACAAGTTTAGTTTTCAAACTTATTCTACCTGGTTAGTATTTAGAGTTTTCTTTCTCATAGGCTGGATATCTAACCAGAGCTAAAGTTCCTACGTATGCTAATATGTATCCATAGCTGTAGGGAGAACATATTGATTTATACCTTTACCGAATGGTGTGACTCAAAGCAAAAAGCAGACAGCGTCGTCCAGGATTTAAATCTGGGCCGCCGATTCCATTTTCTATGACGCATACCGTTACACAAAGTTAACGTCCATGCATGAATAGACACTCAACCATCATGTCAGCAGATACGAGAAAATCTACAGCATATATTGTAGAGACGCATGACCACCGCTCAAAAAATAAAAGGGACACCTCTTGACCGTGAGTTTTGATCCATAGGGCATGAGTACGAAAACCTGATGGCTGACTAGTATATGAGCCTTAAGAACTTCACTTTAACCCTTACTGAGGCTAGACAGTTGGTCAAAGAGTAGCAATATGATCAAAGGGTTAATCTCACTGTGTCCAAACATTATGTTAAATTACCCGATCCTTCCTAATATTTACACCATTGGGATGAACTGACTTCCTTGTTTTACGTGTGTTAGAATGTTGTAGGAAAGGGTCGATTTGAAAAGTATTCGTATTTGGTAGAAATATTTGGAACCAAATTACAATGACCGTATTGTTTTGAATAAGATGTTATAACTGTTTGCAAAGGATAGGTATTATTTAACAAGAATAGTTGCTCGGAATAATACAGTTGCTTACGAATGACATTGAATAACCCAAGAAGGGTTGACGTGCTGTAAAACTAACAAAACTTTAAAAAGTAATCAGATTTAAAATGTATATATTCAGATAAAAGATATTTTTTTCTGAATTTTTTAGATGAAGCTTGATAATTAGTATAATTAGTATTATTTGGATTTCGAATTCGTGAGGGCTTCCGAGTCCGACAAGACATACCTGAAGAAGGCCGAGGGCCACTTCGACCGAAACGTTATACAGATAGCAATAAGGATAAAGACAATAGTCCGAATAATCCAAATACTAGATAAAATATTATATAAAATATTGAGTGGGCTATAAGACTACGTATCAGTTCATGATTGTCAATGTCATGGAACACTCCATTTGGGTCTTTAATTAGGTTAGACAGTCGGTCGGAGAGGCCCCCTCCGATCAATCTTCTGGTCACGTCAAGCCCTAGCACCAATGTTATTTTTCCAGCCCTATTGCCCTTATAGCTACCCCCAAAACTGTATATTATATATGTGCTAGAAGACGGTAGCTGAGGGTCTTATGGTCCTGGGTAGGAAGTTAAAGTCTATCCAGTTTTGAAGCTCTGTGGATTGTGGAGTCCCCCTTCATCACCATTATTCCCGGGACCAATCTGAACTGAAGTGGTAGTTCCTGTTGTGGTCTCATCTATGGGTGAAATAGAACAAAATGCGTTCTAACAAAATGTGTTTAAAATATCAATTTAAAAAGAAAGAGTACCCATCGAGAATGTATAAAACAAAATGTATTCTACATAAAATGACCCAATTGATTGACATACCGTAAAATCCAACCCAACCCAACCAAACCAAACCAAACCAAATCAATATCTACCTATTACACCTAAAATAGTAATGTCCTTTTTTTATAAGCGAGAATAAACCCAGTCTCGAATATTGTCAGTTACTAAGCTTAGCTTAGTTTGGTACAAGGTCATAAATTTGGAGAGCCCAATGTGAATTGGAATCACTTCAGATGTTTAGCAGCCCAATTCATTAACTATTTTCACCAAATTCCGAAAGATTTCGAATAAAGAGCTTTGTTTAGGAAAAACCACCTCCCACTACTACAATAACACCCGAAGGCTTCTCTCAGTATCTCGAAGCTTATTTAGCTTTTCGAGTGGTACATTAATACATCTAACTATTTCAAAATGACATATACTGTACGATAAAAATACATCAATAAAAAGATGAAAGTTAAAAAAAGTACGAATTCAGTTAAAATAGCAGATTAATATATGAAGTTTAGATTTGCCAGATGTTCAATTTTTGTACCTCAAATTAGAAGTAGTAATATTAGGTATTTGTATTTTTTTTAGGGTAAACTGACCAAAGAAAGCAGTATATTAAAATGTAAATCATGTAGGAATGAAGTCCACGCATCATAGAATGTTTTAAAGTGATTTTCTATACAACAATAAAACATGTACTCAGAGAGAAATGGGTTGTAAGGCGAAAATAGCTCTGTCAAAATACCCCAATTCAAAAAGTGGACACATTCATTTTGCGTTGGGATATTTTTTTAAGCTTGATTTAAAGATTAGCAATTCTTGGTCAGTAACGAATATTTGTCAAACATTTTGTATCTTGGAAGTATACAAAAACTATATTCTGAGAAATTGATTTTTTTCTGCAGATGCTTGAGATCATTCTCAAAATTGGGGATTCTTCAGCAACTATAAAAAGTGCTTATTCGAGAAATATATTCTGGTGAAAATTGGCATATTCTGTTACTGCAAAAGAGTGCTCTTCCGAAAATAACTTCTGAAAGAAGGGTTATTGAAAATCCTTTGAACTCTAGCGATAACAGTTAACGAAAAGTGCACCTTTCGCCCTGACTTGTTAAAAAGAGGCGGTCCTAAATATAGTTTTGTTTCGTTAACGAGGTGTCAAATTAACAAAGGGTTTTTCGTAAAGGAAATGTCTTCCACAGACTAACAGGTTATCACACCCTTCTCTCTCCCAATGCTGTAGAATCACACCCGAGACGCTATTTTTGTCGAAGATATGGGCAGGAAAGAATCGTGCCTATTCAGTAATTTTTGGAATGCGTAAGATACTTTTTCAATCAAACATGGTTATATGATTTGATTGATTGATTTTAATGACATGTGAACTTGATTAAGGTTACTTTAAGTTTAAATGTTAGGGAATCGTATTCATCATATGCTCATATTTACATTTCTTTCTGTAGCAGTCTCTTAACAGTTTTCTGGGTTTTTGCACACGGTCCGAATAATATATATATATATATATATATATATATATATATATATATATATATATATCAACCTAACAGGTAATACCACTCCGGGTCAGAGTGGACCTAAGAATATAGCCAATGAAGTGGTATTTCAGACTTTCCAGATTTCCAGAACAAGAGCCTCATCATCAGATGCAGTTTAGCGTCTTGCTTAAGACATGCATTTTTGGGGAGAGTTGGAATATTTTTATATATAAGGTGTGCTACAATACATCACTTAAATTTATAGACAAGGCGATGCCATGTGGTTTAAACCTGAATGAATAGTTCTTTCTACCTTTCTGTGATTTGTCTTTCTTTCTTGCTTTTTTACGTTATTATTCTCTTTCTTTCATTATTTCATTTTCGTTTTTACTGGTTATTATTTTCTTCCTTTCTTTCTTTTTTCTTAAACAATTCTATATAAATAGGTTCGCTGAATTAGTGAATAAGTTAAATAAAAGTAAGTAAGTAAGTAAACTCGTCGGGGTGGCCTAAAGTCATTAGCAGCCAGACAGCGAAGGAGTATATCCCCTTTTCACTAGCGCTAGTCCAAGGAGGTTGTTTTTTTACGTCTGAGGTGGAGCGTTACACCTACCATCAGCTCCTCACTTTACCGCACAGATCCATGTGCTATTCATACGCTGATTTGGCGAGGGCCGGTATCGAACCCGGAACCTTGTAGTTCCTAATCCGACGCTCTACCGACTGAGCTAAACCGCGTTGAATTAGTTGCAGTTACCACGAAATATACATTTTCTAATGTATTATTTTTCATTCACTTGTTAATTCATTCTTCAATCAGTATCTCTTTTATGGGATTGATATAGCATCCATGAATGAAGAAAATAATATATGTTTATTCTCAAAATAAATTCGACCCGTTGTGCACTATTGTAGTGTGGCTATTCGGAGACTAATGAACATCTGCATACACATAATCCCATATTAATTAGTATAAAGTGATGATTTATATAAAACATTTAGATATTCTTTATACTTCTGTACTTCAGCCGCATTGATTTAACGGTTTAATAATTTTACTTCCTCAATAATATATTGAAATCTGTATATATCCTTGCTAAAAACTTAAATCAGTCAAAAGTCTTGCTCGCATATAAAAGCAAAGGATATATTGTGTTTGCAGTCTTTATGACTTTCTTGTATTGTCAGAACATTTATAGAAATTGATCAATAGATTATGATGATGATGATAGTGATGATGATGATGATGATGATTTACTTTATTTTGCTGCTGTGGTAGTTTAAAATATCCTACAGCAGCTTTCAGTCCTACCTCTTTTGAATCCACTCTCTCATTTCCTTTGCGGTGGTCCTTAGCTCTCTCAGTATCTTGTTATATTTTACAGCTCCTAGTCCTGCAGTTTGTAGATCCGCCCGCAACTTATCAAACAAATTTGTGCAGTGGCGACGTCT
>CM042139.1:70651633-70656633 GCA_023376005.1 Doryteuthis pealeii
AAACACGCGTTATTTACCCAGTCAGTCTTGTAAATTATCTCAAGTGTTTTCATTTTTCACTTTCGACCAAACTGATTAATCATATTGGAACAAAAATCCTGGCTCAAGTAGATCTTTAGTGATTTAGTTATTTAAATGGACTGCGGCGCCTGGTGTAGTAAATTGGTTCGAGTATTAGGCTAGTAGAAAATTCTTAAAGAAATCGATTCTCAATGAATACTCCACATTTCCTGCCTGGTGCAAAAATAAGCTAAACTTAATAAATAACAACCCTAGGAATTTTAGGAGACATGTTGAAAGCTAGATTGTGAGTCAATGACATTTGAGATAGAGTCTCACTGTGTGCCCCATACATCCAGCTCTGTGTTACATCTTAGAAAAGCTTAATAAATAATTAAATAGCACTTGGTTGAATTAATATTTGAATAAAATTACGATATTGTCCAACAAGAGAAGTATCAATTGAACCAATGAAGAATATAAAATTCTATTTAGAGGAAAATCAAACCGAAAGAATAACAAAACGTTTTGGTCGCTCGCAGTTAACTGCGTTTAAAACATGGTTCAAGGGAAAATTAAATCAGAATGATAAAAAATGAGAATATGTGAATGGACTATGAAATATTTCCAAAGAAATTGACAATAAAAGAGCTATATTTCTGAAAGACCTCTGAGGAACCTTGAATAAAAGCCGAAGAAAAACAATCCCGAATTTTGAAACTGAGTGAACAATTAAGTTATACTGAGATCCGCAGAATCAATCTTGGAAACCTAATGATTAGATGAGAGTGAAATCCAATCAACAATTACCAATCAGTATTGGCATAGACGATTAGACCGGAATTTTTATCTGCTCTTTTGCATGAAGTTTTATTCTTGTAAAAATACACAACAATTAACAGGCAAATATTCCCACTCGTTTATCATTCCGTGATGCATGTCAGTTGAAGAGACAACACTCTATGCAAATATAAATGCTGACGTCATTTCTCATTCCACTGATAGAACATATTTGAAGGTGAAGTCATTTTCATGTTGAAAATGATGTTTTCCTAAAAGGAAAACATCAAGGTTGTCGAAATTAAACAATTTTTAAAAAATCCAGTACACGATTCCACCCAGCAAGCCTGATTTTTATTTGAGAAATTTGGAATCAGCTTTATGGAGAATACGCTTTGTTTCTTTTGTTTTTTTTGTTTTTTTTTTCATGTTTCCATATCTCAAAAAATGCATCATAAAAAGACTGATATGGAGTAAAAAAGGACTAATTGTCATTTTTTAAATAGATGATTCCATAATGTTTAGTTAGCATTGACACAACTGTTTGATCTGAAAAAATAATCGCATTTGTCTATATTTAACTGCATTTGTCTCGACACGATTTCGCGATTCCAAAGTGATCAGAAAATCAAAACAAAATATATATCGATTTTGCGTCTTCTTTATTTGTTATGTAATACAAAAAAGTTAATGGCGAAGTGCGATCATTCCATAATCTTTGTATTGAGTTGCTGAGCTAATTAAATACACAACATGTAGCGGAAGCAATGGAAGGTCCACGTGCTAATCTAATCAAGCTTAGTAAATATATACAATACTAGGTACATTAAGCAACGTAAAGCCTGTTTTCTAGAGTAATTTAAGCTTAGTAAATATTTTCAACACTAAGTACTATGAGAAGCGTTAAGTGTGTGTTCTAGAATAATTCAACCTAAGTAAATATATTCAACACTAGTTAATGTAATCAACCAGTGAGTTAGAATAAGCCAAGCTTAGTAAAAAGATTTAGCTAAGAAATGAGACCTATGTACCAGAGTAATTAAAATGAAATAAACTCAACTTAAGGTAATGAAAAGAACCAGTTTAGATACATTTACAAATTTATTTTAGTGCTTGAAAAAAAAACTTGTCTATATTCTATTATGTGGTTGATGTTATGATACGACTAAGATACGTGAAAATGTAGGGTTGTATTTGTGACAATTATTTTCCTGTTCATGTGAATTTGTTTCCTGTTCATGTACAAAATAACATAATGTTTTATTCCGTTATATTTTTATTAAATTTAAGTTAAGTGTCATATATAAAGAACGTGTCGCTGTCGACATTCGAGTTAACAAAATCGGCAGAGATTAAAAATGGCCGGCCCCACATAGAAGTACTTCAGCTGAGATCAGGACTTATATTCGTCTAATCGTTCGGTGCAAACTTTGTGTTTCAAGCGACTCCGTATTTTTTCTTGGAATCGCGTGTATTCCGTATAAGTAATTATCTTTAACCTATATTCATTTATTTTTCCTTAATTTACGTAATTTCGTTATATACTTAAATACATATGATATAGTTACGTTTTTCTTCTATTATCTAATTTATGTACGTATGACATTACAAGATTAGGTATATGAAAATTTGCTTGCTATTTGAAGATGAATAAACTGATATAAATTTAGACAAACGTGCCGAGAGTACAGTGATTATTACGCAAGTTATGTCTTCCAAATGAATTTACTTGTGTCGTGAGTTTTTTAGTCATGCACGGTCCATTAAAGAGGCACTGTGCCAGAAAAAAAAACAACGATTCTAGATTGCATAAAATGTTAGATAACAAAACTATATACAAAAATATTGTTGTGTTTATTGATAACTTCATATATATGTTATTAACTTGGAAAAAGATATGTGAATGCATGAACTGTAACATACACTCCCCCACACACACACTCAAACACGCCGAGACTCATGCGCACACACATACATGCACTCATATATATATATATATATATATATTATATATATTATATATATATATATATATATATATACACATAATATTAATACAATAAAGAGACACACACTCATGCCCACTCATATATAATATATATATATATATTATATATAGTAACACAACAAATATATATAGTAACACAATAAAGAAACACACACACATATATTTTTCCATCGACATACACAATCATCCATATATATATATATATATATATATATATATATATATATATATATTTATTTATTTATTTATGGATGATTGTGTATGTCGATGGAAAAATATGTGTTTTTTATCGGCTTTTTCTCAGCTTCTACTCATTTATCAGATATTCTAGCGATGAAAAACAATAAATAACCTGGCTTCTCTAAATGTTATTTACTGAGTTGAAATATTTTTTTCCAATATCTGCTTATCACAAGTGAGTAAAGCGTTGCTAAGTAATCTTAGATCTTTTAACCATCAATCATCTTAAACTAAACTGTAAACTACAACCAAAAACGCTTTATTAGCACAAAGAACCAAAGCAACTAAATTAACAGCGTTGTACTGTTTGAATATAAATATTTTTTTCCTTGGAATTATAATTGACTTCTACTCTCTAATATATGATATTTACCCGGAAAATACAGGGACATGCACAAACTTTAAAAAATTACACCGACTTGAAGAAAAACGTGCTTGGTACAGAAAAGTAATTTCTGAGAATGAATTCAGAAAAAAGCTTTATAAACACAATTCGTTATTTACTGATTGTATGTTAGACTCTAAAATTACAATTAACTAAACGGATTAAAGAGAATGTGTAATAACTAAGAGATCTCAGTACAATAATTTACTACTGATCACCAAGGGAATCTGATTTCTGAAGAAATATTTTCTATAATTGACTTGTGAAAACAACTTACTTTGTTATTTTGTTGTTTTTGTTGCTGCTGTTGTTTTAATTACAATGTATACCTTTACTGAGATCTTATGTTTGATTGTCGAATAAAAATACTCATATATATATATATATATATATATATATATATATATATATATGAGGGTAGGAGGATTGGAGTAAATCCGACAGAATGTGGTAAAAGATTAGAGGGAAAATGTGGACAAAAGAACAATTCAAACAAGTAGATGTAGGAGATATATTCGTCGTGCTTTGAGCACGGCTTCTTCAGTCATTTATTTGAACATTTATGCATCATGCATTTCTCTTTATAGAAGAGAAAGTGAACGGGTGAGGAATGAGTTCGGTGATGAAATCAGGAGGATGGGATAGAGTTTGTGAAGAATTGATTGGTCAAAAGAAATCTTTCATAGATTGGGTGGGGAGGGGGATAAGATCAAATGTGTGGAATTTGTTGGACGAAATATGATACGTAAGGTAGTTTAGTGCAAAGGAGGAGAACATGGTAGTGAAGAAATTAGGTCAACATTCTTTGGTTGCCTTGGAGTTTAGTGCAAAGAAGGAGAACATAGTAGGGAAAAAATTAGGTCAACATTATTTGGTTCGCTTGGATAATTTTTTTTTAGATATTTTGATTCTTTTTTTAGAGGGGGAATAAGGTCAAGATGAATGGAAAGGGTGGAAGAGATGGGTCATCATTCATTTAGTTGGCTAGGGAAATTTTTTTTAGAGATTTTGGCCAGCTGGATAGGAGCGAAAAATATCAAGGTAAGTGGATGGGTTGGAGGGTCTTTGATATGTATAGGAGGTAGGAAGAGGGTGGGAGTTGGTTAGTACGTGAGGTGTAGGTGAGCCTTTTGTGAAAAGTGTTTTTTTATGGGACTGCACTTTTATACATTTTTACTTCTGATTTTATTTTCGTGTATTATGGTTTTTGCGATCGATATGTCAAGGTTAAAAAATCCAGCTCTTAGTTTTATCGTATCGTTGTATGCTATGATTGCTGATTCGCATAGACGTCACAAAATATTTTCCCTAATTATTTGTTGCATCATTCTCTCATGCTTAAGAAAACAGTACATTTACCTTTTATAACCTTGACATCAAATATGCGAAGCATATGCGAAACGCTTACAAATCTTTTATATATATATATATATATATATATATATATATATATATATATATATATATGCTACTCAGATCACATTGAAAAATCATCAGTTAAAACAGGTCTGAAAATCCGCAAAGAATAAGAAGAACATTAACAACCACAAAAATAAAAATCAGCAATGAAGCTAAAATACAATTTGA
>CM042139.1:70661633-70676633 GCA_023376005.1 Doryteuthis pealeii
GTCAGCAGTTTTAGAAAAACGAATTATTTGCCAGTTAATCTCAGTGACTCGAAGTCAAATATATTTTTCTTTTTTAGTCTAACTAAAAGTTTGAAAATACCATGTGACCTCTGAGATCCAATGAACGAGCGTCCATATGCTTTCTCAAGTCTTACATAAGTGTCTAATACGTGCTAAATCCTTGTCAATCACCCCATTACTTTCCTGCTATATTTCACAGGGAATTTGGCAGAGGCTATTTTATAGTGTAAGCTGAAATAAATTATGACTGCAAAATCTTAAAATTGAGTTTCAATTCATTCAAGAAGAAACGAGCAATTAAATGTAATATAATAGGATTTTTATAATAGTGTCACGTATGCAGACTGATATCTAGAAATTTTATATCTGCATTACTCAGAACCCATATTAATTCATTGTATATTACATTTGAGATTATATAATCCACTGGCTTTGCGGGCCTGCAAATTGATATGAGAAAACCTTAATAAAGAAATAAATCACCTTCGATGAAAAATAGACTTAATGACCTTCCTGATGCCTTCAAATAAATTGAATATCGAATTCCGTTAAAAGTTTAATTCGGGAATTCGCATTTAGATTAATTTCCTGAAAATCTATGTTCAATAAATGATGAACAAGGGTAGGGCTTCAATCAAGATATTCAGATGATAAAGAAGCACTATCAAAAATGTTGGAATGAACGCTCAATGGTGGGTGATTTTAACATGATGTGTCGTGACTATCCAGTCCAAATTCATTTTTGAAAACCACACACAATGCCTTTTTAAAATAAGTAATACATACAGTATTTCTTCATAATTAAGTAATTGACAGATATATTGATTTTAACGGCATACCAACTTGTATGGATTTATTTTTGTAATGACGAGGCAAACCTACCTGACTCAAAACGGTTCCGGTGCATGGCTTGCAGGGAGAAAATGTAACGAAGAAGAAAGGAATGTGGTCGGGGCGGTGTGTCGTGGAGTCCGGTCGGAGTGAGAAGTGTTGAAAAGTTGGAAGTGGGGCAGAGACGACACTTTTATTGATATTGAGAGGCACTATGGGTAATGGCCCATGGTGCATTGCAACTCCTGCTTTCACCATAAAAGTGGCCCGTTTTGGGCAGAGAGGGTGTGGCGATTTTTGCGTGCTTTTTTGACACGGCGTTTTGTATGAAGAAGAAAGGAAAGAAAGAAAGAGGAAGGAAAGAAGACATAATTTTATGCCAAACTTTAGGGAATCCCAATAATTCTCCGTTCAAATCTAGGTATTGGCGTTGTTGCTTCTTACAAGTTTTTGCACACAGTCTTATTGAATGCAAATACTTTTAAACATAGCATTGGCTCTATTGGGACACTATCATTAGTAGATCAGTAGATCTGAGTGTATTTAAGATGAATGGGTACTCCACACTTCTCATAAATCTATAGTGGTAACCTCACCATCAGATGCAGTTTAGTGTCATACCCAGAATATCCCTTTTTGGAATTTCTTACATCTCCACAAAGTATACAGTCAGCGTATTCCAATCCCAGCCAATACGGCTATTTGATTACAAATACATTAGGTTAAGTCACGCTAAAAGTATAGGTTCCCGCTCGATCCTCGAAGTTAACAGCGATGAGCCTTTTTAATCCTTAATTGGGTGAAGCAACGGTAGTAACTGTAAGCAACCTGGATTTGTTGTTTATCAAAATGGGTGGATTCGGCAATCAATTAGCCGAAAAGGATTGGCATGTTGTAAAATAAAACAACAATAACAACAACAAATATAATAAATAATGTATATGGTTGTGAGAGACAACCACTCTATTGCCCATGGTCACAGCTACCAGGGTACATTTCTATTTAAATTGGTAAAATATATGGGGCGGTCTATGATGGAAAAGCCTATCCAACGCTGTTTTCTTAGACTATTGACAATCAATTTGTCAGTCATTTAGATATATGTAATTTCCAGTAAATTATTATCAGGTGTTTTAAATCCCTTGTCTGTTTCTACACTATGCTGTACCATTTATATATAATTGACTATGATTATATAGTCTCATGTTTCTCTAATAATATATAAGTGGAAGAATTAAGGATTAAATATATTATTCATTACGGTACTAACAGAAACTAGACGTGTTACACAATGAATAGCTCGGCCTAAACATTTTAAAATGAAGCATAAAATTAAAAAATAACAGTTAAATGTTATCTCCTTGGTTGATTTGGTCATGTGACCACACAGTCCGTAAGAAGGATTTAGTTAATTAATAAGATAAGTTCTTGGCGTTGAAGCGAACAGACATATATGTTTATTCTCCAAGCGTGAGGCTATGGGTCATGGACAAAAAACGACGTCAAATTTGAACTATGTTTTGCTGTTCAGGAATAAGAAACAACTGGAGATGGACACTGAGGGGAAACCCAAAACAACCCCATTCAATCCGAGAAAACCAAGATAAGTAATTTAACTCAACCCAATCCGGTCAATATAGAAGGTTAGAAAGAAGATATATACAACATAAGCATAATAAGATAAATAAAGCCGCTTTGCATTTTTATTTTTGTTTTTGGTTCAATGTTTTTTATGAATATTGTCCACAATTTTCTCCCCGGGGACTTTCCACTATCTTTTGTTATATTCATAGGTAAAATAAAGATGTCATTTTTCTTTAAGGCCAAGTTGATATTCCTTTCTGGGAGATATCTATCTCAACCCAATACGACCAGGATAGAAGATCTATACAAGATAACCATAATAGGAATAATAAAGAAGCTATGCAACAACTCGAATATCATTCTCTGTACTACCTCGTTGTATTTAACTCCACGTGATATACATTATGCGCTTCCTACGAAACTATCTTGACAAAACGTATAACTTTAGACTGTCAATAACGATTACAATTTTATTCATGGTAGACACAAATCGTTCAAATACCGTTCTTATATGCTTACATTAATTCTTCTTTAAAATGTTTTCTTCATATTGAAATTCTATAAAAGTATGCATGATGCCTAAGCTGTTTCATGTAGTTTTGTTCTTGTTTTGTTCTTGTTGTTTATTCTTTCAAAATGAAGAAAATGCTTCTGACCGAAGGTGCAATATTACATTATTTGGGCCAAACATTTCAGTATAAGATACAGAAAAGAATGAAAGACACGGGGGGCAAATGAATAACAATAAAACACTTTACTTGGTAAATAAATGGTCGGCTTGTTGTAAAATCACTAAAATGTGAGACTGATCGATGGAGCCATGAAGTCTGTTGTACAAACGAAAATAACAATTCATCATGTGATTCCTTACGGGCCACATTATGTTTTTCAATGCGTACAAACAAACGCTGCACGACTCACTTTCTGTCTCTCGTCTTAAACTCTTTCATTATGTATGTATTTATGCCAAACATCTTTACTTTTCTGCCTTCAAATTTTACTCTTGCTTGTCTGGTTTTTGTTCGACATTTCTTTCTCATTTTTTCTTTCTGTTTATCTCCCTTTTTTTCGTCAATTTTCCTTCTTTCTCCATGCTTTCTACGCTGGTCTTAAGTTGTTCCAACTTTTCGGTTTTTAGTTCATCCTTCTTTCTATTCTTTTCTTTCTGTTTATTCATTTCCCCCTTTTTATTATATTCTGTTTTTTTTTCTCTTTTATCTCTAAATTCATTTTTGGTCTTTCCTATATTTATGATATCTCTTTCTTTTAATAATTCCTTCTTTTTTTCATTCTTTTCTTTTTTCTCATTTTCTGTTTTTCTTTTGTAACTTTGTTTCTTTTTCTTTCTTTTTCTTTTTCCCTCGCATTTTCTTCTTTTGATCTTTTTTCTTTTCTTTCATTTTTCTTCTTTTCTGTTTTTTTTATCCTATTTTCTTTGTTCTTTTTTCTTTGTTGCTCTTTTCCATTTTATTCTAATACTTTACCGTTATTATCATTATTTTTGCTATATACACATACCAGATTGTATGCAATAGTTATTGCTTTTTCTTATCTTTCTACTTTAAAATGTTCGTCTTTTTTGCACACACCCCTTTTCCATCTACTTTCATTCTTCTTTCGAGGCTCCTCACTTTTGCTTTAAAATTATTCTATTTTTTCGTCTTTTTATTCATTCTTACTTCCACATATTTTTTTTTCTGTTTCCACAGATTTATCTTTTCCTTTCTATCCCAGCCTATCCAAAATAATATGTTTTCTGTTCCTATATATTCCTTCTTTTTCTGTTCATATTTATATTTATCTTCCTTCCCTCCCTCTCTCCTCTCTCTCTCTCTCTCTCTCTCTCTCTCTCTCTCTCTCTCTCTCTCTCTCTCTCTCTATCTATCTATCTATCTATCTATCTCTATCTATCTATCTTTCTTTTATTTCTTATATTTAATTGTTCAAATTCCCTCTTTGTTTCTTTCTCTTTATTTTTCTTGCCTATTTTATTCTTTCGATTTTTTTCCAATATTTCTATCATTTCGTTCTTTTTTTAAAAAAATTATCCTTCTCTTCTTTTTAAACTTCCAATATTAGCCTCTATATTTCTTATTTTCATTTATTTTCTTATTTTCTATTTTTTTTCTCTTTCTTATTTATTTTGGTGTTTCTTACTTTCTTTTTTCTTTCTTGTTCTTTTCAATATTTCTGTCCTTTCCTTCTTTTTTCCCACGTTTCTTTTTCTTTTTTTCTGTATTTCTAAATTATTTCTCTTAGTTGCTTTGTCTTTGTTTTTGTTTTATTTTTTCTCTCCGTTTTCTTTGTTCTCTTTCTCACTTGTGATTGCTTTTCTTTTCAAGGTGCTAGAACAATATTAGATAAAACCGGGAATAGTTGTCGACTACGTGTAATTGAAAAGTTTTCCGGCTTCAAAATTTGGGTCCTCCGAGAAAAATCATGATCGATAAATCTGTTTCCCGAATGGCTCATCTGCAGACGTTAAGCTTTCCGAATGCGCTGTCAATGATCTTTAGCTTTAGGTTTTGAAATTGGCTAAAGCGTGGGTTAACTCTGATTATGTTAAATACAGTTTTCTGTCTTTATAATTGAATTAGTTTGTTTATGTTTTATATTATGTATTTTTGTGGTTTTGTTTTAAAAAAGCAATTACACCAAGATAAAGAGGAAATACAAAATACACGCACGGAAAAATGCACAGCATTGAAATCCATACATTCATATAATGAATATCTTAAACGATTCCATTATCAATTAAGCGTAAATGATGAAGGTAAAAATATTCATTACATTTTTCGTTTTCCATCAATTAAAAAGGCAATCATTGAACTCAATACCGGGGGTAAAATACAGGCCGTAGGTTTCCATGTAATTTCTTTCAACTTTCTCATGAAATTATCTAACGTACAAACACACAGAGACACGCATTTACCCTGTCAGTTGCTCGCCTCTGTGCTTTCAGACCAAGTTTGAAAATCACATATGCGAGAAACTGTCAGTAACCAAGCGCCGTTTACTTCATGTCCACGCTACCCTAATATATATATATATATATATATATATTATATATATATATATATATATATATATATAATAAGAATGTTTGGTATGTACGTGTCGACATATAACTCCGAAAAGAGACGTCACACAGATTCGAAATTTTGCATAAATATTACACCCTTCTAACAAAGAAACACACCAAATTGGCTTATTGATTTTTACTGATTAATGGGTAGGATTAATCAAACGATTTTTGGAAAGTATCGTATAACTGCTTTTGCTGCTGTGTGTATCAGGAGAGGCTCTCCTATTACCTATATCAGCTGCCTGTTGGCTAGCAGTCATTCAACATGTTTGCTACAACTATGACTACATTTTAACGTAAAATCAAATTCTTTTGTGGTCCAATCTCTAAAATATTTATTTGGTCAGAAAAAAAAGAAAATAATCTTTCTAAATATGTAATTTGTATGTGTTTTCAGCCATTGAATTATTTTTTTACAGCGTGTTAAATATATTTTGCTTCGGAAAGCCGATAATACAAGATATGATTTTTTTTTCAGACTAAATTTTAACGTAAAATCAAATCTTTGTCCATATTCTTAAATTGAACACCCACTTAATTTCAATTGTTTTCATGCACAAAAAATTGTTAAGAAAATTAAAACTGATTCAAAATAAAAGTATACGGTTACATTTAAAAAAATCAAATGTAAATAAAAAATATCATGAAAATATTTTAAAATTTTCACCAGTATATGTTTACATATATATATATATATATATATATATATATATATATATATATATATATACTAGTAAATATATGCACCCTTCGGGTGCAAGTATTTAGGTTTTGATGTAATAAAATATGGTATCAAATTAGAAACTATTTAGAAAATGATAGACTGAGGGGGTATAATCGAAAAATAGAACAGCTTTAAATCTAACTCTTCCATCATTTTGCATCACTCCCGTCTTTCGTTTTTCTTAATTTATCTATTTAGTTAGATTATGAAGTATTTAATAAAATTACAGTTCTTTCATCTTGTTTATGGATTTCTTTTAAGATTCATCGCCGAGATTTTTGCTCAGATTCGTTAAGAGAAAACCAAACAAATAGAAATCAATAATACTAAGCATGTATTTATTAAAATCAAATTCTTAATATCAATATGCAAATTAGCCTTCTCGTTCACACTGTAAACTGCTATTTTGTTGAATATATAAATATACTTGCGTGTTATAAGTATGTAGAGTAATTCAACACTATCAATTAGCTATAACAATTTTATCACTAATTCAGGTTTAAATAAAAAAATAAATTCATGGTGAACATGACGTCAATAACTAAGGGAATTGTGACTTGAGTAGTGATTTAGTTTCGGTTACAGATAGACAAGCACACAATCTCCATCATAATAAGATATATATATATATATATATATATATATATATATATATATATATATATATATATATGTATATGATAAAACGAGTAGTTTTGTAATTAATACTAATGGTAAAAAAGTCTTAATTTTTTAGAGAACAAATGAAAACGTTTTAAAAGAATGTGTTTTTAGAATACTATCTTGAGTTTAAGCAAACATAGATATTGCAATACGAAGAATTTAAATTTTCGATTCACAGCTTCTTTTTATTGTTACATTTTTAGAAGTAAAAAGGGAAAATAAATTAAACAAATACATTTCTTTTAAATTTAACTCAACAAGCAATTAAGATATGGATTTGAATTGTTGTCATGTACAAAAAATTGAAATAAATAAATTACAATGTTACATTGTATTTCTAACTCATCAAGAAATTAAAAACTGAATTTAAAATTGTATGACGTACGAAAACGTTTTAGAAAAAATCATTCAAAACATTCGCAAATTCTTAGCGATTAAAAAAGGGTAATATAAAATAAACTAAATGCTATTGTTATTTTCAAATTGCAAGCTGGATTGGAAACCGAACCATTCGCATTTTAGAGAAACTTTTGGTAGACAACAATATTCTATTTATGGCATTACACTTGCGGAGCATTAGGTATCACCAAAATATGTCACGTGATTAGTTTAGGCCATATTGAAGGAAGAAACGTAAATATTTTTGATTTTTTTTTTAAATCTCGCAAAAAAGATATAAAGAACATAAATAATCGTTATAAAGAAAAACTGTTAATTCAAAGATCAAATTATCCGACTGGGGAAGAATCACTCATCGTTAACGTGAAAAATAAGTAAAACAGTCCGTTTATATTTTTTATCAGAATTCTGTATTCATTTTTTTCTTTTACTTCAAAGCCATCGCATTGAGACTTATAAAAATCTTATGATATGATTATTCAGACACTTATCTTTATAGAAAAAAGTAAATTTCCTAAAAATGTTTTCGTCCAGTCATGGACCAGATATTTTGCTAGTATATATATATGTATATATATATATATATATATATATATAGAGAGAGAGAGAGAGAGAGAGAGAGGGGGGTGGGAAACATAGAGGGAGAGAGAGCTAGAGAAAGAAATTGACGGTGGGTTTGACGTCTTTTACGATCTTATTACATTGTGTCACTCGCTATTGGCGAGGGTTTCTGTCAATACTGGTATGTTTTCCGGAAAGTTTATTGTTGTCAAAATTGTTCATCGTTGGTGATGGTTTCTTTTAATAGCGGCAGAATTTAGTATACGTTTATTGTTCTCAGTTAAATTGTTTATCGTTTTGGCGATGATATGATTTATTGGCATCTATGATATATTCTTTTAATACGTTTTTGGGTTTATTTATGATTCTGACGTTAAGTTTCAAGGATTACCTTTTTTTATTGATGGAAAAGGAAAAATAATGAATATTTTTACCTTCATGCTTTATCCTTAATTGATAATGGAATCGTTTAAGATATTCATTATATGAATGTATGGGTTTCAATGCTGTGCAGGTTTCCGTGCGTGTATTTTGTATTTCCTCTTTATCTTGGTGTAATTGCTTTTTTAAAACAAAACCACAAAAAATAAATAAAATAAAATATAAACGAACTAATTCAATTATAAAAACAGAAAACTGTATTTAACATAATCAGAGTCTGAAAAAAATCATACTTTCATTATCGGCTGTCCGAAGCAAAATATTTTTAACACGGTGAAAAAAATAATTCAATGACTGAAAACACATACAAATTACATATTTAGAAGGATTATTTTATTTTATTTCTAACCAAATAAATATTTTAGAGATTGGACCACAAAAGAATTTGATTTTACGTTAAAATGTAGTCATAGTTGTAGTAAATATGCTGAATGACTGCTAGCCAACAGGCAGCTGATAAATGCAGTAGGAGAGCCTCTGCTGATACACACAGCAGCAAGAGCAGTTATACGATACTTTCCGAAAATAATTTGATTAATCATACCCATTAATCAGTAAAAATCAATAAGCAAATTTGGTGTGTTTCTTAGTTAGAAGGATATAATGTGTATGCAAGATTTCGAATCTGTGTGACGTCTCTTTTCGGAGTTATAGGTCGACACGTACATACCAAACATTCTTATTATATATATATATATATATATATATATATATATATATATATATATATATATATATATATATTAGGGTAGCGTGGACATGAAGTAAACGGCGCTTGGTTACTGACAGTTTCTTGCATATGGGATTTTCAAACTTGGTCTGAAATCACAGAGGCGAGCAACTGACAGGGTAAATGCGTGTCTCTGTGTGTTTGTGCGTTAGATAATTTCATGAGAAAGTTGAAAAAATTACATGGAAACCTACGGCCTGTATTTTACCCCCGGTATTGAGTTCAATGATTGCCTTTTTAATTGATGGAAAACGAAAAATATAATGAATATTTTTACCTTCATCATTTACGCTTAATTGATAATGGAATCGTTTAAGATATTCATTATATGAATGTATGGATTTCAATGCTGTGCATTTTTCCGTGCGTGTATTTTGTATTTCCTCTTTATCTTTGTGTAATTGCTTTTTTAAAACAAAACCACAAAAATACATAATATAAGACATAAACAAACTAATTCAGTTATAAAGACAGAAAACTGTATTTAACATAATCAGAGTTAACCCACGCTTTAGCCAATTTCAAAACCTAAAGCTAAAGATCATTGACAGCGCATTCGGAAAGCTTAACGTCTGCAGATGAGCCATTCGGGAAACAGATTTATCGATCATGATTTTTCTCGGAGGACCCAAATTTTGAAGCCGGAAAACTTTTCAATTACCCGTAGTCAATATTGTTCTAGCACCTTGAAACAAAGCGATAAAAAGCAATGAAAAGTGAGATTTTTAAATAAAGTAGAATTTAATTTAAATATTGTTTATGGGTCTAAATGTTGGGAATTCTTTAGTCCCTTGGATCTTGAAGTTGTTGCAAGTAGCATAATTAACGTTTATCATTTTTTTTGCATTTAAAAATGAAGCAGTTTAAGTTCTGGAAAATGAATAATTCACATTTCCCCTCAAAACAAGACTTACAATGTTTGTAATAATAATAGTAATTAGGGACTCTCTCGTCGATTTCGACGCATGAGAGTTCATCCAATGAATAATCTACACAGTGTTGTATTTATAGTGGTGAAGGCTTGTAGTTCTATACCTGTATGAATTATTTCCGTGACTACCACATGTATCTCCGGCCAGCTGCGCCCACGTTAGGTTCCTTTGACCCGTAGAACTGGGATCGATGGAACTTGGTCGGGTTGAGAAATTAGTTCAAATAAGATAACACACCGTTAAAAATAACATCGGTTTTATTCATGTATATTTTATAAGTACGTTTTGCACACTAGGTCGGATAGAAAATACACGATGAAGAGCTTTGTCTGGCGTTTTGTTTTATGTGGACTTGGTTATTTTTGGAATTATTCTTAGCGGCAAAGTCTATTTCTCCTAGTAGCAATTTTCTTATTTCAGCAATTCCTTGTGGCCCTGTGACAGACTTCCTTCTGGCGATCCATACTCCGACTGTCCAGGTCACTGACTGCCTGTTTACAATTCAAAGCGAGAATTTCATAAAAAGAACTGTATCTATTCCTGTCATTGTGACACGGTCAACAAGTGCTAAACTACCATCATTGATTTGACAGCCGTGTCAACTTTTAGGTCACAGCTGTAACCTATAAACACAATACGTAAAATCAGAATTTATAAATTTTGATTTTTGCATTTTGTCTTTCAACAAAACCATTTACGTTAACTAAAGAAAAATAGGCATTCTACATTTTCCTTTTTCATTAAAAATTAGTTGACGCCAACAAAAGAACTCACCGTGTTATAGGCTTGTGTTGGGCCATCTGAACTTTTTGGCTCAGTTGTTAGGAAATAATTAGTGCACAAGGAAGGCCACAAACCCATCGACGACTGACTCCAGGTTTTTCAAATTCAGATTTTTTTCTTCTCCTACACTGGCTACCTATCAAAGGTTAAAGAGCCCAGTCTGCCCTACTATTTAACCTGGAGGGAGAATATATTGATTTTTACCTTTCCCGAGAGTATAAGCGCTACGTAAAAGTCAAACAGCCTTGTCTAAGATTTGATCTCGGTTCGACCATTCCATTTCCTACGATTAAGTCACGCGCCTCCATAAATGTTTGTAAGTTGTTACAGTTTTACAAATTTCTCCTCAGAACAAAGACTTACAATCTTTTGTGTGTTGATATAGTTTTTTTTTTTTCCAAGTCACTTAAATTTCCTTAGCGAATGGAGAATGTTATACAAGTTCTATATTTTTTGCTCTTAAATAATACTTTGTGTGGATTTTATCTTTTTCCGTTATCCTGATGTATATTTCTTGTGTGTTTCCTTAAGATAATACAACCATAACGCATTTATTATGGTATCTATCGTTTCATTCGAATTCTTAGTCGGGGTGACTTTCTTGCTTTGGTTTTGTGCCTCTCTCTCTATATCTCTCTCTCTCTCTCTCTCTCTCTGCGCGCGTGTTTGTGTGTGTGTGAGTGTGTGTGGGTGTGTGTGGGGTGTTTGTGTGCGTGTGTGTGTGTGTAGTATATTTAATTGAATCAATATTTGTCTGATATAGCATTTTTGTTAAATATTCTAGAATCGCCAGCTTGAAGTTATGATGCGTTTGTTAAAAAAATTGCTGACTATTTTAATTTCCCCATTTTTTTCTATGAATTCCCCCTCTCCAAATGCCATATGCCGTTTGGGAACTATTCCGTGTGAATGTTGATTTTTCAAAAAACTAAACGTTCCCGATTGTTGTTTCATACTATTTTTGGTTTCATTGAAAATAGTTTTATTGAACGTGTCGTGCGAGAATATATGATTGATGAACTATGCAATTTTCTTGTTTAATTTAGATAAGTAGTTAGAAGAGATATGCATGGAATGTTTAGTTTCTTGAACATTAAATGTGATGGTTTGGGAATTTACTTTATGGTCGTTTTTATGTTTTCTTTGTAATTTCTGTTCTAGGTTTATCCGTTTTTGTCTGTTAAAATGGTTTTAGGATTCTGGGTCCATCATCTCTATATAGACCCGTATATGTTTGATTAATTATCTCACTTAATATGTGGTTGATGGAATATTTTATTTGCTTGGTTAATTAATGTAGGTACTTAGAAGAGATTTGTATGAAAATGATTTGTTATATAGTTTCTTGAATATTAATTTTTATAGCTTGGAAATCTATATTTTCATTGTTTTATTTCGTGTTCATTTGGAGATTTTGTCCTTTTTTTCTAGTTTTATACGTTCTTGTCAGCTACAATGTTTTAAGATTCTGAGTCCGTCATTTGTATATTTTTGGTTAAGTATTTTACTTAATATGTTTAGCATACATATTCCAAGTAGTTCGGAAGTTTCCGTTCGGTGACTCCTTCCCATTATTGTACATATTAAATCTCGTCCTTTTTCAGTCTCGTTGGCGTGCCTTAGCTATTTTCATAAATTTTACTTAAAATATTTTGCTTTGTATGGGTTCCTTTGCTGATGAGATGGTTTAATTTAGTATAAGTGCTCAGCATTTGAATGGGCAGTTGCATTTTCGGTTTTCTAGATTTGCAATTGTCATATAATAGATTTCATTTAATAGAAAGTCGGATTTATTATTAGACAATAAATATTACGTTGAGTATCTATCCTCTTTTGGTATGAGCTTCCTTTTTCCTCTTTTTGTATAATTAAGGAACCTGTTTTAGGGAATTGCAAGACGTTATACACAGTTCGGCTTGTTCAAATATTTATTGATAGATGATGAACCATTAGCATTCCCTAACACATTTTATTAGCTAATGAAGCCATTTATTCATTCAAATATAACCGTTTAAGCGAGTGTTAACGCTTTATTTTACCAAAGGGATTCGTTGCAGAATATGGGTTTGGGTCGCATTACTGATGGTATCGCTAACGATACAATTGCTTTTGTTTTTGTTTGTTTGTTTGGGTTTTTTTTTTTGGGGGGGGTTGTTTGTTATTAATTGAAAACTTTTGTTCGAAAGGATTTATACCAAACCAAGACAATATCGGTAAAACACGATTATTCACAATGCTGATGATTAAAGATAATATAATCCATTGTTCTTTTAGAAAGGTGGAAAGTACAGAAAAATAAATTATATATAAATTATTCCCAAATATGCACTTAAAATTGCTGTTTTCTTCTGTTTTCGTTACGCTGACATACACATTATTTTAGAACTCATATACTGATTCTAACTTACAGCTCAGTCGGTAGAGCGTTCGGCTAGAAACCACAAGGTTCCTAGTTCGATACCGGTCCCCACCAACTCAGCGCATGAGTAGCACAGGGTAAGGAGCTGATGGTAGGTGTGGCGCTCCACCTCAGATGCTAAAAAACAATCTCCTTGATCTAGCGCTATTGAAAAGGGGATAGACTCCCTCGCTGACTGGCTGATACCGACTTTAGGCCGCCCCGTCGACTTTACTTTACTTTACTTTTTACTTACATTTGCGTAATCTTGTGTTTCGATATATTTGTGTTAGTGAACAACCTCAACTGTAAGAAAATGTAAACCATACATCAAGTTTCCATTTATTAACAGTACTCCAAAATTAAAGAACATTGGAACACATAACGATATTAATATCAATACAATCTTATTAGAAGGATAATGTGCGTTTGTCTGTCTGTAACCGAAACCATACCTCTACTCAAGTCACAATTCTCTTTGTTTTTTACGTAACATTCTACATGATTTCATATCTATTTAAAATCAATTATTATTAGAATTAATTGTTTAACATTATCAATACTGTTAGCCTTATCTACATACTTTTAACATGTAATTGTATTTATATATATACAACAAAATACCGGTTTACAGCGTTAACTGAAAGGCTAATTTGCATATTAATATTTAAAAAATTGATTTTAATAGATATGTGCTTGGTATTATTGATTTCTAATTGTTTGATATTATCTTAATAAATATGAGGAAAATATCAGAGATGAATCTTAAAAGAAATCCATTAACAAAAAGAAATAACTGTAATTTTATTCTTTACTTCGTATTTTAACTAAATAATTAAATTAGGAACATTTAGTATTGAAAGACGGGAGTGATGGAAGAGTAAGTTACAGTAGTTCTATTTTTGGATTAAACCCACCTCTGTTTCAAATCTTTATCTGCTTTCTTATTTATTTTGCTTTGCATTTCTCATTCAATATAATATTTCATTACTTTAAAAACTTAAATACTTGTCCCCGGAGGGTGCATATTTTTGCTAGTAAAAAATAATAATAATAAATGATAAATGACTGGTGAAATGAAGTCAGAGACAAATATTAAAAATAACAGTAATAAATTACTCATCCATTAATAAAAAAAAAATGGAATACTTGGCTTTATATTCTTTACAAACAATGACAGATTCCAATCTCTTAAGCTACGGCGATACCAAGTTTCTTTAGATTTCCGCCGGTATTTTATCCTATTCTTCTTGACAAATGGCTCTGAGATCAGCGAGGTTTCTTGGACTGTTCTTTTGAACTGGAAAAGTCAATTCTCAAAAGTCAGAGGACTGACTGGGAAACATCAAAATTGTAATATTATTCTGTCGAAGACTTTTCCGCTGTCAGATTTGAAAGTTTTTCGAATCGTTGCCCTGTTAAGTCCAATGATATGGTAACTTGAAGTCTGTGTCAGACAATCAGCATTGCTCCTCTAAAATCGATTGTTAAACAACATCTATTTTGCTTGAACTTGAATGATGCTCATAAGTACAACCTGAATAAAATGACCTCATCATTATTCTACTCCAACCGAACTTCATTGTCGAAATATTTTTTGGTTGGTACGTAGATTTCTTTCTTCTATTTTCCCCATACAGCGTTAACCAGAATTCCACTGGAATGTTCAATCTAGTTTCATGGAAACACATCGCAGGATTTGAGACGAAAATTTTCTAGCATATTTGGTAAAAATAAATGATTAATACAAACTTTTTAGTCCAGGCAATGAGACCAATGTTGGGAGACACAAAAGTCTCTGCCTTTAATTCCATTTTTCTATCTAATTCCAGCTTCGTCTCTGTTAGG
>CM042139.1:70684133-70686633 GCA_023376005.1 Doryteuthis pealeii
AAATGGATTCAGTGAAGACTTGAAAATATTTTTAGACTTTTCTGGCTTAAGAAGGAGCTCTTAAAATTTGTTCAATATATATATATATATATATATATAATATATATATATTAAATTTTTACTTGAAGGCACTTACAACGCATGTATCGCATAAAATTCGATACTTTTTCTTATAGAAAATGAACTTGACAAGTGTAATCCCAGTAAAGGATGGCTCGATGTGTAGAATACCGTACAGGCTGTTTCGACTTTATTAAGTCTCATCAGCGGTATATACTAACGATTTCCCTCCGACAGAAATCGAAACCGGGACTTCAGCAGACACAGTGAAACACTAGTGAAACACTTTTTTATCGCCTCGGCCACAGTACACAGCTGACCATCCTAGCGAAATTAAGCTTGTCAAGCGATACTACGCGCCTCTACCATAATAGGTAAGGGGGTGTTATTGAGAGAATAATAACAACAAACAGACCGAATGCCCTTCGGCGAAGTGAATAAGATTTTTGGATGTTTGTTTATTTAGAAACGTTGCTGATTAAAGTATATATTAAATTTTTACTTGAAGGCACTTACAACGCATGTATCGCATAAAATTCGATACTTTTTCTTATAGAAAATGAACTTGACAAGTGTAATCCCAGTAAAGGATGGCTCGATGTGTAGAATACCGTACAGGCTGTTTCGACTTTATTAAGTCTCATCAGCGGTATATACTAACGATTTCCCTCCGACAGAAATCGAAACCGGGACTTCAGCAGACACAGTGAAACACTAGTGAAACACTTTTTTATCGCCTCGGCCACAGTACACAGCTGACCATCCTAGCGAAATTAAGCTTGTCAAGCGATACTACGCGCCTCTACCATAATAGGTAAGGGGGTGTTATTGAGAGAATAATAACAACAAACAGACCGAATATATATATATATATATATATATATGAAATTTAACATTTTCAAATTACTCTGTGGACTTGTATATTTTTAACAGCTGAAATATATACTATACTATTTTGATACCCACTTTATATTTTTTATATATTATTTATATATTTTTACAACAAACTCTTTTGAGTTTTACTATATACTATAATGCTTCTGATTTTTAAAAATTAAAAATAAAATGTATTTTATTTTTAAAACAGAACATGCATTTTTCAAAATTTCAGCGGTTGAATTCAGCGTTCGTTTTTTGTAAACAGTCTTTTTAACGGATATCTTTCTTCCCATCTATGTCGCTCTTTGATGAAGAACAACTTATCGATTTGGTCGAAACAGATCTGTCAGCAATCACATAACAAACATCATATGTTTTTTCAAAATGTTAAATTTCATACTGTCGGATTAATTTCCATCTATTTTTCATATTTGTCAAATGAAAAAACATTATATCTGGAATTTTACACCTTGAAGACTTTTATCTATAACTCTACTGACTTAACACCACAAGTAAATTTTGGAACTCTAACAGCTTTCTTCAAATTACACTGTGGACTTGTATATTTTTAACAGCTGAAATATATACTATACTATTTTGATACCCACTTTACATTTTTTATATATTATTTATATATTCTTACAACAAACTCTTTTGAGTTTTACTATATACTATAATGCTTCTGATTTTTAAAAATAAAAAATAAAATGTATTTTATTTTTAAAACAGAACATGCATTTTTCAAAATTTCAGCGGTTGAATTCAGCGTTCGTTTTTTGTAAACAGACTTTTTAACGGATATCTTTCTTCCCATCTATGTCGCTCTTTGATGAAGACCAACTTATCGATTTGGTCGAAACAGATATGTCAGCAATCACATAACAAACATCATAAGTTTTTTCAAAATGTTAAATTTCATACTGTCGGATTAATTTCCATCTATTTTTCATATATATATATATATATATATATATATATATATATATATATATATACTCTCTCTCTCTCTCTCTCTCTCTCTCTCTCTCACACACACACACACACACACACACACACACACACACACACACATATATATATATATAATATATATATAATATATATATATACCACAGACCGAAAATAACTACACTCACGTACACAAGCGCACACTCAAATAGAACAACATATGCATATGATCTGTATATCACAATGCTCAGGCTATGTAATATATATATATATATATATATATATATATATATATATATATATATATTATATATATATCGATTTCTTTAAAAATTGACAAAAAAAAAACCTTTAGAGTGGCGGGGCGTCGGCTTCGGTATTGAAAAAAGTTGAACTTTGAGTCAAAACTTCTGTTTATTTTTTATTTTTGCAGAATCCACTGGGTTTGTTATTTGACATATAAAAATAGTGTAGAGTTTTTGAGTGATTGTAGTAATTTGTAGATAAATCGCGGACTAAATTACTATAGAATGTTTCTCGGTTGTATTGGACTGATTCTTTAAGGGAAATTCCTCGTAAAAAAGCAGCAAATGTAAAACTTTCATATTAGTGT
>CM042139.1:70689133-70727373 GCA_023376005.1 Doryteuthis pealeii
GATTATTATGTGAAATTCAACCAGCCTGGTCCAGGATTTGATCTCATGACGACAATAACCAAAACACAACGAGCATCTCCTAATATGTGCTAATAGTATTTACATTTCGTATAATTCGACTGATCTTGATTAATAAGACATGTGAAGTTCTCACCTATATTTTTTTTTCTTTTTGTAAATTATTGACTAAATCCAAAATAGATATTCTATTTATTTAAATAAACATTCCAGGTATTATATGCAGACACCTAATTTATTTGGAAGAATAAACTCTATCTGTCATAGAAGACCCCTTCAGTTTTTTAACCTATATATTTGTAGACCCATCAAATCTATTTATTTATTTCAGGCCGCTTTTGATCTGTCTTCCATTCTTACTCTATAAATATAATCAGTGAGTCTGTAAATCAACATACTGTATTTGCATTTATGCAAATCGATTAAACTGTTCTTCTCCCCTCGTTAAAATCAATTTAAACTTACCAAGAACTCCGATGGTCGACGAGAAATTGTGAATATATTTGAATTTGAGCCAGACCGCTGGAACTCCAGACAGCTTAATGCAAAGATCACGTGCTATTTGTAGCCCCAGACTTTGATAAGAATAATGCATTGTATTTAGGAAAAGAAGGATGACGGTGAGGAATGTTTTTTTGCCAAACTTTATTGCCTTGCACTAAACACATCCATGCTGTAAATTCAAACGACTGGAATAGCAGATTCCTGCGAGGAAAAAAAACAAAATAGACAGCTATATCCATGTGAACATATTCTACTTTATTTTATATTGAAAAATGAGTTATGGTTTTGGTGTGGTTAGATAATACTTTTTACGAAGTCCATTGTCATGTGTATAATCGTCATAAGCTTATTCTCCTTTATCTACCGGAACGAGGTTAAGAAATACACACAGATTCGATTAATTTATAGATTGGTTTAAACGGTATGTCAACCCATATAGGATAATTTTATACGTAGACGTTAGCGAATCAAATTCATATTTACATTTTCCGCGTACGTGTTAATAAAGATTTATTTTAGGAGGCGGACACAGTCTTATCGAATATATACATTTGTATTCAAGGAATTTTGTACCATAGACCGGGCCCTAAAAGTTACTCCTATTCCGGGACAGAGTATAACTGGGAGTTATATCAATTAAGGCGTATTCCACCCGGGATATCTTAAGAATTAGAACCTCACTATCAGATGCAGTGTATTGTCATACCCAGGACACCACTTATTTAGGAGTGGTGCCTTCAGGAGATACAGTCAGCGCATTCCAAGCTCGGTTGTAATGGCGTTGAAGATAATTTAAACCACATGAAAAACAATAAATCCTTAGCATATGTTGGAAACAATAAATCCCCCCCCCCAAAAAAAAAATGCTTTAAAAATATGAAACTAATAATAAACAGATTCGCTAAGGAATATGGGATAATAATTATATTACTTTTCATAATGCTAACCGGCATTAGGATAGCGTACACGACACTTGGTAACTGTCAGTCTATCGTTTATGATCGATAAACTATCAACAGCAGTCAATATCTTTCGTATGAATTTATTGACATTGCTTTCTGTAGATGAGATATTTCTGCCTTGGTATATGAACTCGTTTACTAATTTCAGAAGCATGACATTTAATGTAGAGATGTCTTCATCTTGTTTAAACACATGAACTCTGAGTTCAGGTAGAGGCCAATGTCTCTTGTTCCAAATCCAGGGTATGCTGCAAAGATTCGGCTTGGGCATGTGTATTTACGAGAAGCGATAAGTCATATGCGTAGTCTGCTTCTTGCCTTTTTTTTCTCTTTACTGTGAAACTATTTTCATTCATTAGTTGACAGAACAAATTATAAATTGATTCGAGTAGTGACGTCATAATATCTCCACATAATAATACAATACATAATACGAAAGAACAGTGAGTAACTCTGAAATAATAAATTGATATAATTAAATGAAATTATGAGATTTATTTAGAACCATTTGGTAACGAATATTACCAGATTTAGAATAAAATTGAAAGGTAACGACTAAATACACAGAGTATTGTGAACTTTTTTCGACAAATGTAATAATGCTTATTTTATATATGCACAAAAACATATATTCTATCGTTCGCATATTTTAAACTTTGGATTGAAACAAATATATAATTTCATCATAAGTATAACATTTTCTATAATGGAAGAAAGCGTGGTGTAATGGTTAAAGTCATGGGAAGTGGACTCGTCGCCCCGAGTTCAATTCCTGGATGTGGTAATTGCATTTCACTTAGCGCTAATACCCTTGGGAAAGGTATGAATCCTACTCTCCCTCTAGCTATGGGTAAATAGTAGGGCAGACTGGGCTCTTTAACCTTGGTTAGGCAACCGGTCAGGGAGAAGGAAAACTCTGAATTCAAACCTGTTAAACTCCGCTTAAGAAATTGACTTTGTGTCTCATCCTGCTCGTGCGGAGGGGTTAGTAAATATCTATAATGAAAAATGTCAAAATGAGCTACATAACAAACGAGGGTAATCTATGACAATAAGTCTTGGTTCATTCGTCTTGTATCCTATCCCCCAATAAAAGTATTATTTACTTCGTGTGGGCTGGTGAGCTGAAATAGATTTTAACGAAGAGAATGAAAGGAATAGAGACAGGGATGACTTTAGAGTTAGACATTTATTATCGGGTTCACACTATTTCGTTGAGCGGATATATTTCCCGAACAATTTGATGGGTGTTACCTCTCCAAAGTCTCAAAGTCCAAGCGTCCTAGAGACCTTTTCGACGCCAAGAACTTGGGTCTTTTTTTCCTGTGCATGCCCGGATGGCTCTTCCTGTCCTAAACCATCTGGGGGATTGTTATTTTTGTGTCTTTTTATTTATGTATTTATTTTATTTAATTTTGTTTTACTTTTGTTTTATTTAGTTTTACTTGTATTAAACCCCTCAAATCTAATAGAATTTCAGCGAATTCTAATTCCTGGTGGTGTTCAGAGATAATTTGGCAATTAAAAAAAAAAAGCATTCTCCTCTGCGTAATAGTTAAAATTATTCCTAATAAGGAGAAAAAACATTGGTATTTCCGAGGCTAATATCTTTATAGTTGTGTTTTGTTTTGTGCATTACCAGAATAAATTCAGCCAATTTTCAAAAATGCATAGCGTTTGTTAATATAAAACAAAAATACAAAGGACAAAAGACTTCTCTATTTTTGCATTTTTTTAATAGAATTAGAGATTCATTCACAACTCTATGCGTAGCGAAATATGATACTATTTCAAATAGGGGTTGAACGAATGTGAGAATAGACTGAAAGGAATTCGGGAACAATTACATTTAGAACACTTTATTTTAGTAATATCTAGTTGAAGATCAATATAATTGTGTCCTGTAAATTAGGGGATATTTGTAAGACAGCTGATAAATAGATATGGTCGGACAGAGATAGATAAATAGATAGATAGATAGATAGACGAATAGATATAACATGATATTATTGTATTGAGATATATATCATTGGATCGAGATAGATATAATTGGATTGAGATAGATAGATTTCGTTGAACTGAGATAGATAAATATATAGATATGATTAGACTGAGATAGATAAATAGTAAGGTACATATATACATACATACATACATACATTCGTATGATATATGATTGGACTGAGATAGATATGTTTGAACTCATACACACACACACACACACACACACACACACACACACACACACACACACACACACATATATATATATATATATATATATATATAATGTGATGGAGAATGAAAGTTTTTAGCATATGAAGCTGCTCAATGCTAAACTAGCAGAGCAGCATAAACCTAAGCACGTTTACTTTTTTAAATATAAGTTTCTATCGTGTGAACACGCTTCACATTATATAAACGCTAAACAAAAGCCACCGTTTTTTTTTCTTCTTAAATCTTAACACTTTGACCGTCTGATGATTGCAAGAACGTATGAAACTGTATTTACGGGATATTAAATCCATAGTATTTAAGCTCTGATGTTATATATATATATATATATATATATATATATATATATATATATATATATATATATATATATATGTAAAGTTAAACAAAAGGCATATCTCCTGTTTAACAATTTTATTTGTGATATTTTCCAATTTTCTGGCCAACTTTTTAATGTCTGGGTGGAATTGATGGATAAGTCCACCAAAGCTCAGTTCCCGAGTACTTTCGGCACTTCGAAGCGCCATCATCAGGTATTCCAGTTTAAAAAAAAAACTTTTATATTAATGTGGAGGCTGGAAGGAGAAGAATTGGTGAGAAAGGTGTTATAGGCCTTTTAGAATGTGTGTACTGCATTGGAAATTAATTTTGTTCAAGGAGGGTTGGATTGTTTTATGTATAAAGCTTCTAGTATTTGGAGTTTTTGTTTATTTTTTTCTTTGGGAAAAATGTGTGTATTTTCAGTTATAACTTTTCGGTAATTCTTCTCCTTCCAGCCTCCACGTTAATATAAAAAAAATAAAAATTAAAATTAAAAAAACTGGAATACATCACCCCTGATGATGGCACTTCGAAGTGCGAGAGTACTCGGGAACTGAGCTTTGGCGGACTTATCCATCAATTCCACCCAGACATTAAAAAGTTGGCCAGAAAATTGGAAAAGATCACAAATAAAATTGTTAAACAGGAGATATGCCTTTTGTTTAACACTACATGTATAAATGAAAGAATGCTGCCCAAACACACACACACACACACACACACACACACACACACACACACACACACATATATATATATATATATATATATATGATAATTGAATTAAATTACCATGACCAGACAACTCGGCAAACAGGATGTGTGACATCCGGAGCACTGGGCAGCTGTTTCGACCTTCTTAGGTCTCCTCAGCAGTGCATGCCACACTCTCCGCCACTAAAGATTGAACCAGCGACCACAGTGAAGAGCAGAACCTCTACAACTAGACCACCAGCCCACGCCACAAACAGATAATTTCAAATCATCTAGTCAGTGGTTATTCACGCGCAGCCACTTAACCTGTATTTGTCTTAGCGCCTATCGCAGGATTACAGAGGACAAGGTCCCCTCCAGGACAACGACTTCCCAATTCGGGGCCCGCATCTGCAGCACTCAACCCTATTGGCAAGGAAATAAATATTTAATTACGCAAATAGAGATTGTGGTATGCACTGCTGATGAGACCTAAGGAGATCGAAACAGCTGTCCGGTGCTCCAGATGTCGCACATGGTGTTTGCCAAGTTGTTTGGTCATGGTAATTTAATTCAATTATCAATTATTAATGTAATTCCTCTATTTGCGTAATTATACACACACACACACACACACACACACACACATATATATATATATATATATATATATATATATAAGTAAAAAAAGTAAAGTCGACGGGGCGGCCTAAAGTCGGTATCAGCCGGTCAGCGAGGGAGTCTATCCCCTTTTCAATAGCGCTAGACCAAGGAGATTGTTTTTAGCATCTGAGGTGGAGCGCCACACCTACCATCAGCTCCTTACTTTACCGCACTGATCCCTGCGCTACTCATAACGCTGAGTTGGCGGGGACCGGTATCGAACTAGGAACCTTGTGGAGAGATAGATAAATATAGACAGGTAGGATTGAACCGAGATAGATATGATTGGACGAAGTTAGATGGGTACATAGATAAAAATTAATTATTACTTCGGAATCAGTATCAATGCCAAAAACATTCATCAATTGATTACTTATCATTGACGAACAAATTGTACTCACGAAATAATTCATCACATGATCAGAATTTCGTTGGTTCACCGCATTTCTAGTTTAATATAAAAAAATCTAACAATTTTGTATTCAATTTACATCATGATCACAGAATCTCAAGAACGTCAATCGACATTGCCCCCAGATTACATTCATAGATATATATAAGGGATATTGTGTATATGTTTGTCTGTAACCGAAACTATATTACTATTCAAGTCACAATTTCCTTAATTACTTACGTCACATTCTCCATGAACTTATTTTTATTTAAACCTCAATTATAAGTCCACCCTGTCGGCTGGGGCGTTAGAATGCACCGACTGCACCTCTGCAGTGGGGTAAGACTCCCCCAATGGGGCCACCTGTTGGCCGTGTGCGGTAACCCGTGATGCTTAAGGATAGAACCCAGGTGTATGAGCAGTTCATGACATGCAATACTCCACTTTGGCCCTATCTTGGGCTAGACGGGCGGTCGGAGAGGCCCCCTCCGATCAATTGGCTGGTCACGTCAAGCCCTAGCACCTTTATGATTTTCCCAACCCTATTGCCCTTATGGCAAGCCCCAACTCCTTTTTTATCATATGGGTGCTAGAAGGCGTTGGCTGCGGGTCTACATGTCCTGGGAATGACGTTAAACTCTATCTGATGGTGAGGTTCCAGTTTTGGAGGTTTGGGGAATGTGGAGCACCGCTTCATCGCCATTGCTCCCTGGTCCACTCTGACCCGGAGTGGTAGTACCTGTTAGGGTCCCATCTATGGGTTAAATAGAAAAAATGTATTTATAAAAACATTGTATTATCCATTAAGAATTGATTTATTTCAAAACTTTATCGGCATTAAATGACCCACTGAGGTTGATATGCCGTAAAACAAACCAAACCAAAATCAATTATAAGTAAATTATTATAAATATGTTTTACATTATCAATAATGTTGGCAATATCTATAAATTAAGAACATGCAATTGTATTTATATATACAATAAAATAGCCGTTTACAGTGTGAATGGGAAGGCTAATTTGCATATTGATGTTAATAGTATTATTGATTTTTAATTGTTTAGTATTATCTTCATGCATATGAGCAAACATCTCTTCAATAAATCTTTTTAGAAATCCATTTGCAAGAAGACATAACTGCAATTTTATTCTTTACTTCCTATCTTAACTAAACAGTTAAATTAAAACAATTTAGCAATGAAATACGGGATAGATGGATCAGTAAGTTTCAGTTATTGTATTTTTCGATTATATCCCTCTATTTCAAATCTTTTTATCTGCATTCTTATTTAATTTCATTACCCTTCCTAATTTAATAAAATATTCTATTACATTAAAACTTAAATATTTGCACCCGGAGGGTGCATATATTTGCTAGTAGTTATAAAAATAATTCCTTTTCTAAGAAACATGCTTGCAATTCAGCTAATTTCTAGATTTGATACTTGCTGTAAACTTTTCTTCGTTTGTGTTGAGATATAAAAAACTAAAATTCCTGTATATATGTGTTACCTAAAAATAAGTCGATCGATCTGCTGGCAAGAAATCGAACAAGTCGTTCTAAAGGGAAACATCTAGAAATATGTTTAAGATTTTGATGTCTTTATCTTTTGATATGTGAATTCTGCCATCTCAAACCGAATCCTCTGCAATGACATTTATGATGTCCGCTTTCTACCGTATTTTCCGCGGGCAATCAAAGTACAGTCAGCTATATTTTGCAGGGTTAATATAACAGTCGTTTGATTTCAACTGCTCTCTAAGCTCTGGTTATCCGTATGAAATATTCTATTTCATATAATGTCACAGTCTACTTCTAGTGAATATGATGCAATATCTAAGTCTCTCTCTCTCTCTCTCCCTATCCCTCTCCCCCCTCTCTCTCTCTCTCCGTATTTTCTCTCTCTGTTTACCTACTTTGCTTTCATTCTCTACTCCTCTCGGCCTCTTTATTTATCTCTCTCTTTCTCCCTTTCTTTCTTTCTTTCTCTCACACACAATTCGTCTTTATCACACTCATGCAAACATCCCCCACGCAAAGACTGTGAGTGAGGTTGTGAGAAAAATACAAGATCTATAATTTAGGCATAGCTATATCCAAGCTCAGGGTAGTTTCTTTTTTTTAATAAATAGAAACTGGAAATGTCAGCTTAACTTAGTTGTTGCACAAGGCTAGTAGTATAGGACTCCTAGTGAGAATCGAACTAATTATTATTTAATCAAACTTGTTAACCATTATACCACATGAGGTGCTCAAGTAGAAATGTCAGTACCATCTCATATATATATATATATATATATATATATATATATATCAATTATTTGTCTGATTTTTTTTAGATGAGAATTGGTAAGTTGTATTATTTAGAATGCCTCTGAATTCGACGAGAACGTTGCCGAATTTGATAAGAACCGGCCGAAGAAGGCCTGAGGGCACTTTTGGCCGAAAATCATAATGTAAATAACTATAAAAATGAGGACAACAGTCCGTAAAATCTGAATAATACTATATTATATATATAATATATATATATAATATATATATATATGTTGTGGAGTCCACGTATGCTTCTTTTTTTAGTATATCATAACTACACCCAATCCCAGCACTCACAATGAAGAAGGCTGTGAAGGCCCAACTCCAGCAAATTCCAACCCCATTGACCGGAATTTCAACATTCCCATCTATAAGATCGCCAATTACAACACTAATAAGCCAATCTAGAAATTCTTGAGAAAGAGGGTTCACTCCTTCGAAATATTGAATGAGGTAAAATGATACTTAACACAAAACATCTAACGGAGTTTCTCATTTATTTCACGCCAATACTTAACACAAAAGACCCCCCCCAAGAAAATATATAACATATAATATAAACATTGAGAACTCGACTCACCATATATATATATATATATATATATATATATATATATATATATATAATGGAAAAGGTGACTTACCGGTGAATATGGTCACGATGGTTAGATGATGCAAAATTCAGGAAGGTAAGTCAGCGATATAACAAATACAAAGTGCCCAATACGTTAGTAGAGCAAATTTATTACAATATAGGTACAAGTGATAACCTATTCAAGTTTCACCATAAGGATCTTCAGGGTTAAATCCACTGAATTAATGAAGATATTGATTAATTGCAGTCGATTACACGTGTGTGTCTTCCGCGATAAACGGTTCGTTTATCGCGGAAAACACACAAGTGTAATCGACTGCAATTAACCAATATCTTCATTAATTCAGTGGATTTAACCCTGAAGATCATTATGGTGAAACTCGAATAGGTTATCACTTGTACCTATATTGTAATAAATTTCTCATGATCTCAATCAACTTTTTCTTTTAATTTTTTTTCATATTAAATCTACATCTTTACAGATTCAAAGTTGCAGAAAATATTTCATTGTACAGGATAAACAATCGTTTAATTAATCTACATTTTTATCATACAATTTTATGGACAGTTTAAGAATTAATCGCTTAGTTACATTTTTGACATT
This sequence comes from Doryteuthis pealeii, assembly GCA_023376005.1. NCBI lineage: Eukaryota > Metazoa > Mollusca > Cephalopoda > Myopsida > Loliginidae > Doryteuthis > Doryteuthis pealeii. The sequence continues at coordinate 70,698,440 of CM042139.1, forward strand.
ACAGTGAGTTGATATTTAACTTTTAAACAAATACTAAATTATTGACAACATATGTTGTAAACACCGGCGTTTGAAATGAATTCGAGGTTTAGTTGTGGAGTGTTTTAATAAATGTCTAATTGTTTGGTTTGTGCGGGTGACGTTGTTAATGCCTATATTTAGATATGTTTAGAATACTGTAGGGTTTATTGAGTTAGTAGAATATTGAGTTTGTAGAATATATATATATATATATATATATATATATATATATATACATACACACACACACACATATATATATATACATATATATATATATATATATATATATATACATACATATATATTATATACATACACATATATATATAATACATATATATATATATATATATATACATATATATATATATATACATATATATATACATACATATATATATATATATATATATATATATATTATATATATAATAAAAAGGAGGCTGCTAACGAAAGTAAAGAACATTTTCTCTCATCTCTCGTTTTTATTTCGAAAATAATTCCAACACTGTTTAGACAACACTATACTCATCCTAATTTCCAGATAGAGGTTTTATAATAAACCAAAAACATCATAACGTCAACTTTAACATCTGTAAATAAATTTATCTGTTGAAATACTTTGTTTTTCGCTGACAAGATGAATCCAGAATTCTTCATAACTGTATAGATAGAACACTTTCCTTCTAATAAAAGCTTTTTAAGAATGTTTTATGCTGTCTTTGATAAATCTTGGAAGCAGAACTCCACAAGAACAATTGTACGGCCACTCACTATGACACCAACTGCCCAAGTAAATCAAACAAGGCATGGAATGTACATTTCTTGGGGCATAATATATATATATATATATATATATATATATATATATATATGATTGTGTGTTGGTGGTGACTGGAGCAGTATGAGACTGATTAACCACAGATTGCTCGAATACAAGAAACGCCGAAAATTGCTGAGTAGAATTTTAACGTTATTTCATAATACTATCTAATTTTTAAATGTATTCGTTAATATAAATCAAATCTTCATTATTTTTGTCAAAAACCAAGTCCTGGTGATATTAAATATGTATATATATTTAATTTGTCGTTAATTGTTTTATTTTCAAATTTTCGGACATACAGATTCACACAACTGCACGTAATATATATATTATATATATATATATATATATATATATATATATATTATTATTATTATTATTAGTATAGTAGTAGTAGTAGTAGTAGTAGTAGTAGTAATAGTAAACGTTTTGATAAAGCATACGTTTATATTTAGATGTCTTGTCCATTTCCTAATCGGAACACATATTCGAAACCTAGTAACAGCATCGTCAGCACTGAATAATTTTAGACAAATAATGATTGTACATAATATAAGTCTTTCTATATATGATATGTTTTTGTGTTGTGTATATTTGTAGACTGGTTTACATACAATTGATGGATGGATCAATTTACTTATAAATGTGTACGTTGAGTAATCAAATAAGTAGACGATATTCTGATAAATATGTTTTATGTCTTTCACTTCCGCGGGAAAATCACATTAAGTATTGTTCTCGTACTATAAAGTAGTCGTCCGGGTGGCCCAAAGTCGGTATCAGCCAATCAGCGAGGAAGTCTATCCCCTTTTCACTAGCGCTAGACCAAGGAGATTGTTTTAGCATCTGAGTTAGCGCGCCACAACTACCATCAGCTCCTTACTTTACCGCACAGATCCCTGTATTATTCATACGCTGAGTTGGCGAGGGCCGGTATCGAACTAGGAACCTTTTGTTTTCTAGCCGAACGCTCTTCCATCTGAGATAACCCGTACTATACCGACCATATATTTGCCATTAAAACGCTTTCTCGGTTTAAGTGAAGGTGATACAACCGAACAGCAGACGAGATTATCTTAGGACAAAGCACAATTTTGTTTATTTGCAGAAAATGGCAAGTATCGTACAACAACACTGTTCAAATATGTATTTAAAACACTGATTTTTTCCTGTTTCCCGCCAGCTATCGGCAAAACACAAAACACTGGACAAATAGATTATTCATGAAAATGTTCTCGTCTGATCAGCTGGTGCCATCAAGCCACACAGTATGGCTTGATGTTACGTATTTGCTTTCATGTGTGCTTGTTGGCTCTGGTTAATGTTCAACTGAAGTCATGATGTCTAGCGTCTGGAACTGGCGTTTGCTTTTCTCTTTGGAAAATATGCTTGTATGGAAAACAATATCAGTAATGTAATGTACCTTTCGAGCAAAATGGCTGCGACAAAACTATCTTATTATTTCGGAGTTAGTCAATTATCCTCCGGCCTGAAGATAGGATATCATATAAGAACTCGAAACATTTATTCTTATGACATTCAATCGATATTCGATGATGGATAACATACATTTTGTTAATAAGCATGTATCAAATAATCACAGATATAAATATAAATATATGAGATGAACAAAAAGGGACTAGACAAGCAGGAATATTTCTTTTAAATTATTTACTTTTTGATTGTTCTCAACTAGTTTTAACCTTAGGTCATCACCAGGAGAAAATTCCTTGTGAAAGAAATTGTTTTTAGAAAGTTTTTAAAAGTTTTCAAGCCAGAATAATCCGGGGAGAGAAATGTATTAAAGGTGGCGAGCCTATCTTTTTAGTGAAAAACAACTTTTTGTTAAATTCGTTTGCGATTTTCTAATATATATGTGAGGATTTTTTTTTTTAATTGCGTTTTGTGTTTTTGACTCTCCCACCAGTGATTTGGCCTCACTGATAGAATAACCATTGTTGGCCACGACACGAATTGATTGCCTGATCTTAACGGCGTGTCAAAGCCCGTAGGGTTATTTCATGCCTAGAGGTTAGGGAATTGCGTACATTGTAGAACAACTCGGTGTTTTATTCCCTCTTCTCCAGTGTTCTGGTAATCTTGATCTTCTTACATATGTATTCCCTGCTCCCCGGGTATTTGTCTCCATAGACACACAAAAAGGACAAAGTGTTCGAATCACGAAATCCATGATACACACGCACAAACACTAGCACGCACACACGCACGCACACGCACGCATATATATATATATATATATATATATATATATATATATATATACAATTTATTTATACACAGAGAGAATTTGATGATTACAATTATTTCAATTATAATATATATATATATATATATATATATATATATGATTATAATTGTTTCAATTATAATATATATATATATATATATATATATATATATATATATATATATATATATATATATATAGCGTTCACACAGCAACCAGCATCCACTTCCACCTCGGATGGTTTGACATTTCAGATGATGATTTCACAAGACCGGACATGGAGAGCTAGATGAAGCTATTGCAGTGGAAGAGACATTTAACTCTGTCAACTAGAGCTTCCGAACTAATTTGCTTACAATGTTTCCCAAGCAATCTGAACTCCGTCCAATATAAACACAGATTTTTTCTATTGTTGAATAATATTCTCTTTTCACCAGTGTTAATTTGCATTACTTAAAGTTGGCATAAATCTCTTATTTATTTCCATGCAATGTATTGCTGTACACGTTGAAGTAGTTCCACGGAGCATATCTAGCGTATTGTGAAAGGGGCTTCAAAGGGAAATAATACAAAGTCTGGACTTCTATTATTTGCACTATGAATTATAATTGTATGTTCTCTCTAAGGATTTAATATTAATCAGCTACAAGAAGAGATAAACAAGGAAGACACTTGAAACGTGGCCAAGAATAACACCCCAATGTCCTGTCGATTCCATCAACTGAAAGTCTATCAGTAATCTCCGTCGGAGCCTAGTAATGATCTTGTTGACATTGCCCGAGGCACGTTTGTAAACTTATGAGTCTTTTAAAAGTAAATGAGGCGGAGATATAACTGTTTAGCCGTTAGACCAATGCTTAGGAGGCTTGAATTTATAAGGCGTGGGTCGCCAAGGCAAGACGGTTCTATTTGGTAATGAATGTCAAATCGATCAAAAATGGACACTGGAAATGACAGATCGATAAAATGTAGACATACGTATTAAAGAGTGTTTGTGGATGGATGGCGAACCATAAAGAAAAAAAAGTTTGCATGGAAAGAATCAAGCAGGATAATGTTTTTGTTGCGAAGTTAAATGCATTTCTTTATCATTTTCGCTTGCCATTACTTAAATGGAACATATGAAAAACTTTATTCGAATATATATATATATATATATATATATATATATATATATATATATATATATATATCTACAAAAATACCCGGTCCATGACCAGACGAAAACATTTTTCGGAACACAGAGGGTACTCCTAAAAAAATTTGTTTTAAATCACCGAAAATGTGTGTATTGCCGTGTTTATTTTAGGGATTTTTTTTGTTAATATTGAAAAAATATATATTTTTTTAATGTAATCCTGAATTGTTGAGTGTTTTGAAACAATTCTATGCCATAATATATACCTTCTTCTTCTTCTTCTTCTTCTTCTTCTTCTTCTTCTTCTTCTTCTTCTTCTTCTTCTTCAGGCAGCTTAAATACGCAGCAGCCAATCTCCTGCTGATACAATAACAGCAGGACCTGGTATGGGGATAGTTCTGCAAATTGGTTGATTTTGGTTTAATTAATTAATTATATCCCTTAATCAATAAAAATTAATAACCACACCTGGCGTGTTTCTTAGTTAGAAGGGTACTAATGTGTATGCAAGCTTTCGAATCTGTGTGATCTCCTGTTTTGAAGCTATACGTCTACACGTATATACCAAACTACCATATATATATATATATATATATATATATATATATATATATATATATATATATATATTATTATTATTATTATTATTATTATTATTATTATTATTATTATTATTATACTAAAGTTGAGCGAATCAGCTTTTTTCTCCTAAAGGCTTTTTTATTGTTTAATGTGATGACACGAAAATTATACTAAATTATTCCTTGCTTTTTAGGATTGAGATATGTTTGAAAAAATTCCATCTTAAATGCTTATAATTAGTCATAATTTGCAATTAATAAAGAAACTGAGCAATCTCTTACTTTACATTCTGCCTATCACATTCTTCCCCTTTATGTATATATTGATTACCTCCTCGTTATATATGTTTTTCTGGGAGAGAAGAGAGAGAATGATAGGAGAATTTGAAATGTATTTCTACGTTAAATTTCATAGACAGCAAGCTGTGATTTAAATTAGTTAAACAATTCCCTTTCTTAGAAATCTTACAAAATGATTTTAATGTTTTGTCCGGCCGTATTTTTTTTATTTTTTTTTTAATTCGCTTTGCAAACTCACTATTCTCTAATCTCAATTATCTAGCCGGGGGAATTGGTGAATCTGTGCGGTGAAGTGAGGAGTGATGGTAAGTGTGGCGCACGGCCTCAGACACAAAAACCATCTCCTTGGTCTAGCGCTAGGGAAAAGGGGATATACTCCCTCGTTGTCTGGCTGATACCGACTTTAGGTCACCCCGCTGAATTACTTTTTACTTTATATATATATATATATATATATATATATATATATAAATATAAATATATATATATATATATATATATATATAATATATATATATATATATATATATATATATTATATATATATTCAAGCAAATTTTATTGAATATAATGGAATTTACGTAGTTTGGATTTTTTTCGATTTTCATTTTCGATTCTTCTAAATATTTTCTGAAAAACAGTTACTAGATCGTGCGAAAGAGTTATCACTTGCTATTCGAGTACTTTCAGTCTTCTGAACCATTTAGTAGGGAGAGGAAGATGGGAGAGAAAAAAAACGTCCACGATGATGAAATATATAAAAACAAATTAGTAATAAAATGGTCCCATAACGTGTATTGGGATATGTTAACTGCACTAAATTGCTGCGCTCGAACAGACAAATGATTGATGAGATTTTAAAAATTTATCTCATCAATCACAGCCAGACAACAAAATTAATTAGCAAGAAGAAAATAACTAGCCAAATAGTTCATTTTGCCGTTCCAGCTGAATATAGAGTAAAAATGAAAGAAATTGAAAAGATAAACACATTCGTGGATACTGCTAGAGAGATGGAAATGCATTATAAGCAAATTCGTTCGGGGACACGAGTTGACAGAGTTAAAATAACGGTGATACAATTTGTAGTTTGTTTTCTGGTGACGGTTCGAAATCGCCTGGAAAAATATGACCGGATATCAGAGGATGAATTCTGCCCATCCAGACCACAGCTTAGTTGAGAGCAGCCAGAGACATAGAATAGTCAAAGAGACTTGTTGTTTCTCATACTTCAATGAATAAAGACGTTCCAAGTTTGAACAATATCGTCACAAGGATTCCACATCTTACGGGAAATGTCATCTGATATGATATCAAAGCAAGAAAGAAATCAGTAAACCATGAATATATCTTATTATAATGGAGATTGTGGGTTTGTCTGTCTATAACCGAAACTATATTTGTATACAAGTTACAATTCCCTTTGTTATTTACGTGACATTCTCCTTGATTTCATTTTTATTTAAACCTCAATGATTAATAAAATTGTTTTACATTATTAATATTGTTGACCATATCTGCATACTAATAACACGCAATTGTATTTATATATACAACAAAATAGCGGATTACAGTGTGAATGGGAAGGCTAATTTGCATATTGATCTTAAAAAATTGATTTTAATAAATATATGCTTAGTATTATTGGTTTCTAATTGTTTGATTTTATCTTAATGAATATAAGAAAAAATCTCTGGGATGAATCTTAAAAGAAATCCATTAACAGGAGAAATAACTGTAATTTTATTCTTTACTTCCTATTTTAACGAAATAGTTAAATTAGGAAAATTTACCAATGAAAGATGGGAGTAACGGAAAATGATGGACGAGTTAGTTTCAAAGTTGCTCTATTTTTCGATTATACACCCTCTGTTCCAAATCTTTTTATCTGCATTCTTATTCTGTTTTATTAGCCTTTCTAATTTAACATGATATTTTATTATATTAAAACTTAAAAACTTGCACCCGGAGGGTGCATAAATTTGCTAGTTTAATATAATAACATATGATGAAACGATAGAATAAAGATTGTTACAATACTGTGTTAGCGTAGGTTCGGTTAGGATGAATAGCAAAAGCGAAGATAACATTACAAGAATAAACGAAATAATAAAGAAACCAAATAAGTAGTGTGTAAGTTAACAACAGCAAACAATTAATAATAATAATAATAATAATAATAATATAATCTATCTATTAATAATGGAGATTCGCTTCCGGTTTTTTGTCTGTAAAAAAATTACGTCACTGCTTACGTCACATTACCCAAAATCGTCATAACATACGTTCAAATCGTCATAAATTTGAACATGCAACATTAGACAGTCCTCATTGTTTTTTAAAACAAGTTTTAATAAATACTGTCTGGTATTATATATCTATATATAGTTTGTTTTATTTTAATACATATTTAAAGTTTACATTTCAATTGTTTATTTTTTTAATCCTTTAATGAATTTGATGATTTTACTTACTTAGGGTACCAATTCGCTGACTTGAATTTTTTAATCCCACCCTCAGGCAATATGTTTCAGAAATATATTTTTACATCGCTCGGAGGGTGTTTTTTATTTTGTACTACTACTACTACTACTACTAATAATAATAATACATAAGAACAATTTATACGCAAATATAGATGAGACACAACAAACAGCAATGTAGGGTGTTTGGATACAGAGATGAGACGATCAAGCATCCATTAAGAGAATACAGCAAATTAGCACAACGAGATTAACAGGCTCGGCACGACATGGTTGGAAATGTGATCCACTTGGAATTGTACAAAAAATTAGATTTTGATCATACAACACAATCTTATATGCAGTAACCAGAAACTGTTCTTGAAAAGGAAACTCATAAAATTGTATGGGACTGAGATACAGACGGATCACTTTATTCCAGCCAGAATATCAGACCTAGTATTGATTAACCATAATAATAGAACTTGTCACCTTGTAGATTTTACCGTCTCAGCAGATCACAGGTTTAAAATAAAAGAAAACGAAGAGATAGACAAATACCTGTCATTGTTGAAATTGGATAAAATACTCAGAGGGTTTTGGAAACCTGAGGAGACTTGTTGTCACTAAGATTCCCGGAAAAGACCATCAGCCAACACCGGGGTTAAAAACTCAGAAGGAGGGAAATAATAAGAACATAAGAATAAAAACAACTGCATAGATATTTCAAGCGACTAACTTATGAAATTGCACATGACTTCATTGAACAACAATAAAACTTGTGTGAAAAACTTGCATCGATAATAATAATAATAATAATAATAATAATATAATAAAATAATAATAATATAACTTGGAATGTTGTAATAAAATAAAATCCTAACACCAGTTATATATGTCCAATGGAGAAAATCCATTCTTTGACTATTGACAGAAAGTGTTTCAGTGAAACAGAAATGTATAAAGACAGAAAAATCCTATTTGAAGAAAAGCATCTTATGATCATCTACAAAAAGTAACTGCAAAAGTGTAAGTTGTATTTGCTTAGTTCTTTCTCTTAAAGTTTTATGATCTTCAATTGATTTTTTGTTACTTTACGTATAATTTGTGCATTGCTTTTAACAAATTCCATACTTTTGGCCTCCGTAATGTTTTTTTCTCCTATATCAAGTGTAAAATAACACCAAAGTATATACATACCTGCCACGTATGGATATATATATATATATATATATATATATATATATATATATATATATATATATATATAGATAGATAGATAGATAGATAGATAGATAGATAGATAGATAATAAATATATACATATGTGTGCATTGTATCTATCTCCCTCTCTCGCTCTTTCTCTCACTCTCCCTATATATATATATATATATAATATATATATATATATATAATATATATATATATATATATATGTGTGTGTGTGTGTGTGGTTGTGTGTGTGTGCGTGTGGTGTGTGTGTGTGTGTGTGTATGTGTGTTGTAGAACTTCCAAACTGTAAGTAAATTCTTTTTAATAATATCTCTGAAAAGTGTTTGACTAACAAATGCTAAAGTGTAATGAACAGTTTCGCAAAATACTGTTAGATTTAGAGACGATTGAATACATGAAGTATATGCTATGAGTAGAGGCTACAATCAGTGCTTAAAAATGTGAATTAGATTGAAAATATATTATCTATATGAGGACCTAAGTCTAAAATGATATTTGTTGGAATAGTTACCCCTAGATCTTGTGTCCATTAGTTTGTTAATAGAGCGAAAAACAATCAAGATCACGGTTTAAAAATTGTTTACAATCTAGTGCTTCTATCTAAGGTAATGACACTGTTCAATGTACGCGCGCACACACACACACACACCACACACACACACACATATATATATATATTATATTATATATGAGCGGCTATGTATCTATCTATCTCCCTCCCTATCTCTCTTTCTCTGTATATATATATATATATATATATATATATATTATATATATATATATATATATATATATGTCTCTGTGTGTGTATGTTTGTGTGTCTGTGTACATATATACTATATAGCAATGATTAAGACCATATTATTATATATATATATATATTATATATATATATATATATATACATATACATTAATATATTATATATGTATATATATAATATTATATATATATATAAATATATATATATATATTATATATATATATATATAACTAATATGGTCTTAATCATTGCTACACCATTGCTTTTAACATGACTTAGCGCATACATATGTATTTGATACTAAACAAGAAAATGACATGTCCATGTTAATCTGCAGTGACGTATAGGAGAAAAGTATTGCCCAGAATGTAAAACAAAAAAGATGACGGGATCAAAATCCTTTGCGAATAGCTAAGACACAATTGACATCTGTTCACATCAATACGTGAGTGTTAGAATTCTCAAGAAATTGCTTTTTTTTTTCATTTCAATTCAGACGCATATATTAACATGATGTGAAATTTTAATAAAGAAGCTTACAATAAATATAATATATAAATAATAATATTATATTGTGATATAATAATATTATAAAAAAGAGACAATAGATGTGGCTTTTCGTCTGAAGGCCTAAAATATGCTTTCACAAACAGAAAAAGTATTATGATTTTTGCGTTCTTGCAAAAATTATATATATATATATATATATATAATATATATATATATATATAATATATATATATATATATATATATATATAACTCACTGAAATCTTTTTGTCTGACGTCAACCTCCATTTCTTTGCTTTTGGTGTTTTTTTATAATAAACTTACTGAATATAAATCCTCTTAGTGTGAAAAGTAAGCCATATGATATTAGTTGTTTTCACGTATATACGCATACAGAGGCCCCTCATTTCAACACGCACAAGATTTGAAATAAAAGAAAAACTTGTATTTAGAAAGTTTACATTGATATACGTCATAATTTTTAGCGTCATATTGTCTTATATATATAAAGGCAGATAGACGAATGTAAAAAAAGCTGAGTAACTAAACACACACATAAAAAATGCTTATAAAACAGAAAGAAGTATTCCAAACAGTCATGAATGGTATTGAAAATACACAAAAAACCTAAACACTAATTTTTGCATCCTAAAACAAATATATCAGGACCATTTATAAGAGTAAAATTAAGTAAAAAATTTTTTTATTTTTTTGTCACTGATTTTTTGTTGAGTTTCACTTTAAGTGTCTAGTCAATTTTCCTTAAAAAGTTTAAGGCTGTGTGCCAAACAATAAAAAAACTGTGACTATCGACATTATTTTAAAATATTGTCTAAATCTTAATATTCTCATATTTGCCTTATAAACGAAAAAAATTTGTATTCCCTGAAAGATATGATATTCCTTTAACTTTACAGTACCGTGAACCATAGACAGTCTTTTGATAAAATCTATTTGAGAATTCGAGAGATATCTTAAGTATTATTATTTTTAATCACTTATGCTTTATTAATCATATTGTATTAGCTTTAGGAGGAATGCTTAAAAGAAGGAAGAACAAAGAGCAATGAATCATATGTCGTAGGAAGACATATCATCTTGCAATTCAATACATTAACATATCGTTTTATCAAGATTTTTAACCGTTCTAAAAAAGAGTAAATATTTAGAATTATTAACACTCCTTTATTGGTTATGCCAATAACTTTATTTACATAAAGTATGAAGGGGCTTATTTCAGAGTAAATAATTTTAAACAAGAATAGTAAATATACAAACAATAAATAAAAAGCATTGTTACATAAACCAAATGTATTAATTTGAATAAGAACATTTGCTAGATTAATAGAGCAAAAGATCAAATCCAAATCGAGATCATTAGGGTTGCAGAATGGCGACGTCTTCATCATCATGCACCACTAATGCAGGTTGAATTTCCCTTCAATGTGTGTGACTGCTTAGCAAGTCCAGAATTGGACTAATCAGTCACCAGAGGGTCACAACTGATGGACGACATTGAATGACGTCATCGTTGTCCGTCTGCATGGACTTCTAAAATAAAAGGAAATACCAATAACATCTTAACGGCATTCTCGTATACCAGTATATTTGATGATTTTAAATAATTCTGAATGTTTTGTGTTTTGCGGTCAGGTTCCTCACTTTCTTTAGGTTTCATTTATTGGTCCTATTAGTATCAATTACTGGGTTTTATTCACGGGTCATGTCAACGACCTCAACCAGTTTCTGGCTCTAAAATTCCAATATACTTTAATATATTCCCGAATTCATTAGATTTCAGTGACCGTGGTATGGTTAAAATGTTCCCAAAATATAGACCCACAAGCTTATATTCACCATTATAATGACTAAATAAATAATATTGATATTGAAATGATATTACTAAAAACATTATTTAGTATTGTGGAGGCGCATATAATACAAACGAACTAAAGAATGAAACAACGACTTCCGGGCAAAAATATAGATCTGTAGTGTGAGCTAGGAAAGAGGATATGTTTAATTGTGGATGTAAATAGGTCAGGGTTCTAACATGGTGTAAGAAAATAAAATCTTATTTTACTTTGTTTATTTTTTTTATGGGAAAATACCGGATCTACAACAGGGACGACACGAAAAGTTGCGAACGTGAAGATTAGTTTTCTGTCTTTAATTTGGACCTCGTTCAAAACCTTAAAGTGACCATTGTCTGAATCAGAAAACCGCTTAACTAAAATTACAGTGATGCATTATTAGGCAAATCAGGAATAATGTGATGATAGAGATTTCAGCTGAGTGCATCACTCAATTGCCAGAGACAACAGGCAGCCTGTTAAAAACATGTTTAATTTCTTGAATAAAATAAAGTGTGACAGAAGATAAATTGGTTAAATCACATAATCCGTGAGGCATCAAACAGCAACAATACGCAAATACAAAGTAAGGTATGGATGTTGTTGGAAAGGAAAGCACTGTGAATTTACAAAAGATTAAACTTGACTTATATTCACAAAAGGATATACGCAACAATCAGAATAAGTTTATAGAAAAATGAGACACATCATATCCTTGTTAATTTATGTATGGGGTTAGGACCGTGATTTAGTGATCGGCTTTGTTTCTTATTGTACAAGAAATATATGTGTCTCATTTTCTATAACTTTCTGATGTCTGCGTATTCCTTTGTGAATATAGTCAAGTTTTTTAATCTTTTGTACAATTCACAGTGCATTTCCTTTCCAACACATCCATTACCTACTTTTGGTATTTGCGTTGTGCTAGTTTGATGCACTCACGATTATGTGATTAACAATCATCTCTGTCCACCACTTATTTATTATTTCAAGAATTACATGTTTTTAAACATGCTTCCTGTTGTCTCTGGCAATTTAGTGAAATGCCACTCAAGCGAAATCTCTATCACGACATATCCCTGATTTATGCCTAATAATGCCATCACTGTATTTTATTTCAAGCGGTTTTCTATTCAGACAATGTCCACTTTTAATGTTTTGAACGAGGTCCAATTAAAGACAGAATAACTAATCTTCACGTTCGCAACTTTTCGTCGCTCGCCTGTTGTAGAATCTCGTAATTTTCCCATAAAAAAAAATAAACAAGTATAAGATTATTTCTTACCCATGTAGACCCTGACGCTATTTACATCACAATTAAACAATATCCTCTTTCCTAGCTCACACATACAAGCTCTCATTATTTTTGCCCGGAAAGTCGTTGTCATCCTTTAAGTTCGTGTTAATTTTATATGCGCCCTCCACAATACTAATAATAATGTTTTTAGTAGACATATCATTTCAATATCAATATTATTTATTTTAGTCATTATATGGTGAATATGAAGCATGTGGGTTCTTATAATTTTGGGAAACATTTTAACCAAATACCACATGGTCACTGAAATTTTCTAATGAATTCGGGAATATATATAAGTAATTGGGATTTTAAGAGCCAGAAAACTGGTTGGGTCGGTTGACATGACCCGTGAAATAAACCCAGTAATTTATACTATAGGGACCAATAATGATACCTAAAGAAAGTGAGAACCTGACCGCAAAAAACACAAAAAACATTCAGATATATTTTAAAATCATCAAATATACGGTATATCGAGAATGCGTTAAGATGTTATTGGTAATTCCTTTTCATTTACGGAAGTCCATCGCAGACGACAACGATGACGTCATTCAATGTCGTCCATCAGTTGTCGGACGCCTCTGGTGACTGATTAGTCAATTCTGGACTTGGCATAAGCAGTCCACACACATTGAAAGGGAATTTCCAACCTGCATTATGGGTGCATGATGATGAAGACGTCGCCACTCATGCAACCCTAATGATCTCGATATTGAGATTTGAATCTTTGCTCTATACTAAGCAATTCTAATCAAATTATTATACATTTGGTTTTATGTACAATGCTATTTTATTTATTGTTTGTATATTACTATTCTTGTTAAAAATTATTACTCTGAAATAAGCCCTTCATACTATTATGTAATAAAGTTATTGGCATAACCATAAAGGGTGGTACATTAATTCTAAATTATTTAGCTCTTTTTTTAGAACGGTTAAAAATCTTGATAAACGAATGTTAATGTCATTGAATTGCAAGATGATTATGTCCTCCTACGACATATGATTCATTGCCTCTTTGTTCTTCCTTCTTTAAGCATTCCTCCTAAGGCTAAATACATATTGATTAATAAGCATCGTGATTAAAAATAATAATACTTAAGATATACGTCTCCGAATTCTCCAAATAGATTTTATCAAAAGACTGTCTATGGTTTCACCGGTACTGTTAAATGTTTAACAAGGATATCATATCTTCATGAATACAAATTTTTTCCGGTGATTATAAGCAAATATTGAGAATATTAAGATTTTAGACAAGTATTTTTAAAATATTCGCATAGTCAAAGTTTTTTTTTATTTGTTTGAGCACACAGCCTTAAACTTTTTAAGGAAAATGACTAGACACTTTAAAAGTGAAACTCAACAAAAAATCAGCTGATCAAAAAAATAAAAAAATGTTTTTACTTAATTTACTCTCTAAATGGTCTGATATATTTGTTTACGGATGCAAAAATAGTGTTTAGGTTTTTTGTGTATTTTTCAATACCATTCATGACTGTTTGGAATCCTTCTTTCTTTTATAAAGCATTTTTTATGTGTGTTTTAGTTTACTCAGCTTTTTTTACATTTCGTTCTATTCTGCCTTTATGTATATAAGACAATATGCCTAAAAATTATGACGTATATCATGTAAACTTTCTAAATACAAGTTTTTCCTTTAATTCAAATCTTGTGCGTGTTTGAAATGACCTCTGTATGCGTATATAGTGAAAACAACTAATATATATGGCTTTACTTTTTCACACTAAGGGATTTATATCAGTAAGTTTTATATTAAAAAAACACCAAAAGAAAGAAGGAGGTTGACGTCAGACAAAAAGATTTCAGTTAATTATATATATATATATATATTATATATATATATGTATATATATATTATATATTATATATATATATATGCAAAGAACGCAAAATCATAATACTTTTTTCTGTTTTGGGAAAGCATATTTAGGCTCTCAGCGAAAGCCTACATCTATTGTCCTTTCTTTTATAATATTATTATATCACAATATAATATTATTATTTTATATATTATATTTATTGTAAGCTTCTTTATTAAAATTTACATCATGTTTAATATAATCGTCTGATTTGAAATGAAAAAAGCAATTTCTTGACGAATCCTAACACTCAACGTATTGATGTGAAACAGATGTCAATTGTGTCTTAGCTTCGCAAAGGATTTTTGATCCGTCATCTTTTTTGTTTTACATTCTGGCATACTTTTCTATACGTCACTGCAGATTAACCATGGACATGTCTGATTTCTTGTTTAGTATCAAAATACATATGTATGCGCTAAGTCATGTTAAAAGCCATGGTGTAGCAATGATTAGAGAACATATTAGTTTATAAATATATTATATATGATATATATATATATAATTTAATATATATATATATATATTATATACAATATATATATATATATATTATATGTATATATAGTATATATATATATATCTATTATATATATAAACTAATATGGTCTTAATCATTGCTATATAGCTTATAATATGTACAAGAACACACAAACATACACACACCAGAGACATTAATATATATAATAATAATATATATTATATATATATATATATATATATATTATATATATCAGAGAAAGAGAGATAGGAGGGAGATAGATAGATACATAGCATATATATAATATTATATATTATATGTTGTGTGTGTGTGTGTGTGTTGTGTGTGTGTGGTGGCGCGTACATGAACAGTGTTCATTACCTTTAGATAGAAGCACTCGATTGTAAACAATTTTTAACCGTTGACTTGATTGTTTTTTTCGCTCTATTAACAAACTAAATGGACACAAGATCTAGGGGTAACTATTCCAACAATATCATTTTAGACTTAGGTCTCATATAGATAATATATTTTCAATCTAATTCACATTTTTAAGCACTGATTGTAGCCTCTTCTCATAGCTATACTTATGTATTCAATCGTCTCTAAATCTAAGAGTATTTGGCGAAAACTGTCATTTACACTTTAGCATTTGTTAGTCAAACACTTTTCAGAGATATTATTTAAAAAGAATTTACTTACAGTTGGAAGTCTACAACACACATACACACAACACACACACACACGCCGCATATATATATATAACTAATTATTATATATATATATATTATATATATATATATATATAGTATAGGGAGAGTGAGAGAAAAGCGAGAGAGGGATAGAATACATGACACATTGTATATATATATCTATCTATCTATCTATCTATCTATCTATCTATCTATCATATATAATATTATATATAATATATATATATATATATATATATATATATATATATATCCATAGGTTGGCAGGTATGATATACTTGTGGTGTTATTTTCACTTGATATAGGAGAAAAAAACATTACGGAGGCCAAGTAATGGAATTTGTTAAAAGCAATGCACAAATTATACGTAAAGTAACAAAAAATCAATTGAAGATCATAAAAACTTTAAGAGAAAGAACTAAGCAAATACAACTTACACTTTGCAGTTACTTTTTGTAGATGAATCATAAGATGCTTTTCTTCAAATAGGATTTTTCTGTCTTTATACATTTCTGTTTCACTGAAACACTTTCTGTCAATAGTCAAAGAATGGATTTTCCTCCATTGGACATATATAAACTGGTGTTTAGGATTTTTATTTTATTTTACAACATTCCAAGTTATTATTATTTTATTATTATTATTATTATTATTATTATTATTATTATTATCGATGCAAGTTTTTCACACAAGTTTTATTGTTGTTCAATGAAGTCCATGTGCAATTTCATAAGTTAGTCGCTTGAAAATATCTATGCAGTTTGTTTTTATTCTTATGTTCTTATTATTTCCCTCCTTCTGAGTTTTTAACCCCGGTGTTGGCTGATGGTCTTTTTCGGGAATCTTAGTGACAAAAGTCTCCTCAGGTTTCCAAAAACCCTCTGAGTATTTTATCCAATTTCAACAATGACAGGTATTTGTCTATCTCTTCGTTTTCTTTTATTTTAAACCTGTGATCTGCTGAGACGGTAAATCTACAAGGTGACAAGTTCTATTATTATGGTTATCAATACTAGGTCTGATATTCTGGCTGGAATAAAGTGATCCGTCTGTATCTCAGTCCATACAATTTTATGAGTTTTCCTTTTCAAGAACAGTTTCTGGTTACTGCATATAAGATTGTGTTGTATGATCAAAATCTAATTTTTTGTACAATTCCAAGTGGATCACATTTCCAACCATGTCGTGCCGAGCCTGTTAATTCTCGTTGCTAATTTGCTGTATTCTCTTAATGGATGCTTGATCGTCTCATCTCTGTATCCAAACACCCCTACATTGCTGTTTTTGTTTGTGTCTCATCTATATTTGCGTATAAATTGTTCTTATGGTATTATTATATTAGTAGTAGTAGTAGTAGTACAAAAAAAAAACACCCTCCGAGCGATGTAAAAATATATTTCTGAAACATAATTGCCTGAGGGGTGGGATTAAAAAATTCAATGTCCAGCGAATTGGTACCCCCTAAGTAGTAAAATCATCAATTCATTAAAGGATTAAAAAAATAAAACAATTTGAAAGTAAACTTTAAATATGATTAAAATAAACAACTATATATAGATATATAATACCAGACATGTATTTATTAAAACTTGTTTTAAAAACAATGAGGACTGTCTAATGTTGCATGTTCAAATTATGACGATTTGACGTATGTTATGACGATTTTGGGTAAATGTGACGTAGCAGTGACGTAATTTTTTTTACAGACAAACCGGAAGCGAATCTCCATTATTAATAGATAGATTATTATTATTATTATTATTATTATTATTATTATTATTGTTGTTGCTTGTTGTACTTACCAACTACTTATTTGGTTTCTTATTATTTGTTTTATTCGTTGTAATGTTATCTTCGCTTTTGCTATCATCCTAACCGAACCTACGCTAACACAGTATTGTAACAATCTTTATTCTATCGTTTCATCATATGTTATTATATTAAACTAGCAAATTTATGCACTCCGGGTGCGCAAGTTTTTTAAGTTTTAATATAATAAAATACATGTTAAATTAGAAAGGCTAATAAAACAGAATAAGAATGCAGATAAAAAAGATTTGGAACAGAGGGTGTATAATCGAAAATAGAGCAATTTGAAAACTAAACTCGTCCATCATTTTCCGTTACTCCCATCTTTCATTGGTAAATTTTCCTAATTTAACTATTTCGTTAAATAGGACAGTAAAGAATAAAATTACAGTTATTTCTCCTGTTAATGGATTTTTTTAAGATTCATCCAGAGATTTTTTTTCTTATATTCATTAAGAATAAAATCAAACAATTAGAACCAATAATACTAAGCATATATTTATTAAAATCAATTTTTTAAGATCAATATGCAAATTAGCCTTCCCAATTCACATGTAATCCGCTTATTTGTTGTATATATAATACAATGCGTGTTATTAGTATGCAGATATGGTCAACAATATAATAATGTAAAACAATTTTATTAATTTGAGGTTTAAATAAAAATGAAATCAAGGAGAAATGTCACGTAAATAACAAAGGGAATTGTAACTTGTATACAAATATAGTTTCGGTTATAGACAGACCAAATCCACAATCTCCATTATAATAAGATATATATCATGGTTACTGATTTCTTTTGCTTTGATATCATATCAGATGACATTTCCCGTAAGATGTGGAATCCTTGTGACGATATTGTTTAAACTTGGAACGTCTTATTCATTGAAGTATGAGAAACAACAAGTCTTTTGACTATTCTATGTCTCTGGCTGCTCTCAACTAAGCTGTGGTCTGGATGGGCAGAATTCCCTCTGATATCCGGTCATATTTTTTCCAGGCGATTTCGAAACCGTCACCAGAAAACAAACTACAAATTGTATCACCGTTATTTAACTCTGTCAACTCGTGTCCCCGAACGAATTGCTTTATATGCATTCCCATCTCTCTAGCAGTATCCACGAATGTGTTTATCTTTTCAATTTCTTCATTTTTACTCTATTTCCAGCTGGAACGGCAAAAATGAACTATTTGGCTAGTTATTTTCTTCTTGCTAATTAATTTTGTTGTCTGGCTTGATTGATGAGATAAATTTTTAAAATCTCATCAATCATTTGTTGTTCGAGCGGCAGCAATTTAGTGCAGTTAACATATCCCAATACACGTTTATGGGACCATTTTATTACTAATTTGTTTTTATATATTTCATCATCGTGGACCGTTTTTTTTCTCTCCCATCTTCCTCTCCCTACTAAATGGTTCAGAAGACTGAAAGTACCTCGAATAGCAAGTGGATAACTCTTTCGCACGATCTAGTAACTGTTTTTCAGAAAAATATTTAGAAGAATCGAAAATGAAATCGAAAAAAATCCAAACTACGTAAATCCCATTATATTCAATAAAATTTGCTTTGAATGTATATATATATATATATATATATATAATATATATATATAAATTAATATATAATATATATATAAATATTATATATATATATATATATATATATATATATATAATATTATATATTATATTTATAATAATATATATATATATATATATTATAAAGTAAAAAGTAAATTCAGCGGGGTGACCTAAAGTCGGTATCAGCCAGACAACGAGGGAGTATATCCCCTTTTCCCTAGCGCTAGACCAAGGAGATGGTTTTTGTGTCTGAGGCCGTGCCCACACTTACCTCACCTCCTCACTTCACGCACAGATTCACCCATTCCCCCGGCTAGATAAATTGAGATTAGAGAATAGTGAGTTTGCAAAGCGAATTAAAAAAAAAAAAAAATACGCCGGACAAAACATTAAAATCATTTTTGTAAGATTTCTAAGAAAGGGAATTGTTTAACTAATTTAAAAATCACAGCTTGCTGTCTATGAAATTTAACGTAGAAATACATTTCAAATTCCTCCTATCATTCTCTCTCTTCTCTCCAGAAAAACATATATAACGAGGAGGTAATCAATATATACATAAAGGGGGGGAAAATGTGATAGGCAGAATGTAAAGTAAGAGATTGCTCAGTTTCTTTATTAATTGCAAATTATGACTAATTATAAGCATTTAAGATGGAATTTTTCAAACATATCTCAATCCTAAAAGCAGGAATAATTTAGTATAATTTCGTGTCATCACATTAAACAATAAAAAAAGCCTTTAGGAGAAAAAAAGCTGATTCGCTTCAACTTTAGTATAATAATAATAATAAATAATAATAATAATAATAATAATAATAATATATATATATATATATAATATATATATAATATATATTATATATATATTATATATATATATATGGTAGTTTGGTATATACGTGTAGACGTATAGCTTCAAAACAGGAGATCACACAGATTCGAAAGCTGCATACACATTAGTACCTTCTAACTAAGAAACACGCCAGGTGTGGTTATTAATTTTTATTGATTAAGGGATAATAATTAATTAATTAAACAAATCAACCCAATTTTGCAGACTATCCCCAATACCAGTGTCCTGCTGTTATTTGTATCAGCAGGAGAATTGGCTGGCTGCGTATTTAAGCTGCCTGAGAAGAAGAAGAAAGAAGAAGAAGAAGAAGAAGAAGAAGAAAGAAGAAGAAGAAGGTATATATTATGGCATAGAATTGTTTCAAAACACTCAACATTCAGGATTACATTAAAAAAATATATATTTTTTCAAATTTAAAAATCCCTAAAATAACACGGCAATACACACAATTTTTTTTTTTTTTTCGGTGATTTAAAACAAATTTTTTAGGAGTACCCCTGGTGTTCGAAAAATGGTTTTTCGTCTGGTCATGGACCGGGTTTTTGCTAGTATATATCTATATATATATTATTATTATATATATATATATATTATATATATATTCGAAAAAGTTTTTCATATGTTCCATTTAAGTATGGCAAGCGAAAATGATAAAAAATGCATTTAACTTCGCAACAAAAACATTATCGCTTGATTCTTTCCAGCAAAACTTTTTTTTTCTTTATGGTTTCGCCATCCAATCCAACAAACACTCTTTAATACGTATGTCTACATTTTATCGATCTGTCATTTCAGTGTCCATTTTTGATGATTTGACATTCATTACCAAAAAGAACCGTCTGCCTTGGCGACCCACGCCTTCTAAATTCAAGCCTCCTAAGCATGGTCTAACGGCTAAACAGTTATATCTCCGCCTCATTTACTTTTAAAGACTCATAAGTTTACAAACGTGCCTCGGGCAAAGTCAACAAGATCATTACTAGGCTCCGACGGAGATTACTGATAGACTTTCAGTTGATGGAATCGACAGGACATTGGGGTGTTATTCTTGGCCACGTTTCAAGTGTCTTCCTTGTTTTAATCTCTTCTTGTAGCTGATTAATATTAAATCCTTAGAGAGAACATACAATTATAATTCATAGTGCAAATAATGAGAAGTCCAGAACTTTGTATTATTCCTTTGGAAGCCCCTTTCCCACTACGCTAGATATGCTCCGGGAACTACTTAACGTGTAACAGCAAATACATTGCCATGGAAATAAATAAGAGATTTATGCCAACTTTAAGTAATGCAAATAACACTGGTGAAAAGAGAATATTAATTCAACAATAGAAAAAAATTGTGTTTATATTGGACGGAGTTTTCAGATTGCTTGGGAACATTGTAAGCAAATTAGTTCGGAAGCTCTAGTTGACAGAGTTAAATGTTCTCTTCACTGCAATGTTCATCTAGCTCTCCATGTCCGGTCTTGTGAGATCATCATCTGAAATGTCAAACCATCCGAGGTGGAAGTGGATGCTGGTTGCCTGTTGAAGCTTATATATATATAATATATTATATATATATTATATTATTATATTATATAATATATATATTTATATATTATAATTGACACAAATTAAATCATATATATATATATATATATATATATACTATATTATAATTGAATAATTGTAATCTCACATTCCTCTCTGTGTATAAATAATTGTATATATATATATAGTTAATATATATATATATATATATATGCGTGCGTGTGCGTGCTGTTGTTGCGCTGCTAAGTGTTTGACGCGTGTTATCATGGATTTCGTGATTCGAACACTTGTCCTT
The DNA here is from genome assembly GCA_023376005.1 of Doryteuthis pealeii. Classification (NCBI taxonomy): domain Eukaryota; kingdom Metazoa; phylum Mollusca; class Cephalopoda; order Myopsida; family Loliginidae; genus Doryteuthis; species Doryteuthis pealeii. The sequence goes on from CM042139.1 coordinate 70,720,833, forward strand.
TTTGTGTAGTCCTATGGAAGACAAATAACCGGGGAGCAGGGATACATATGTAAGAAAGATCAGATTACCAGAACACTGGGAGAAAGGGAATAAAACAACCGAGTTGTTTACAATGTACGCAATTCCCTAACCTCTAGGCAGAATAACCCTACGGGCTTTGACACGCCGTTAAAGATCAGGCAATCAATCGTGTCGTTGGCCACAGTGGTTATTCTATCAAGTGAAGGCCAAATCACTGGTGGGAGAGTCACACAAAAAAGCAATTAAAAAAAAATCCTCACATATATATTAGAAAAATCGCAAACGAATTTAACAAAAAAGTTGTTTTTCACTAAAAAGTATAAGGCTCGCCCCTTTAATACATTCTCTCCCCGGATTATTCTGGCCTTCGAAAACCTTTTAAAAACTTTCTAAAAAACAATTTCTTTCACAAGGAATTTTCTCCTGGTGATGACCTAAGGTTAAAAGCTAGTTGAGAACATCAAAAGTAAATAATTTAAAAGAAATATTCCTGCCTTGTCGTAGTCTTTTTGTTCATCTCATATATTTTATTTATATCTGTGATTAATTTGATAACAGTGCTTATTACCAAAAGTATGTTATCCATCATCGAATACGATTGAATGTCATAGAATTATAATGTTTCGAGTTCTAATGATATCCCTATCTTCAGGCCGGAGGATAATTGCTAACTCCGAATAATAAATAGTTTTGTCCAGCCATTTTGCTCGAAAGGTACATTTAACATTACTGGATATGTTTTTCCATACCGCATTTTTCCAAAGAGAAAACAAACGCCAGTTCCAGACGCTAGACATCATGACTTCAGTTGAAAACATTAACCAGAGCCAACAAGCACCACACATGAAAGCAAATACGTAACTATCAAGCCATACTGTGTGGCTTGATGGCACCAGCTGATCAAGACGAGAACATTTTCATGAATAATCTATTTGTCCAGTGTTTTGTGTTTTGCCGAATAGCTGGCGGAAACAGGAAAAATCAGTGTTTATAAATACATATTTGAAAGTGTTGTTGTCGGATACTTTGCCATTTTCTGCAAATAAACAAATTGTGCTTGTCCTAAGGATAATCTCGTCTGCTGTTCGGTTGTATCAACCTTCACTTAAACCGAGAAAGCGTTTTAATGCAAATATATGGTCGGTATAGTACGGGTTATCTCAGATGGAGGCGTTCGGCTAGAAAACAAAAGGTTCCTAGTTCGATACGGCCCCTCGCCAACTCAGCGTATGAATAATACGGGATCTGTGCGGTATAAGTAAGGAGCTGATGGTAGTTGTGGCGCCTACACTCAGAGCTAAAACAATCTCCTTGGTCTAGCGCTAGTGAAAAGGGGATAGACTTCCTCGCTGATTGGCTGATACCGCCTTTGGGCCACCCGGAACGACTACTTTATAGTACGAGAAACAATACTTAATGTGATTTTTCCCGCGGAAGTGAAAGACATAAACATATTTAATCAGAATATCGTCTACTTATTTGATTACTCAAGCGTACACAATTTAATAAAGTAAATTGATCCATCCATCAATTGTATTGTAAACCAGTCTCATAATATACACACACAAAAACATAATCATATATAAAGACTTTATAATAATGTACAATCATTATTTGTTCTAAATTAAATTCAGTGCTGACAGATGCCTGTTACTAGTTTCGAATTATGTGTTCCGATAAGGAAATGGCAAGACATCTAAATATAAACGTATGCTTTATCAAAACGTTTACTATTACTACTAACTACTAATACTACTACTACTATACTACTGGACTAATGATAATAATAATAATATATATATATATATAATATATATATATATAATAAATATATACGTGCATGTGTGAATCTGTATGTCCGGAGGAAAAATTTTGAAAAATAAACAATTAACGACAAATTGAATATAATACAATTAATATCACCAGGACTTGGTTTTTGAAAAATATGAAGATTTGATTTATATTAAACGGAATACATTTAAAAATTAGATAGTTATATGAAATAACGTAAAATTCTACTCAGCTTTTCGGCGTTTCTTTTATTCCGAGCAATCTGGTGGTTATCAGTCTCATACTGCTCCGTCACCACCAACACACAATCATATATATATATATATATATTATATAATATAGTATACTATGCCCAAGAAATGTACTTCCATGCCTTGTTTGATTTACTTGGGCAGTTGGTTGTCCATAGTGAGTGGCCGTTACAATTGTTCTTGTGGCTTCCTGCTTCCAAGATTTACAAAGACAGCATAAACATTCTTAAAAAGCTTTTATTAGAAAAGATAAGTGGTTCTATCTATACAGTTATGAAGAATTCTGGATCATCTTGTAGCGAAAAAACAAAGTATTCCAACAGATAAATTTATTTACAGATGTTAAAGTGGGCGTTATGATGGTTTTTTGGTTTATTATAAAACCTCTTATCTGAATTAGGATGGTATAGTGTTGTCTAAACAGTGTTTGGAATTATTTTCGAAAATAAAAACGAGAAGATGAGAGAACGTTCTTTACTTTCGTGCAGCCTCCTTTTATTATATATATATTATATATATATATATATATATATATATATGTATGTATATAATGCATGTAATATATATATATATGTATGTATTAATATATAATATATATATATGTATGTCTATATATATGTGTATTATATATATCTATATGTATGTATATATATATATATATATATATATATTACTGTATATATATAATATGTGTGTGTGTGTGTGTATGTATTATTATATAATATACTATATATATATTATATTATATATTCTACAAACTCAGTATTCTACTACTCTAAACCCTACAGTAACTTCTAAACATATCTAAATATAGGCATTAACAACGTCACCCGCACACACCACAATAGACATTTAATTAAAAACACTCCACAATAAAACTCGAATTCATTTCAAGCCGGTGTTTCAACATAAGGGGGGGGGGGGTGTGTCAATAATTAGTAATTTGTTTGAAAAAGTTAATATCAACTCACTGTATGTCCAAAAATGTAACTAAGCGATTAATTCTTAAACTGTCCATAAATTGTATGATAAAATGTGATTAATTAAACGATTTGTTTATCCGTACAATGAAATTTTCTGCAACTTTGATCTGTAAAGATTGGTAGATTTTAATATGAAAAAAATTAAAAAGAACAAAAGTTGATTGGCTCATGAGAATTTTTAAATAAGGTTACAAGTGATACTATTCGGTTTTCACCATCAAGATCTTCAGGGTTAAATCCCACTGAATTAATGAAGAATTTGGTTAATATTGCATCGATTACACTGTGTGTTTTCCGCGATAAACGACACCGTTTATCGCGGAAGACACCACGTGTAATCGACTGCAATTTAATCTATCATCATTAATTCAGTGGATTTAACCCTGAGATCCTTATGGTGAAACTTGATAGGTTTTTCACTTATACCTATATTGTAATAAATTTGCTCTACTAACGGTATTGGGCACTTTGTATTTGTTATATCGCTGACTTACCTTTTCCTAAATTTGCAATCATCTAACCATCGTGACCATAATTCACCGGTAATCACTTTTCCATTATATATAATATATATATATAGTATATATTATATATATATATATAATGGTGAGTTCGAGTTCTCACTGTTTATATTTATGTTTATTATATTTTCTTGGGGGGGGGGTCCTTTTTGTGTTAAGTTATTGGCGTGATAAATGAGAAACTCCGTTAGATGTTTTGTTTAAGTATCATTTTCCTCATTCAATATTTCGAGGAGTGACCCTCTTTCTCAAGACTTTCTAGATTTGGGCCTTTTAGTGTTGTAATTGGCCTTATAGATGGGAATGTTGACAATTCCGGTCAATGGGGTTGGAATTTGCTGGAGTTTGGGCATTCACAGCCTTCTTCATTGTGAGTGCTGGGATTGGTGTAGTTATGATTATACTAAAAAAAGAAGCCATACGTGGACTCCACAACATAATATATATATATTATATATAATAATAATATAAATAGTATTATTCAGATTTTACGGACTGTTGTCCTCATTTTTATAGTTTATTTACAATTATGATTTTCGTGCCAAAAGTGCCTCAGGCTTCTTCGCCGGTTCTTAACAAATTCGGCAAAGTTTCTCCGTCGAATTCAGAGGCATTTCTAAATAATACACTTACCATTCTCATCTAACAAAAAAATCAGACAAATAATTGGATAATATATATATATATATATTATATATATATATATATGAGATGGTACTGAACATTTCTACTTGAGCACCTCATGTGGTATATTGGTTAACAAGTTTTGATTAAATAATCATTGAGTTCGATTCTCACTAGGAGTCCTATACTACTAAGCCTTGTGCAACAACTAATTTAAGCTGACATTTCCATTTCTATTTTTAAAAAAAAAGAAACTACCCTGAGCTGTTGGATAAGCTATGCCTAACTTATAGATCTTGTATTTTTTCTCACAACCCTCACTCCAGCTTTGCGTGGGGTGTTTGCATGAGTGTGAATAAAGACGAATTGTGTGTGAGAGAAAGAAAGAAAGAAAAGGGAGAAAGACGAGAGATAATAAAGAAGGCCCGAGAGGAGTAGAGAATGAAACAAAGTAGGTAAACAGAGAGAGAAAATACGGAGAGAGAGAGAGAGGGGGGAGAGGGATAGGGAGAGAGAGGAGAGAGAGCTTAGATATTGCATCTATTCACTAAGAAGTAGAACTAGTGACATTATATGAAATAGAATATTTCATAGCGGATAACAGAGGCTTAGAGAGCCAGTTGAAATCAAACGACTGTTATGATTAACCCTGCAAAATATAGCTGACTGTACTTTGAATTGCCCCGCGGAAAATACGGTTAGAAAAGCGGACATCATAAATGTCAATTGGCAAGAGGATTCGGTTTGGAGATGGCAGAATTGCACATAATCAAGAAGATAAAGAACAAAATCCATAAATCTTAAACATTTTCTGATGTTTCCCTTTTAGAACGACTTGTGTCGATTTCTTGCCAGCAGATCGATCGACTTATTTTTAGGTACAATATATACCGGAATTTTGTTTTTTATTATCTCAACCAAAGAAGAAAGTTTACAGCAAGTATCAATCTAGACAATTAGCTGAATTGCAAGCATGTTTTCTTGAGAAAAGGAATTATTTTTATAATACTAGCAAATATATGCACCCTCCGGGTGCAAATATTTAAGTTTATGTAATTAGAAATATTTTATTAAATTAGGACATGGTAATGATATTAAATAAGAATGCAGATAATAAAGATTTGAAATAGAGGGATATAATCGAAAAATACAATAACTGAAACTTCTGATCCATCTATCCCGTATTTCATTGCTAAAATTGTTTTAATTTAACTGTTTAGTTAGATAGGAAGTAAGAATAAAATTGCCAGTTATGTCTTCTTGCAAAAATGGATTTCTAACCAAAGAAATTTATTGAAGAGATGTTTGCTCATATGCATGAAGATACTACTAACTTATTAATACTATTAACATCCAATATGCAAATTAGCCTTCCCATTCTACACTGTAAAACGGCTATTTTTATTGTATATATAAAATACAATTTGCATGTTTCTTAATTTAATAGATATTGCCAACATTATTGAATAATGTAAAACAATATTTATAATAATTTTACTTATAATTGGATTTTTGGTTTGGTTTTTTAACCGGCATATCAACCTCAGTGGGTCATTTTAATGCCGATAAGTTTTGAAAAATCAATTCTAATGGATAACAATGTTTTTATAAATACATTTTTTTTCTAATTTTAAAAAAAACCCATAGATGGACCTAACAGGTACTACCACTCCCGGGTCAGAGTGGCCCAGGGAGCATGGCGATGAAGCGGTGCTCACATTCCCCAAACTCCAAACTGGAAACCTCAAACCATCAGATAGAGTTTAACGTCATTCCCAGGAACATGTAGACCCGCAGCCAACGCCTTCTAGCACCCATATGATAAAAAAGGAATTGGGGCTTGCCATAAGGGGCAATAGGGTTTGGGAAAATCATAAGGTGCTAGGGCTTGACGTGACAGCCAATTGATCGGGAGGGGGCCCTCTCCGACCGCCCGTCTAGCCCAAATAGGGCCAAGTGGAGTATTGCATGTCATGAACTGCTCATGACACCTGGGTTCCTATCCTTAAGCTCAACGGGTTCCGCACACGGCCAACAGGTGGCCCCATTGGGGGGGTCTTCACCCCATGCAGAGGTGAGTCGGTGCATTCTTAACGCCCCAGCCGACAGGGTGGCACTTATACATTGAGGTTTAATAAAAATGAGTCTCATGGAGATGTGACCGTATAGTAATTAAAGGAAATTGTGACTTGAATAGTAATTAGTTTCGGTTACAGAACAAAAATACACAATATTCCTTATATATTATCTTATGAATGTAATGCTGGGGGCAAGTGTCCGATTGACGTTCTTTGCAAATTCTTGATTCATGATGTAATTGAATACAAAATGGTTAAGATTTTTTTTATAT
>CM042139.1:70727473-70752473 GCA_023376005.1 Doryteuthis pealeii
ATATTTAAAAGAATTTACTACAGTTGGAAGTCTAACAAACACATACACACCACACACAAACACACAACACGCACGCACACACACACACACACTCACACACACATAATATATTATATATTATATATATATATATATATATATATATATATATATATATATAATATATATAATAGGAGAGTGAGAGAAAGAGCGAGAGAGGGAGATAGATACATGCACACATATTATATATTTATATCTATCTATCTATCTATCTATCTATCTATCTCTATCTAATATATAATATAATATATATATATATATATATATATATATATTATATACTATATAATATCCATACGTTGGCAGGTATGATATACTTTTGGTGTTACTTTACACTTGATATAGGAGAAAAACATCGGAGGCCAAAGTATGGAATTTGTTAAAAGCAATGCAACAAAATTATTACGCTAAAGTAACAAAAAATCAATTGAAGATCATAAAACTGTTAAGAGAAAAGAAACAAGCAAATACCCAACTTACACTTTGCATTCACTTTTGTAAGAGATCATAAGATGCTTTTCTTCAAATAGGATTTTCTGTCTTATACATTTCTGTTTCACTGAAACACTTTCTGTCAATAGTCAAAGAAAATGGATTTCCCATTGGAATATAGTAACTGGTTTAGGAAGAAGGTTTTTTGATTTTATTTTACAACATTCCAAGTTATTATTATTAATTATTATTATTATTATTATTATTATTATTATTATTATTATTATCGATGCAAGTTTTTCACACAAGTTTTATGTTGTTCAATGAAAGTCATGTGCAATTCATAAGTTAGTCGCTGAAATATCTATGCAGTTGTTTTTAATTCTATGTTCTTATTATTCCCTCCTTCTGAGTTTTTAACCCTGGTGTTGGCTGATGGTCTTTCCGCGAATTCTAGTGGACAACAAGTCTCCTCAGGTTCCAAACCCTCTGAGATTTTATCCAATTTCAACCAATGACAGGTATTTGTCTATCTCTTCGCTTTTCTTTTATTTTAAACCTGTGACTGCTGAGACGGTAAAATCTACAAGTGACAAGTTCTATTTATTATGGTTAACAATTACTAGGTCTGATATCTGGCTGAATAAGTGATCCCGTCTGTATCTCAGTCCCATACAATTTTGATGAGTTCCTTTCATAAGAACAGTTTCTGGTACTGCATATAAGATGTGTTGTATGATCAAAATCTAATTTTTTGTACAATTCCAAGTGGATCACATTTCCAACCATGTCGTGCCGAGCCTGTTAATCTCGTTGTCTAATTTGCTGTATTCTCTTAATGGATGCTTGATCGTCTCATCTCTGTATCCAAACACCCTACTTGCTGTTTTGTTGTGTCTCATCTATATTTGCGTATAAATTGTCTTATGGGGTATTATTATTATTAGTAGTAGTAGTAGTAGTACAAAATAAAAAACACTCCGAGCGATGTAAAAATATATTTCTGAAACATATTGCCTGAGGGGTGGATTAAAAAATTCAATGTCAGCGAATTGGTACCCTAAGTAAGTAAAATCATCAAATTCCTTAAAGGATTAAAAAATAAAACAATTTTGAAATGTAAACTTTAATATGTATTAAAAAAAAACATATATATAGATATATAATACCAGACATGTATTTATTAAAACTTGTTTTAAAAAACAATGAGGACTGTCTAATGTTGCATGTTCAAATTTATGACGATTTGACGTATGTTATGACGATTTTGGGTAATGTGACGTAAGCAGTGACGTAAAAATTTTTTACAGACAAAAAACCGGAAGCGAATCCCATTTTAATAGATAGATTATTATTATTATTATTATTATTATTAATTATTATGTTGTGGCTGTTGTTAACTTACACACTACTTATTTGGGTTTCTATTATTTCGTTTATTTCGTTGTAATGTTATCTTCGCTTTGCTATCATCTACCGGAACCTACGCTAACACAGTATTGTAACAATCTTTATTCTATCGTTTCATCATATGTTATTTATATTAAACTAGCAAATTTATGCACCCTCCGGGTGCAAGTTTTTAAGTTTTAATATAATAAAATATATGTTAAATTAGGAAAGCTATAAACAGAATAAGAATGCAGATAAAAAGATTGGAACAGAGGGTGTATAATCGAAAAATAGAGCAACTTTGAAACTAACTCGTTCCATCATTTTCCGTTACTCCACTTTCATTGGTAAATTTCCTAATTTAACCTATTTCGTAAAATAGGAAGTAAAGAATAAAATTACAGTTATTTCTCCTGTTAAGGGATTTCTTTAAAGATATCATCCCAGAGATTTTTTCTTATATTCAATTAAGATAAAATCAAACAATTAGAAACCCAATAATACTAAGCATATATTTATTAAAATCAATTTTAAGATCCAATATGCAAATTAGCCTTCCAATTCACACTGTAATCCGCTATTTGTTGTTATATATAAATACAATTGCGTGTATTAGTATGCAGATATGGTCAACAATATTAATAATGTAAAACAATTTTATTAATCATTGAGTTAAATTAAAAAATGAAATCAAGGAGAATGTCACGTAAATAACAAAGGAATTGTAACTTGTATACAAATATAGTTTCGGTTATAGACAGACAAAACCCACAATCTCCATATAATAAGAGATATTCATGGTTTACTGATTTCTTTCTTGCTTTGATATCATATCAGATGACATTCCCGTAAGATGTGGAATCCTTGTGACGATATTGTTCAACTTGGAACGTCTTTATTCATTGAAGTATGAGAAACAACAAGTCTCTTTGACTATTCTATGTCTCTGGCCTGCTCTCAAATAAGCTGTGGTCTGGATGGGCAGAATTCTCTCTGATATCCGTCATATTTTCCAGGGATTTCGAACCGTCACCAGAAAACAAACTACAAATTGTATCACCGTTATTTTAACTCTGTCAACTCGTGTCCCGAACGAATTTGGCTTATAATGCATTTCCATCTCTCTAGCAGTATCCACGAATGTGTTGATCTTTTCAATTCTTTCATTTTACTCTATATTCAGCTGGAACGGCAAATGAACTATTGGGTAGTTATTTTCTCTTGCTAATTAATTTTGTTGTCTGCTGTGATTGATGAGATAAATTTTAAAATCTCATCAATCATTTGTCTGTTCGAGCGCAGCAATTTAGTGCAGTTAAACATATCCCAAACACGTTATGGACCATTTTATTACTAATTGTTTTATATATTTCATCATCGTGGACGTTTTTTTCTCTCCCATCTTCCTCTCCCTACTAAATGGTTCAGAAGACTGAAAGTACTCGAATAGCAAGTATAACTCTTTCGCACGATCTAGTAACTGTTTTTCAGAACAATATTTAGAAGAATCGAAAATGAAAATCGAAAAAAATCCAAACTACGTAAATTCCATTAATCAAAAATTTGCTGATGTATATATATACTATATATATATATAAATATATATAATATATATATATATATTATATATATATATATATAATATATATATATATATATATATAATATATATATATTATATAATATTTTATATTATATATATATATATATATATATATATATATAAAGTAAAAAAGTAAATTCAGCGGGGTGACCTAAAGTCGGTATCAGCCAGACAACGAGCGAGTATATCCCCTTTTCCTTAGCGCTAGACCAAGGAGATGGTTTTGTGTCTGAGGCCGTGCGCCACACTTACCATCACCTCCTCACTTCACCGCACAGATTCACCAATTCCCCCGGCTAGATAATTGAGTTAGAGAATAGTGAGTTTGCAAAGCGAATTAAAAAAAAAAAAAAAAATACGGCCGGACAAAAACATTAAAATCATTTTGTAAGATTTCTAAGAAAGGAATTGTTTAACTAATTTAAATCACAGCTTGCTGTCTATGAAATTTAACGTAGAAATACATTTCAAATTCTCTATCATCTCTCTCTTCTCTCCCAGAAAAACATATATAAACGAGGAGCGTAATCAATATATACATAAAGGGCGAAGAATGTGATAGCAGAATTAAAGTAAGAGATTGCTCAGTTTCTTTATTAATTGCAAATTATGACTAATTATAAGCATTTAAGATGGAATTTTTCCAAACATATCTCAATCCTAAAAAGCAAGGAAATTAATTTAGTATAATTTTCGTGTCATCACATTAAACAATAAAAAAGCCTCTAGGAGAAAAAAAGCTGAATTCGCTCAACTTTAGTATACTAATAATATAATAATAATAATATAATAATAATAATAAATAATAATAAATATATATATATATATTATATATATATATATATATATATATATATATATATATATATATGGTAGTTTGGTATATACGTGTAGACGTATAGCTTCAAAACAGGAGATCACACAGATTCGAAAGCTTGCATACACATTAGTACCCTTCTAACTAAGAAACACGCCAGTGTGGTATTAATTTTTATTGATTAAGGGATATAATTAATTAATTAAACCAAAATCAACCAATTTGCAGAACTATCCCCATACCAGGTCCTGCTGTTATTGTATCAGCAGGAAGATTGGGCTGCTGCGTATTTAAGCTGCCTGAAGAAGAAGAAGGAAGAAGAAGAAGAAGAAGAAGAAGAAGAAGAAGAAGAAGGAAGGTATATATTAGGCATAGAATTGTTTCAAAAACACTCACAAATTCAGGATTACATTAAAAAATAATATATATTTTTTCAATATTAACAAAAATCCCTAAATAAAACACGGAATACACACATTTCGGTGATTTAAAAACCAAATTTTTTTAGGAGTACCCTCTGGTGTTCCGAAAAATGTTTTCGTCTGTCATGGACCGGGTATTTTGCTAGTACTATATATATATATATATATAATATATATTATATATATATATATATATATATATTCGAATAAAGTTTTTCATATGTTCCATTTAATAATGGCAAGCGAAAATGATAAAGAAATTGCATTTAACTTCGCAACAAAAACATTATCCTGCTTGATTCTTTCCATGCAAACTTTTTTTTCTTTATGGTTCGCCATCCATCCACAAACACTCTTTAATACGTATGTCTACATTTTATCGATCTGTCATTTCAGTGTCCATTTTGATCGATTGACTTCATTACCAAATAGAACCGTCTTGCCTGGCGACCCACGCCTTTAAATTCAAGCCTCCTAAGCATTGGTCTAACGCTAAACAGTTATATCTCCGCCTCATTTACTTTTAAAAGACTCATAAGTTTACAAACGTGCCTCGGGCAATGTCAACAAGATCATTACTAGGCTCCGACGGAGATTACTGATAGACTTTCAGTTGATGGAATCGACAGGACATTGGGGTGTTATTCCTTGGCCACGTTTCAAGTGTCTTCCTTGTTTATCTCTTCTTGTAGCTGATTAATATTAAATCCTTAGAGAGAACATACAATTATAATTCATAGTGCAAATATAGAAGTCCAGACTTGTATTAATTTCCCTTTGAAGCCCCTTTCACAATTACGCTAGATATGCTCCCATGCGAAACTACTTCAACGTGTACAGCAATACATTGCATGGAATAAATAGAGATTATGCCAAATTTAAGATGCAAATTAAACACTGTGAAAAGAGAATATTATTCAACAATAGAAAAAATCTGTGTTAATTGGACGGAGTTCAGATTGCTGGGAAACATTGTAAGGCAAATAAGTTCGGAAGCTCTAGTTGACAGAGTTAAATGTCTCTTCCACTGCAATAGCTTCATCTAGCTCTCCATGTCCGGTCTTGTGAAATCATCATCTGAAATGCAAACCATCCGAGGTGGAAGTGGATGCTGGTTGCTGTGTGAACGCTATATATATATATATATATATATATATATATATATATATATATATAATATATTATATATTATATAATTGAAACAATTATAAATCAATAATATATATATATATATATATATATATTATAATTGAAATAATTAATCATCAAATTCTCTCTGTGTATAAATAAATTGTATATATATATATATATATATATATATATATATATATATATATGCGTGCGTGTGCGTGCGTGTGTGCGTGCTAGTGTTTGTGCGTGTGTATCATGGATTTCGTGATTCGAACACTTTGTCCTTTTGTGTGTCTATGGAGACAAATACCCGGGGAGCAGGAATACATATGTAGAAGATCAAGATTACCAGAACATGGGAAGAGGAAAAACACGATTGTTCTACAATGTACGCAATTCCCTAACCTCTAGGCATGAAATAACCCTACGGGGCTTTGACACGCCGTTAAGATCAGGCAATCAATTCGTGTCGTGGCCAACATTGGTTATTCTATCAGTGAGGCCAAACACTGGTGGGAGAGTCAAAAACACAAAACGCAATTAAAAAAAAAATCCTCACATATATATTAGAAAATCGCAAACGAATTTAACAAAAAGTTGTTTTTCACTAAAAAGATAGGCTCGCCACTTTAATACATTTCTCTCCCGGATTATTCTGGCTTGAACTTTAAAAAACTTTCTAAAAACAATTTCTTTCACAAGGAATTTTCTCCTGGTGATGACCTAAGTTAAAACTAGTGAGAACAATCAAAAGTAAATAATTTAAAAGAATATTTCCTGCTTGTCTAGTCCCTTTTTGTCATCTCATATTTATTATTTAATCTGTGATATTTGATACATGCTTATTAACAAAATGTATGTATCCATCATCGAATCGATTGAATGTCATAAGAATAAATGTTTCGAGTTCTTATATGATCCTATTTCAGCCGGAGGATAATTGACTAAACTCCGAAATAATAAGATGTAGTTTTGTCGCAGCCATTTTGTCGAAAGGTACATTACATTACTGATATTGTTTCCATACAAGCATATTTTCCAAGAGAAAGCAAACGCCAGTTCCAACGCTAACATCGATTCAGTTGAACATTAACCAGAAGCCAAACAAGCACAACATGAAAGCAAATACGTAACATCAAGCCATACTGTTGGCTGATGGCACCAGCTGATCAGACGAGAACATTTTCATGAATAAATCTATTTGTCCAGTGTTTTGTGTTTGCCCGAGAGCTGGCGGGAAACAGGAAAAAATCAGTGTTTAAAATACCATATTGAACAGTGTGTGTACGATACTTGCCATTTTCTGCAAATAAACAAAATTGTGCTTTGTCCTAAGATAATCTCGTCTGCTGTCGTTGTATCACCTCACTTAAAACCGAGAAAGCGTTTTAATGGCAATATATGGTCGTATAGTACGGGTATCTCAGATGAAGAGCGTTCGGCTAGAAAACAAAAGGTTCCTAGTTCGATACGGCCCTCGCCAACTCAGCGTATGAATAATACAGGGATCTGTGCGGTAAAGTAAGGAGCTGATGGTAGTTGTGGCGCGCTAAACTCAGATGCTAAAACAATCTCCTTGGTCTAGCGCTAGTGAAAAGGGATAGACTTCCGCTGATTGGCTGATTACCGACTTTGGGCCACCCGGACGACTACTTTATAGTACGAGAACAATACTTAATGTGATTTTCCCGCGGAAGTGAAAGACATAAAAACATATTTATCAGAATATCGTCTACTTATTTGATTACTCAACGTACACATTTTATAAGTAAATTGATCCATCATCAATTGTATGTAAACCAGTCTACAATATACACAACACAAAAACATATCATATATAGAAAGACTTATTATATGTACAATCATTATTTGTCTAAAATTATTCAGTGCTGACGATGCTGTTACTAGGTTTCGAATATGTGTTCCGATTAGGAAATGGACAAGACATCTAATATAAACGTATGCTTTATCAAAACGTTTACTATTACTACTACTACTACTACTACTACTACTACTAAATAAAATAAATACATAATAATAATAATAATATATATATATATATATATATATATATATAAGAATATATTACGTCAGTTGTGTGAATCTGTATGTTCCGAAAAATTTTGAAAATTAAACAATTAACGACAATTAATATATATACATATTTATATCACCAGGACTTGGTTTTGACAAAAATAATGAAGATTTGATTTATATAACGAATACATTTAAAAATTAGATAGTATTATGAAATAACGTTAAAATTCTACTCAGCAATTTCGGCGTTCCTTGTATTCGAGCAAATCTGTGGTTAATCAGTCTCATACTGCTCCAGTCCCACCAACACACAATCATATATATATATATAATATATATATATATATATATATATGCCCCAAGAAATGTACATTCCATTGCTTGTTGATTTACTTGGCAGTTGGTGTCATAGTAGTGGCCGTACAATGTTCTTGTGGAGTTCTGCTCCAAGATTTATCAAAGACAGCATAAAACATTCTTAAAAGCTTTTATTAGAAGGAAAGTGTTCTATCTATACAGTTATGAAGAATTCTGGATTCATCTGTCAGCGAAAAACAAAGTATTAACAGATAAAATTTATTTACAGATGTTAAAGTTTGACGTTATGATCGTTTTTGGTTATTATAAAAACCTCTATTCTGGAAATTAGGATGAGTATAGTGTTGTCTAAAACAGTGTTGAATTATTTTCGAAATAAAAACGAGAGATGAGAGAAAATGTTCTTACTTCGTTAGCAGCCTCTTTTTATTATTATATATAATATATATATATATATATATATATATGTATATATAATGCATGTATATATATATATATGTATGTATAATTATAATAATATATATATGTATGTAATAATATATATATATATATATGTATGTATATATTATTATATATATATATAATATATGTATATATATATATATTGTGTGTGTGTGTTATGTTATATATATATATTATATATATAATATATATATATATATATATATTCTACAAACTCAATATTCTACTAACTCATAAACCCTACAGTATTCTAAACATTCTAAATATAGGATTAACAACGTCACCCGCACAACCAAACAATTAGACATTTATTAAACACTCCACAACTAAACCTCGAATTCATTTCAAACGCCGGTGTTTACAACATATGTTGTCAATAATTTAGTATTTGTTTAAAAGTTAAATATCAACTCACTGTAATGTCAAAAATGTAACTAAGCGATTAATTCTTAAAATGTCCCATAAAAAATTGTATGATAAAAAATGTAGATTAATTAAACGATTGTTTATTCCTGTACAATGAAATATTTTCTGCAACTTTGAATCTGTAAGATGTAGATTTAATATGAAAAAAAATTAAAAGAAAAGTGATTGAGATCATGAGAAATTTATTACAATATAGTACAAGGGATAACCTATTCGAGTTTCACCATAATGATCTTCAGGGTTAAATCCACTGAATTAATGAAGATATTGGTTAATTGCAGTCGATTACACTTGTGTGTTTTCGCGATAAACGAACCGTTTATCGCGGAAGACACACACGTGTAATCGACTGCAATAATCAATATCTTCATTAATTCAGTGGATTTTAACCCTGAAGATCCTTATGGTGAAACTTGAATAGGTTATCACTTACCTATATTGTAATAAATTTGCTCTACTAACTATTGGGCACTTTGTATTTGTTATATCGCTGACTTACCTTCTAATTTTGCATCATCTAACCATCGTGACCATATTCACCGGTAAGTCACTTTTCCCATTATATATATATATAATATATATATATATATATTATATATATATGGTGAGTCGAGTTCTCAATGTTTATATTATATGTTATATATTTTCTTGGGGGGTCTTTTGTGTTAAGATTGGCGTGAAATAATGAGAAACTCCGTTAGATGTTTGTGTTAAGTATCATTTTACCTCATTCAATATTTCGAAGGAGTGAACCCTCTTCTCAGAATTCTAGATTGGCTTATTAGTGTTGTAATTGGCGATCTTATAGATGGAATGTTGAAATTTCCGGTCAATGGGGTTGGAATGCTGGAGTTGGGCCTTCACAGCCTTCTTCATTGTGAGTGCTGGGATTGGTGTAGTTATGATATACTAAAAAAGAAGCATACGTGACTCCACAACATATATATATATATATTATATATATATAATTATAATATAGTATTATTCAGATTTTACGACTGTTGTCCTCATTTTTATAGTTATTTACATTATGATTTCGGCCAAAAGTGCCTCAGGCCTTCTTCGGCCGGTTCTTATCAAAACGGCAACGTTCTCGTCGAATTCAGAGGCATTCTAAATAATACAACTTACCAATTCTCATCTAAAAAAAATCAGACAAATAATTGATATATATAAATATATATATATATATATATATATGAGATGGTACTGACATTTCTACTTGAGCACCTCATGTGGTATAAGGTTACAAGTTTGATTAATAATAATTAGTTCGATCTCACTAGGAGTCCTATACTACTACCTGTGCAACAATAAGTTAGCTGACATTTCCAGTTTCTATTTATTAAAAAAAGAAACTACCCTGAGCTGGATATAGCTATGCCTAATTATAGATCTTGTATTTTTCTCACAACCTCACTCACAGTCTTTGCCGTGGGGATGTTTGCATGAGTGTGATCAAAGACGAATTGTGTGTGAGAGAAAGAAAAAGAAAGGGAGAAAGAGAGAGATAAATAAGAGGCCGAGAGGAGTAGAGAATGAAAGCAAAGTAGGTAAACAGAGAGAGAAAATACGGAGAGAGAGAGAGAGGGGAGAGGGATAGGGAGAGAGGAGAGAGAGACTTAGATATTGCATCATATTCACTAGAAGTAGACTGTGACATTATATGAAATAGAATATTTCATACGATAACCAAGCTTAGAGAGCAGTTGAAATCAAACGACTGTTTATTTAACCTGCAAAATATAGCTGACTGTACTTTGATTGCCCGCGGAAAATACGGTAGAAACGGACATCATAAATGTCATTGCAGAGATTCGTTGAGATGGCAGAATTCACATATCAAAAGATAAGACATCAATCTTAAACATATTTCTAGATGTTTCCCTTTAGAACGACTTGTTCGATTCTTGCCAGCAGATCGATCGACTTATTTTAGGTAACACATATATACAGGAATTTAGTTTTTATATCTCAACACAAACGAAGAAAAGTTTACAGCAAGTATCAAATCTAGAAATTAGCTGAATTGCAAGCATGTTTCTTAGAAAAGGAATTATTTTATAACTACTAGCAAATATATGCACTCCGGGTGCAAATATTTAAGTTTTATGTAATAGAATATTTATTAAATTAGGAAGGTAATGAAATTAATAAGAATGCAGATAAAGATTTGAAATAGAGGGATATAATCGAAAAAATACAAAACTGAAACTTACTGATCCATCTATCCGTATTTCATTGCTAAATTGTTTTAATTTAACTGTTAGTTAAGATAGGAAGTAAAGAATAAAATTGCAGTTATGTCTTCTTGCAAATGATTTTCTAAAAGATTATTGAAGAGATGTTGCTCATATGCATGAAGATAATACTAAACAATTAAAAAATCAATAATACTATTAACATCAATATGCAAATTAGCCTTCCCATTCACACTGTAAACGGCTATTTTATTGTATATATAAATACAATTGCATGTTCTTAATTATAGATATTGCCAACATTATTGATAATGTAAAACATATTTATAATAATTTACTTATAATTGATTTTGGTTTGGTTTGTTTTACGGCATATCAACCTCAGTGGGTCATTTAATGCCGATAAAGTTTTGAAATAAATCAATTCTTAATGGATAATACAATGTTTTTATAAATACATTTTTCTATTTAACCCATAGATGGACCTAACAGTACTACCACTCCGGGTCAGAGTGGACCAGGAGCAATGGCGATGAAGCGGTGCTCCACATTCCCAAACCTCCAAACTGGAACTCACCATCAGATAGAGTTTAACGTCATTCCCAGGACATGTAGACCGCAGCCAACGCCTTCTAGCACCCATATGATAAAAAAGGAGTGGGGCTTGCCATAAGGGCAATAGGGTTGGGAAAAATCATAAAGGTCTAGGGCTTGACGTGACCAGCCAATTGATCGGAGGGCCTCTCGACGCCCTCTAGCCCAAGATAGGGCCAAAGTGGAGTATTGCATGTCATGAACTGCTCATACACCTGGGTTCTATCCTTAAGCATCACGGGTTACCGCACACGGCAACAGGTGGCCCCATTGGGGGTCTTACCCACACTGCAGAGGTGCATCGGTGCTTCTAACGCCCCAGCGACAGGGTGACTTATATTGAGGTTTAAATAAAATAAGTTCATGGAGAATGTGACGTAAGTAATTAAGGAAATTGTGACTTGAATAGTAATATAGTTTCGGTTACAGACAAACATATACACAATATCCCTTATATATATCTATGAAGTAATCTGGGGGCAATGTCGATTGAGTTCTTGAGATTCTGTGATCATGATGTAAATTGAATACAAAATTGTTAGATTTTTTTATATTAAACTAGAAATGCGGTGAACAACGAAATTCTGATCATGTGATGAATTATTCGTGAGTACAATTGTTCGTCAATGATAAGTAATCAATTGATGAATGTTTTGGCATTGATACTGATTCCGAGTAATAATTAATTTTTATCTATGTACCCATCTAACTTCGTCCAATCATATCTATCTCGGTTCAATCTACTGTCTATATTATCTATCTTCCACAAGGTTCCTAGTTCGATACCGTCCCGCCAACTCAGCGTTATGAGTAGCGCAGGATCAGTGCGGTAAAGTAAGAGCTGATGGTAGTGTGGCGCTCACCTCAGATGCTAAAAACAATCTCCTTGGTCTAGGCTATTGAAAAGGGATAGACTCCCTCGCTGACGGCTGATACCGACTTTAGGCCGCCCCGTCGACTTTACTTTTTTTACTTATATATATATATATTATATTATATATTATATATGTGTGTGTGTGTGTGTGTTGTGTGTGTGTATAATTACGCAAATAGAGGAATTACATTAATAATTGATAATTGAATTAAATTACCATGACAAACAACTTGGCAACACCATGTGCGACATCTGGAGCACCGGACAGCTGTTCGATCTCCTTAGGCTCATCAGCAGTGCATACCACAATCTCTATTGCGTAATTAAAATATTATATTTCCTTGCCAATAGGGTTGATGCTGCAGATGCGGGCCCCGAATTGGGAAGTCGTGTCTGAGGGGACCTTGTCCTCTGTAATCTGCGATAGGCGCTAAGACAAATTACAGGTTAAGTGCTGCGCGTGAATAACCACTGACTAGATGATTTGAAATTATCTGTTTGTGCGTGGCTGGTGGTCTAGTTGTAGAGTTCTGCTCTTACTGTGGTCGCTGGTTCAATCTTAGTGGCGGAGAGTGTGGCATGCACTGCTGAGAGACCTAGAAAGGTGAAACAGTGCCCAGTGCTCCGGTGTTCACCACATCCTGTGTTGCCGGAGTGTCTGGTCATGGTAATTTAATTCAATATCATATATATAATATATATATATATGTGTGGTGTGTGTGTGTGTGTGTGTGTGTGGTGTTGTGTGTGTTTGGCAGCATTCTTTCATTATCATGTAGTGTTAAACAAAGCAATCTCCTGTTAACAATTTTATTTGTGTCTTTCCAATTTTTGGCCAACTTTTTAATGTCTGGGTGGAATTGATGGATAAGTCCGCAAAGCTCAGTTCCCGAGTACTCTCGGCACTTCGAAGTGCCATCATCAGGGTGATGTATTCCAGTTTTTTTAAATTTTTTTTTTTATTTTTTTTATATTAACGTGGAGGCTGGAAGGAGAAGAATTACCGAAAAGTTATACTGAAAATACACACATTTTCCCAAGAAAAAAATAAACAAAAATCAAATACTAGAAGCTTTATACATAAAAAAATCCAACCCTCCTTGAACAAAATTAATTTCCAATGCAGTACACACATTCTAAAAGGCTATAACACCTTTCTCACCAATTCTTCTCCTTCAGCCTCCACATTAATATAAAAGTTTTTTTTTAAACTGAATACCTGATGATGGCGCTTCGAAGTGCCGAAAGTATCGGAACTGAGCTTGGTGGACTTATCATCAATTCCACCAGACATTAAAAAGTTGGCCAGAAAATGGAAAATATCACAAATAAAAATTGTTAACAGGAGATATGCTTTTAACTTTAATATTATATAATATATATATATATATATATATATATAATATATATATATATATATATATATATATATATATAACATCAGAGCTTAAATACTATGGATTAATATCCCGTAAATACAGTTTCATATTCTTGCAATCATCAGACGGTCAAAGTGTTAAGATTTAAGAAGAAAAAAAAAACGGTGCTTTTGTTTAGCGTTTATATAATGTGAAGGTGTTCACACGATAGAAACTTAATTTAAAAAGTAAACGTGCTTAGGTTTATGCTGCTCTGCTAGTTAGCATGAGCAGCTTCATATGCTAAAAACTTTCTTTCTCATCACATTATATATATATATATAATATATTATATATGTGTGTGTGTGTGTGTGTGTGTGTGTGTGTGTGTGTGTGTGTGTGTGTGTACGAGTCAAACATATCTATCTCAGTCCAATCATTATCATACGAATGTATGTATGTATGTATGTATATATGTACTTACTATTTATCTCTCAGTCTAATCATATTATATATTATCTATCTCAGTTCAACGAAATCTATCTATCTCAATCCAATTATATCTATCTCGATCCATGATATATATCTCAATACAATAATATCATGTTATATCTATTCGTCTATTATCTATCTATCTATTTATCTATCTCTGTCCGACCATATCTATTTATCAGCTGTCTTACAAATATCCCTAATTTACAGGACACAATTATATTGATCTTCAACTAGATATTACTAAAATAAAGTGTTCTAAATGTAATTGTTCCCGAATTCCTTTCAGTCTATTCTCACATTCGTTCAACCCCTATTTGAAATAGTATCATATTTCGCTACGCATAGAGTTGTGAATAATCTCTAATTCTATTAAAAAAATGCAAAAATAGAGAAGTCTTTTGTCCTTTGTATTTTTGTTTTTATATTAACAAACGCTATGCATTTTTGAAAATTGGCTGAATTTATTCTGGTAATGCACAAAACAAAACACACTATAAAGATATTAGCCTCGGAAATACAATGTTTTTCTCCTTATTAGGAATAATTTTAACTATTACGCAGAGGAGAATGCTTTTTTTTTTTTAATTGCCAAATTATCTTGAACACCACCAGAATTAGAATTCGCTGAAATTCTATTAGATTTGAGGGGTTAATACAAGTAAAACTAAAAAAACAAAAGTAAAACAAAATTAAATAAAATAAATACATAATAAAAAGACACAAAAAGACAATCCCCAGATGGTTTAGGACACGGGAAGAGCCATCCGGGCATGCACAGGAAAAAAGACCCAGTTCTGGCGTCGAAAAAGTCTCTAGGACGCTTGGACTTTGAGACTTTGGAGAGGTAACACCCATCAAATTGTTCGGGAAATATATCGCTCAAGCGAAATAGTTGACCCGTAATAAAATGTCTACTCTAAATCATCCTGTCTCTATTCCTTTCTTCTCTTTCGTTAAAATCTATTTCAGCTCACCAGCCCACACGAAGTAAAAATACTTTATTGGGGGATAGGATACAAGACGAATGAACCAGACTTATTGTCATAGATTACCCTCGTTTGTTATGTAGCTCATTTTGACATTTTCATTATAGATATTTACTAACCCCTCCGCACGAGCAGGATGAGACACAAAGTCAATTTCTTAAGCGGAGTTTAAACAGTTTGAATTCAGAGTTTTCCTTCTCCTGACCGGTTGCCTACAAGGTTAAAGAGCCAGTCTGCCCTACTATTTACCCATAGCTAGAGGAGAGGTAGATCAACCTTTCCCAAGGGTATAGCGCTAGTGAAAATGCAATTACCACATCCAGGAATTGAACTCGGGGCGACGAGTCCACTTCCATGACTTTAACCATTACACACGCTTTCTTCCATTATAGAAAATGTTATACTTACGATGAAATTATATATTTGTTTCAATCCAAAGTTTAAAATATGCGAACGATAGAATTATATGTTTTTGTGCATATATAAAATAAGCATTATTACATTTGTCGAAAAAGTTCACAATACTCTGTGTATTTAGTCGTTACCTTTCAATTTTATTCTAAATCTGGTAATATTCGTTACCAAATGGTTCTAAATAAATCTCATAATTTCATTAATTATATCAATTTATATTCAGAGTTACTCACTGTTCTTTCGTATTATGTTATTGGTTATTATGTGGAGATATTATGACGTCACTACTCGAATCAATTTATAATTTCTGTCAACTAATGAATGAAATAGTTTCACAGTAAAGAGAAAAAAAGGCAAGAAGCAGACTACGCATATGACTTATCGCTTCTCGTAATAACACAGCCCAAGCCGAATCTTTGCAGCATACCCTGGATTTGAACAAGAGACATTGGCCTCTACCTGAACTCAGAGTTCATGTGTTAAACAAGATGAAGACATCTCTACATTAAATGTCATGCTTCTGAAATTAGTAAACGAGTTCATATACCCAAGGCAGAAATATCTCATCTACAGAAAGCAATGTCAATAAATTCATACGAAAGATATTGACTGCTGTTGATAGTTTATCGATCATAACGATAGACTGACAGTTACCAAGTGTCTGTACGCTATCCTAATGCGGTTGCATTATGAAAAGTAATATAATTATTATCCCATATTCCTTAGCGAATCTGTTTATTATTAGTTCATATTTTTAAAGCATTTTTATTTTTTTTGGGGGATTTATTGTTTCCAACATATGCTAAGGATTTATTGTTTTTATGTGGTTAAATTATCTTCAACGCCATTACAAACCGAGCTTGGAATGCGCTGACTGTATCTCCTGAAGCACCACTCCTAAATAAGTGGTGTCCTGGTATGACAATACACTGCATCTGATAGTGAGGTTCTAATTCTTAAGATATCCGGTGGAATACGCCTTAATTGATATAACTCCCAGTTATACTCTGTCCCGGAATAGGAGTAACTTTTAGGCCCGGTCTATGGTACAAATTCCTTGAATACAAGTATATATTCGATAAGACTGTGTCCGCCTCCTAAAATAAATCTTTATTAACACGTACGCGGAAAATGTAAATATGAATTTGATTCGCTAACGTCTACGTATAAAATTATCCTATATGGGTTGACATACCGTTTAAACCAATCTATAAATTAATCGAATCTGTGTGTATTTTTAACCTCGTTCCGGTAGATAAAGGAGAATAAGCTTATGACGATTATACACATGACAATGGACTTCGTAAAAAGTATTATCTACCACACCAAAACCATAACTCATTTTTCAATATAAAATAAGTAGAATATGTCACATGGATATAGCTGTCATATTTTGTTTTTCCTCGCAGGAATCTGCTATTCCAGTTCGTTTGAATTTACAGCATGATGTGTTTAGTGCAAGCAATAAAGTTTGGCCCAAAAAAAAATTCCCTCACCGTCATCCTTCTTTTCCTAAAATACAATGCATATATTCTTATCAAAGTCTGGGGCTACAAATAGCACGTGATCTTTGCATTAAGCTGTCTGAGTTCCAGCGGTCTGGCTCAAAATTCAAATATATTCACAATTTCTCGTCGACCATCGGAGTTCTTGGTAAGTTTAAATTGATTTTACGAGGGGAGAAGAAACAGTTTAATTCGATTTCATAAATGCAAATACAGTATGTTGATTTACAGACTCACTATATATTATAGAGTAAGAATGGAAGACAGATCAAAAGCAGGCCTGAAAATAAATAAATAGATTTGATGGGTCACAAATATATAGGTTAAAAAAACTGAAGGGGTCTTCTATGACAGATAGAGTTTATTCTCCAAATTAAATTAGGTGTCTGCATATAATACCTGGAATGTTTATTTAAATAAATAGATATCTATTTTGGATTAGCAATAATTTACAAAAGAAAAAAAAATATAGTGAGAACTTCACATTCATTATTAAATCAAGATCAGTCGAATTATACAAATGTTAAATACTATAGCAGCATATTAGGAGATGCTCGTTGTGTTTTGGTTATTGTCGTCATGAGATCAATCCTGGACCAGGCTGGTTAATTTCAATAATAATCTTTTGAAGGTATGAATGCAACTATTTCCCTCCAGCTATGAGGATAGTAATAACATTGGACTCTTTAACCTTGATATGCAACCGCGTCTAGGATTTGATCTCATGACGACAAAACCAAAACCACAACGAGCATCTCCTAATATGTGCTAATAGTATTTACATTTCGTCTATAATTCGACTGATCTTGATTTAATAAAAGACATTGTGAAGTTCTCACCTATATTTTTTTTCTTTTTTAAATATTGACTAAATCCAAATGATATTTCTATTATTTAAATAACATTGCCAGGTATTATATGCCAACACCTAATTTATATTGGAAGAATAAACTCTATATCTGTCATAGAAGACCCCTCAGTTTTTAACCATATATTTGTAGACCCATCAAATCATTTATTTATTTCAAAGGCCGCCTTTTGATTCTTCTTCCATTCTTACTCTATAAATATAATCAGGTGAGTCTGTAAATCAACATCTGTATTTGCATTTATGCAAATCGATTAAACTGTTCTTCTCCCTCGTTAAATCAATTTAAACTTACCAAGAACTCCGATTGGTTCGACGAGGAGAAATGTGAATTATATTGAATTTGAGCCAGACCGCTGAACTCCAGGGACAGCTAATGCAAAGATCACGTGCTATTGTAGCCCCAGACTTTGATAAGAATAATGCATTGTATTTAGGAAAAGAAGGATGACGCGTGAGGAATGTTTTTTGCCAAACTTTATTGCTTGCACTAAACACATCCATGCTATATATTTCTATATGAACTGATAGCAGATTCCTGCGTATATATATATATAAACTATAAAATATATCTAGCTATATCCATGTATATATATCTATCTATTTGAAAATGAGTATGCTTTGGTGGGTTAGATAAACTTTTTTACGAAGTCCATTGTCATCGTATAATCGTCATAAGCTTATTCTCCTTTATCTACCGGAACGAGTAAAGAAATACACACAGATCGATTAATTTATAGAGGGGTTTAAACGGTATGTCACCTCTATTATAAGGAAATTTTTATACGTAGATCGTTTAGCGGAATCCCAAATTCATATTACATTTGTTCCGCGTACGTGTTAATAAGATTTTTATTTTAGGAGGGCGGACACAGTCTATCGGAATATATACATTTGTATGCAAGGAATGTATCTATAGACGCGGCCCTAAAAGTACTTCCATTCCGGGACAGAGGTATAACTGGGCGAGTTATATCAATTAAGGCGTATTCCACCCGGGATATCTGTAAGAATTAGAACCTCACTATAGATGCCAGTGTATGTCATACCCAGGACACCACTTATGTAGGTATTGGTGCCTTCAGGAGATACATCAGCCGGCATTCCCAAGCTCGGTGTAATGGCGGTGAATATTAAACCACTATATAAACCAATAAATCCTTAGGCATTATGTTGGAAACAATGTAAATCCCCCCCCCCCAAAAAAAAAAAAATGCTTTAAATATGAAATAATAAATAAAACAGATTCGCTAAGGAAATATTGGGGATAATAATTATATTACTTTCATAATCTATATCTCTATTTAGAGATATCTACGACGTGACACTGTAACTGTCAGTCTATCGTTATGATCGATAACTATCAACAGCAGTCAATATTCTTTCGTGATGAATTTATTTACATTGCTTTCTGTAGATGCAATATTTCTGCCTTGGTTATATGAACTCGTTTACTTAATTTCGAAGCATGACACTTGAATGTAGAGATGTCTCATCTGTGTTACTATATATATCTCTAGTTAGGAGAGGCCAATGTCTCTTGTTCTATCCTATTGTGTATGCTTGCAAAGATTCGCTGTCTATATATCTAAGCGACTAAGTCATATGTCATCTCTCTCTTTTTGTCTTATCTTTACTGTGAAACTATTTTCAGTCATTAGTTGACAGAGACTAAATTATAAATTGATTCGAAGTAGTGACGGTCATAATATCTTCCACATAATAAATACAATAACATAATAGAAAGAACAGTGGAGTAACTCTGAAATAATAAAATTGATATAATTAAATATATATATAATATATATCTCTCTATATATTCTCATATACCAAATAGAATATATATATATATATCTATATATATACATCTAGTATTGTGAATCTTTTTCGACAATGTTAATAATGTTATTTTATATATGCACCAAAAACATATATCTCTTCATATATATATATAAATTCTATAGTAGTGTATTGTATAACATTTTCTATAATGGAAGAAAGCGTGGTGTAATGGTTTTTAAATCATGGGAGTTGGACTCGTCGCCCCAGTTCCAATTTCCTGATGTGGGTATTCATTTCACTTTAGCGCTTAATACCCTTGGGGGAAAGCGTATTGAATCCTACTCTCTCAGCTATGGCGTAATAGCTAGGGCAGACTGGGCTGCTTTAACCTTGGTTAGGCAACCGGTCAGGAGAAGGGAAACTCTGAATTCACCTGTTTAAACTCCGCTTAAGAATGACTTTGTGTCTCATCCTTGCTCGTGCGGAGGGTTAGTAAATAATCTATAATGAAAATGTCAAAATGAGCTACAACAAACGAGGGTATCATGACATAAGCTTGGTTCATTGGTCTTGTATCCTATCCCAATTAAGAGTATTATTTTACTTCGTGTGCGGCTGGTGAGCTGAAATAGATTTTAAAACGAAGAGAATGAAAGGGAATAGAGACCAGGATGACTTTAGAGTTAGACATTTATTATCGGAGTTCACACTATTTCGTTGAGCGGATATATTCACCGAACAATTTGATGGGTGTTACCTCTCCAAAGTCTCAAAGTCAAGCGTCCTAGAGACCTTTTCGGACGCCAAGAACTTGGTCTTTTTTTCCTGTTGCATGCCCGGATGGCTCTTCCTGTCCTAAACCATCTGGGGATTGTATTTTTGGTGTCTCTTATTTATGTATTTATTTTAATTTAATTTGTTTTGACTTTTGTTTATTTAGTTTTACTGCTATAAACCCCTCAAATCTAATAGAATTTCAGCGGAATTCTAATTCCTGTGGTGTTAGAGATAAATTTGCAATTAAAAAAAAAAAAGCATCTCCTCTGCGTAATAGTTAAAAAATTATTCCTAATAAGGAGAAAAAATGGTATTTCCGAGGCTAATATCTTTATATTGTTGTTTTGTTTTGTGCATTACCAGAATAAATTCAGCCAATTTCAAAATGCATAGCGTTTGTTAATATAAAAACAAAATACAAAGGACAAAAGACTTCTCTATTTTGCATTTTTTTTATAGAATTAGAGATTCATTCACAACTCTATGCGTAGCGAAATATGATACTATTCAAATAGGGTTTGAACGAATGGAGAAATAGACTGAAAGGAATTCGGGAACAATTACATTTAGAACACTTTATTTTAGTATAATCAGTATGAAGATCAATATAATGTGTCCTGTAAATTAGGGATATTGTAAGACAGCTGATAAATAGATATGGTCGGACAGAGATAGATAAAATAGATAGATAGATAGATAGACGAATAGATATAACATGATATTATTGTATTGAGATATATTCATTGGATCGAGATAGATATAATGATTGAGATAGATAGATTTCGTTGAACTGAGATAGATAAATATATAGATATGATTAGACTGAGATAGATAAATAGTAAGGACATATATACATACATACATACATACATTCGATGATATATGATTGGACTGAGATAGATATGTTTGAACTCGTACACACACACACACACACACACACACACACACCACACCACACACACACACACAACATATATAATATATTATATATATAATAATGTGATGGAGAAGAAAGTGAAAAGTTTAGCATATGAAGCTGCTCATGCTAAACTAGCAGAGCAGCATAAAACCTAAGCACGTTTACTTTTTTAAATATAAGTTTCTATCGTGTGAACACGCTTCACATTATATAAACGCTAAACAAAGCCACCGTTTTTTTTTCTTCTTAAATCTTAACACTTGACCGTTCTGATGATTGCAAGAACGTATGAAACTGTATTTACGGATATTAAATCCATAGTATTTAAGCTCTGATTATATATATATATATATATATATATATATATTAATATATATATATATATATATATAATATAATAATATATATATATGTAAAGTTAAACAAAGCATATCTCCTGTTTAACAATTTTATTTGTGATATTTTCCCCAATTTTCTGGCCACTTTTTAATGTCTGGTGAATTTGATGGATAAGTCCACCAAAGCTCAGTTCCCGAGTACTTTCGGCACTTCGAAGCGCCATCATCAGTTATTCCAGTTTAAAAAAAAAAACTTTTATATTAATTGGAGCTGGAAGGAGAAGAATTGGTGAGAAAGGTGTTATAGGCCTTTTAGAATGTGTGTACTGCATTGAAATTAATTTTGTTCAAGGAGGTTGGATGTTTATGTATAAAGCTTCTAGTATTTGGAGTTTTTGTTTATTTTTTCTTGGAAAAATGTGTGTATTTTCAGTATAACTTTTCGGTAATCTCTCCTTCCAGCCTCACGTTAATATAAAAAAATAAAAATAAAATTAAAAAAACTGGAATACATCACCCCTGATGATGGCACTTCGAAGTGCGAGAGTACTCGGGAACTGAGCTTTGGCGGACTTATCCATCAATTCCACCCAGACATAAAAAAGTTGGCCAGAAAATTGGAAAAGATCACAAATAAAATTGTTAAACAGGAGATATGCCTTTTGTTTAACACTACATGTATAAATGAAAGAATGCTGCCCAAACACACACACACACACACACACACACAACACACACAACACACACACACAATATATTATATATATATATATATATGATAATTGAATTAAATTACCATGACCAGACAACTCGGCAACAGATGTGTGACATCCGGAGCACTGGGCAGCTTTCGACCTTCTTAGTCTCCTCAGCAGTGCATGCCACACTCTCCGCCACTAAAGATTGAACCAGCGACCACCAGTGAGAGCAGACCTCTACAACTAGACCACCAGCCCACGCCACAAACAGATAATTTCAAATCATCTAGTCAGTGGTTATTCACGCGCAGCCACTTAACCTGTATTTGTCTTAGCGCCTATCGCAGGATACAGAGGACAAGGTCCCCTCCAGGACAACGACTTCCCAATTCGGGGCCCGCATCTGCAGCACTCAACCCTATTGGCAAGGAAAAAAATATTTAATTACGCAAATAGAGATGTGGTATGCACTGCTGATGAGACCTAAGGAGATCGAAACAGCTGTCCGGTGCTCCAGATGTCGCACATGGTGTTTGCCAAGTTGTTTGGTCATGGTAATTTAATTCAATTATCAATTATTAATGTAATCCTCTATTTGCGTAATTATACACACACACACACACACACACACACACACACATATATATATATATATATATATATATATAAGTAAAAAAAGTAAAGTCGACGGGGCGGCCTAAAGTCGGTATCAGCCGGTCAGCGAGGGAGTCTATCCCTTTTCAATAGCACTAGACAAGGAGATTGTTTTTAGCATCTGAGGTGGAGCGCCACACCTACCATCAGCTCCTTACTTTACCGCACTGATCCCTGCGCTACTCATAACGCTGAGTTGGCGGGACCGGTATCGAACTAGGAACCTTGTGGAGAGATAGATAAATATAGACAGGTAGGATTGAACCGAGATAGATATGATTGGACGAAGTTAGATGGGTACATAGATAAAAATTAATTATTACTTCGGAATCAGTATCAATGCCAAAACATTCATCAATTGATTACTTATCATTGACGAACAAATTGTACTCACGAAATAATTCATCACATGATCAGAATTTCGTTGGTTCACCGCATTTCTAGTTTAATATAAAAAAATCTAACAATTTTTATTCAATTTACATCATGATCACAGAATCTCAAGAACGTCAATCGACATTGCCCCCAGATTACATTCATAGATATATATAAGGGATATTGTGTATATGTTTGTCTGTAACCGAAACTATATTACTATTCAAGTCACAATTTCCTTAATTACTTACGTCACATTCTCCATGAACTATTTTTATTTAAACCTCAATTATAAGTCCACCTGTCGGCTGGGGCGTTAGAATGCACCGACTGCACCTCTGCAGTGGGTAAGACTCCCCAATGGGGCCACCTGTTGGCCGTGTGCGGTAACCCGTGATGCTTAAGGATAGAACCCAGGTGTATGAGCAGTTCATGACATGCAATACTCCACTTTGCCCTATCTTGGGCTAGACGGCGGTCGGAAGGCCCCCTCCGATCAATTGGCTGGTCACGTCAAGCCCTAGCACCTTTATGATTTTCCCAACCCTATTGCCCTTATGGCAAGCCCCAACTCCTTTTTTATCATATGGGTGCTAGAAGGCGTTGGCTGCGGGTCTACATGTCCTGGGAATGACGTTAAACTCTATCTGATGGTGAGGTTCCAGTTTGGAGTTTGGGGAATGTGGAGCACCGCTTCATCGCCATTGCTCCCTGGTCCACTCTGACCCGGAGTGGTAGTACCTGTTAGGTCCCATCTATGGGTTAAATAGAAAAAATGTATTTATAAAAACATTGTATTATCCATTAAGAATTGATTTATTTCAAAACTTTATCGGCATTAAATGACCCACTGAGGTTGATATGCCGTAAAACAAACCAAACCAAAATCAATTATAAGTAAATTATTATAAATATGTTTTACATTATCAATAATGTTGGCAATATCTATAAATTAAGAACATGCAATTGTATTTATATACAATAAAATAGCCGTTTACAGTGTGAATGGAAGGCTAATTTGCATATTGATGTTAATAGTATTATTGATTTTTAATGTTTAGTATTATCTTCATGCATATGAGC
>CM042139.1:70757473-70787473 GCA_023376005.1 Doryteuthis pealeii
ATAATCCGGGGAGAGAAATGTATTAAGGTGCGAGCCTATCTTTTTAGTGAAAAACAACTTTTGTTAAATTCGTTTGCGATTTCTAATATATATGTGAGGATTTTTTTTTTTAATTGCGTTTGTGTTTTGACTCTCCCACCAGTGATTTGGCCTCACTGATAGAATAACCATTGTTGGCCACGACACGAATTGACTGCCTG
Organism: Doryteuthis pealeii; assembly: GCA_023376005.1. Lineage (NCBI taxonomy): Eukaryota > Metazoa > Mollusca > Cephalopoda > Myopsida > Loliginidae > Doryteuthis > Doryteuthis pealeii. The sequence continues at coordinate 70,757,674 of CM042139.1, forward strand.
ATCTTAACGGCGTGTCAAAGCCCGTAGGTTATTTCATGCCTAGAGTTAGGAATTGCGTACATTGTAGAACAACTCGGTGTTTTATCCCTCTTCTCCAGTGTTCTGGTAATCTTGATCTTCTTACATATGTATTCCCTGCTCCCCGGTATTTGTCTCCATAGACACACAAAAAAGGACAAAGTGTTCGATCACGAAATCCATGATACACACGCACAAACACTAGCACGCACACACGCACGCACACGCACGCATATATTATATATATATATATATATATATATATATATACAATTTATTTATACACAGAGAATTTGATGATTACAATATTTCAATTATAATATATATATATATATATATATATATATATATGATTATAATTGTTTCAATTATAATATATATATATATATATATATATATATATATATATATATATATATATATATATATATATATAGCGTTCACACAGCAACCAGCATCCACTTCCACCTCGGATGTTTGACATTTCAGATGATGATTCACAGACCGGACATGGAGAGCTAGATGAAGCTATTGCAGTGGAGAGACATTTAACTCTGTCAACTAGAGCTTCCGAACTAATTTGCTTACAATGTTTCCAAGCAATCTGAACTCCGTCCAATATAAACACAGATTTTTTCTATTGTTGAATAATATTCTCTTTTCACCAGTGTTAATTTGCATTACTTAAAGTTGGCATAAATCTCTTATTTATTTCCATGCAATGTATTGCTGTACACGTTGAAGTAGTTCCACGGAGCATATCTAGCGTATTGTGAAAGGGCTTCAAAGGGAAATAATACAAAGTCTGGACTTCTATTATTTGCACTATGAATTATAATTGTATGTTCTCTCTAAGGATTTAATATTAATCAGCTACAAGAAGAGATAAACAAGGAAGACACTTGAACGTGGCCAAGAATAACACCCCAATGTCCTGTCGATTCCATCAACTGAAAGTCTATCAGTAATCTCCGTCGGAGCCTAGTAATGATCTTGTTGACATTGCCCGAGGCACGTTTGTAAACTTATGAGTCTTTTAAAAGTAAATGAGGCGGAGATATAACTGTTTAGCCGTTAGACCAATGCTTAGGAGGCTTGAATTATAAGGCGTGGGTCGCCAAGGCAAGACGGTTCTATTTGTAATGAATGTCAAATCGATCAAAAATGGACACTGGAAATGACAGATCGATAAAATGTAGACATACGTATTAAAGAGTGTTGTGGATGATGGCGAACCATAAAGAAAAAAAAGTTTGCATGGAAAGAATCAAGCAGGATAATGTTTTTGTTGCGAAGTTAAATGCATTTCTTTATCATTTTCGCTTGCCATTACTTAAATGGAACATATGAAAAACTTTATTCGAATATATATATATATATATATATATATATATATATATATATATATATATATATATACTAGCAAAAATACCCGGTCCATGACCAGACGAAAACATTTTTCGGAACACCAGAGGGTACTCCTAAAAAAATTTGTTTTAAATCACCGAAAATGTGTGTATTGCCGTGTTTATTTTAGGGATTTTTTTGTTAATATTGAAAAAATATATATTTTTTTAATGTAATCCTGAATTGTTGAGTGTTTTGAAACAATTCTATGCCATAATATATACCTTCTTCTTCTTCTTCTTCTTCTTCTTCTTCTTCTTCTTCTTCTTCTTCTTCTTCAGGCAGCTTAAATACGCAGCAGCCAATCTCCTGCTGATACAATAACAGCAGGACCTGGTATGGGGATAGTTCTGCAAATTGGTTGATTTTGGTTTAATTTAATTATATCCCTTAATCAATAAAAATTAATAACCACACCTGGCGTGTTCTTAGTTAGAAGGGTACTAATGTGTATGCAAGCTTCGAATCTGTGTGATCTCCTGTTTTGAAGCTATACGTCTACACGTATATACCAAACTACCATATATATATATATATATATATATATATATATATATATATATATATATATATATTATTATTATTATTATTATTATTATTATTATTATTATTATACTAAAGTTGAGCGAATCAGCTTTTTTCTCCTAAAGCTTTTTTATTGTTTAATGTGATGACACGAAAATTATACTAAATTATTCCTTGCTTTTTAGGATTGAGATATGTTTGAAAAAATTCCATCTTAAATGCTATAATTAGTCATAATTTGCAATTAATAAAGAAACTGAGCAATCTCTTACTTTACATTCTGCCTATCACATTCTTCCCCTTTATGTATATATGATTACCTCCTCGTTATATATGTTTTTCTGGAGAGAAGAGAGAGAATGATAGGAGAATTTGAAATGTATTTCTACGTTAAATTTCATAGACAGCAAGCTGTGATTTAAATTAGTTAAACAATTCCCTTTCTTAGAAATCTTACAAAATGATTTTAATGTTTTGTCCGGCCGTATTTTTTTTTTTTTTTTAATTCGCTTTGCAAACTCACTATTCTCTAATCTCAATTATCTAGCCGGGGGGAATTGGTGAATCTGTGCGGTGAAGTGAGGAGGTGATGGTAAGTGTGGCGCACGGCCTCAGACACAAAAACCATCTCCTTGGTCTAGCGCTAGGAAAAGGGATATACTCCTCGTTGTCTGGCTGATACCGACTTTAGGTCACCCCGCTGAATTTACTTTTTACTTTATATAATATATATATATATATATATATATATATATATAAATATATATATATATATATATATTATATATATATATATATATATATATATATATATATATATATATATATATATATATATATACATTCAAGCAAATTTTATTGAATATAATGGAATTTACGTAGTTTGGATTTTTTTCGATTTTCATTTTCGATTCTTCTAAATATTTTCTGAAAAACAGTTACTAGATCGTGCGAAAGAGTTATCACTTGCTATTCGAGTACTTTCAGTCTTCTGAACCATTTAGTAGGGAGAGGAAGATGGGAGAGAAAAAAAACGTCCACGATGATGAAATATATAAAAACAAATTAGTAATAAAATGGTCCATAACGTGTATTGGATATATGTTAACTGCACTAAATTGCTGCGCTCGAACAGACAAATGATTGATGAGATTTTAAAAATTTATCTCATCAATCACAGCCAGACAACAAAATTAATTAGCAAGAAGAAAATAACTAGCCAAATAGTTCATTTTGCCGTTCCAGCTGAATATAGAGTAAAAATGAAAGAAATTGAAAAGATAAACACATTCGTGGATACTGCTAGAGAGATGGAAATGCATTATAAGCAAATTCGTTCGGGGACACGAGTTGACAGAGTTAAAATAACGGTGATACAATTTGTAGTTTGTTTTCTGGTGACGGTTCGAAATCGCCTGGAAAAATATGACCGGATATCAGAGGATGAATTCTGCCCATCCAGACCACAGCTTAGTTGAGAGCAGCCAGAGACATAGAATAGTCAAAGAGACTTGTTGTTTCTCATACTTCAATGAATAAAGACGTTCCAAGTTTGAACAATATCGTCACAAGGATTCCACATCTTACGGGAAATGTCATCTGATATGATATCAAAGCAAGAAAGAAATCAGTAAACCATGAATATATCTTATTATAATGGAGATTGTGGGTTTGTCTGTCTATAACCGAAACTATATTTGTATACAAGTTACAATTCCCTTTGTTATTTACGTGACATTCTCCTTGATTTCATTTTTATTTAAACCTCAATGATTAATAAAATTGTTTTACATTATTAATATTGTTGACCATATCTGCATACTAATAACACGCAATTGTATTTATATATACAACAAAATAGCGGATTACAGTGTGAATGGAAGGCTAATTTGCATATTGATCTTAAAAAATTGATTTTAATAAATATATGCTTAGTATTATTGGTTTCTAATTGTTTGATTTTATCTTAATGAATATAAGAAAAAATCTCTGGGATGAATCTTAAAAGAAATCCATTAACAGGAGAAATAACTGTAATTTTATTCTTTACTTCCTATTTTAACGAAATAGTTAAATTAGGAAAATTTACCAATGAAAGATGGGAGTAACGGAAAATGATGGACGAGTTAGTTTCAAAGTTGCTCTATTTTTCGATTATACACCCTCTGTTCCAAATCTTTTTATCTGCATTCTTATTCTGTTTTATTAGCCTTTCTAATTTAACATGATATTTTATTATATTAAAACTTAAAAACTTGCACCCGGAGGGTGCATAAATTTGCTAGTTTAATATAATAACATATGATGAAACGATAGAATAAAGATTGTTACAATACTGTGTTAGCGTAGGTTCGGTTAGGATGATAGCAAAAGCGAAGATAACATTACAACGAATAAACGAAATAATAAAGAAACCAAATAAGTAGTGTGTAAGTTAACAACAGCAACAACAATAATAATAATAATAATAATAATAATAATAATAATAATCTATCTATTAATAATGGAGATTCGCTTCCGGTTTTTGTCTGTAAAAAAATTACGTCACTGCTTACGTCACATTACCCAAAATCGTCATAACATACGTTCAAATCGTCATAAATTTGAACATGCAACATTAGACAGTCCTCATTGTTTTTTAAAACAAGTTTTAATAAATACATGTCTGGTATTATATATCTATATATAGTTTGTTTTATTTTAATACATATTTAAAGTTTACATTTCAAATTGTTTTATTTTTTTAATCCTTTAATGAATTTGATGATTTTACTTACTTAGGGTACCAATTCGCTGACATTGAATTTTTTAATCCCACCCCTCAGGCAATATGTTTCAGAAATATATTTTTACATCGCTCGGAGGGTGTTTTTTATTTTGTACTACTACTACTACTAATAATAATAATAATACCATAAGAACAATTTATACGCAAATATAGATGAGACACAACAAAACAGCAATGTAGGGTGTTTGGATACAGAGATGAGACGATCAAGCATCCATTAAGAGAATACAGCAAATTAGCACAACGAGATTAACAGGCTCGGCACGACATGGTTGGAAATGTGATCCACTTGGAATTGTACAAAAAATTAGATTTTGATCATACAACACAATCTTATATGCAGTAACCAGAAACTGTTCTTGAAAAGGAAACTCATAAAATTGTATGGGACTGAGATACAGACGGATCACTTTATTCCAGCCAGAATATCAGACCTAGTATTGATTAACCATAATAATAGAACTTGTCACCTTGTAGATTTTACCGTCTCAGCAGATCACAGGTTTAAAATAAAAGAAAACGAAGAGATAGACAAATACCTGTCATTGTTGAAATTGGATAAAATACTCAGAGGGTTTTGGAAACCTGAGGAGACTTGTTGTCACTAAGATTCCCGGAAAAGACCATCAGCCAACACCGGGGTTAAAAACTCAGAAGGAGGGAAATAATAAGAACATAAGAATAAAAACAACTGCATAGATATTTCAAGCGACTAACTTATGAAATTGCACATGACTTCATTGAACAACAATAAAACTTGTGTGAAAAACTTGCATCGATAATAATAATAATAATAATAATAATAATAATAATAATAATAATAATAATAATAACTTGGAATGTTGTAAAATAAAATAAAAATCCTAACACCAGTTATATATGTCCAATGGAGAAAATCCATTCTTTGACTATTGACAGAAAGTGTTTCAGTGAAACAGAAATGTATAAAGACAGAAAAATCCTATTTGAAGAAAAGCATCTTATGATCATCTACAAAAAGTAACTGCAAAAGTGTAAGTTGTATTTGCTTAGTTCTTTCTCTTAAAGTTTTATGATCTTCAATTGATTTTTTGTTACTTTACGTATAATTTGTGCATTGCTTTTAACAAATTCCATACTTTGGCCTCCGTAATGTTTTTTTCTCCTATATCAAGTGTAAAATAACACCACAAGTATATACATACCTGCCAACGTATGGATATATATATATATATATATATATATATATATATATATATATATATATATATATAGATAGATAGATAGATAGATAGATAGATAGATAGATAGATATAAATATATACATATGTGTGCATGTATCTATCTCCCTCTCTCGCTCTTTCTCTCACTCTCCCTATATATATATATATATATATATATATATATATATTATATATATATATATATATATATATATATGTGTGTGTGTGTGTGTGTGTGTGTGCGTGCGTGTGTGTGTGTGTGTGTGTGTATGTGTGTTGTAGAACTTCCAAACTGTAAGTAAATTCTTTTTAAATAATATCTCTGAAAAGTGTTTGACTAACAAATGCTAAAGTGTAAATGACAGTTTCGCAAAATACTGTTAGATTTAGAGACGATTGAATACATGAAGTATATGCTATGAGTAGAGGCTACAATCAGTGCTTAAAAATGTGAATTAGATTGAAAATATATTATCTATATGAGGACCTAAGTCTAAAATGATATTTGTTGGAATAGTTACCCTAGATCTTGTGTCCATTAGTTTGTTAATAGAGCGAAAAAACAATCAAGATCACGGTTTAAAAATTGTTTACAATCTAGTGCTTCTATCTAAGGTAATGAACACTGTTCAATGTACGCGCGCACACACACACACACACACACACACACACACACATATATATATATATATATATATATATATGAGCGGCTATGTATCTATCTATCTCCCTCCCTATCTCTCTTTCTCTGTATATATATATATATATATATATATATATATATATATATATATATATATATATATATATATGTCTCTGTGTGTGTATGTTTGTGTGTCTGTGTACATATATAGCTATATAGCAATGATTAAGACCATATTAGTTTATATATATATATATATATATATATATATATATATATACATATACATATATATATATATATATGTATATATATATATATATATATATATATATAAATATATATATATAATATATATATATATATATATAAACTAATATGGTCTTAATCATTGCTACACCATTGCTTTTAACATGACTTAGCGCATACATATGTATTTGATACTAAACAAGAAATCAGACATGTCCATGTTAATCTGCAGTGACGTATAGGAGAAAAGTATTGCCAGAATGTAAAACAAAAAAGATGACGGGATCAAAAATCCTTTGCGAATAGCTAAGACACAATTGACATCTGTTCACATCAATACGTGAGTGTTAGAATTCTCAAGAAATTGCTTTTTTTTTCATTTCAATTCAGACGCATATATTAACATGATGTGAAATTTTAATAAAGAAGCTTACAATAAATATAATAATATAAAATAATAATATTATATTGTGATATAATAATATTATAAAAAAGAAGACAATAGATGTAGGCTTTTCGTCTGAGAGCCTAAATATGCTTTCACCAAAACAGAAAAAAGTATTATGATTTTGCGTTCTTGCAAAAATTATATATATATATATATATATATATATATATATATATATATTATATATATATATATATATATAACTGAAATCTTTTTGTCTGACGTCAACCTCCATTTCTTTGCTTTTGGTGTTTTTTTAATATAAAACTTACTGATATAAATCCTCTTAGTGTGAAAAGTAAGCCATATGATATTAGTTGTTTTCACGTATATACGCATACAGAGGCTCATTTCAAACACGCACAAGATTTGAATAAAAGAAAAACTTGTATTTAGAAAGTTTACATTGATATACGTCATAATTTTTAGCGTCATATTGTCTTATATATATAAAGGCAGATAGAACGAATGTAAAAAAAGCTGAGTAAACTAAACACACATAAAAAAATGCTTATAAAACAGAAAGAAGTATTCCAAACAGTCATGAATGGTATTGAAAAATACACAAAAACCTAAACACTAATTTTTGCATCCTAAAACAAATATATCAGGACCATTTATAAGAGTAAATTAAGTAAAACATTTTTTTATTTTTTTGATCAGCTGATTTTTTGTTGAGTTTCACTTTAAGTGTCTAGTCAATTTTCCTTAAAAAGGTTTAAGGCTGTGTGCTCAAACAAATAAAAAAAAACTGTGACTATGCGACATTATTTAAAATATTGTCTAAAATTCTAATATTCTCAATATTTGCCTTATAATACCGGAAAAAATTTGTATTCATGAAGATATGATATTCCTTTTAACATTTACAGTACCGTGAAACCATAGACAGTCTTTTGATAAAATCTATTTGGAGAATTCGGAGAGTATATCTTAAGTATTATTATTTTTAATCAACTGTATGCTTTATTAATCATATGTATTAGCCTTTAGGAGGAATGCTTAAAAGAAGGAAGAACAAAGAGCAATGAATCATATGTCGTAGGAGACATAATCATCTTGCAATTCAATACATTAACATATCGTTTATCAAGATTTTTAACCGTTCTAAAAAAGAGTAAATATTTAGAATTAATGTACACTCCTTTATTGGTTATGCCAATAACTTTATTTACATAAAGTATGAAGGGGCTTATTTCAGAGTAAATAATTTTAAACAAGAATAGTAAATATACAAACAATAAATAAAAAGCATTGTACATAAACCAAATGTATATAATTTGAATAAGAATTTGCTAGATTAATAGAGCAAAAGATTCAAATCTCAATATCGAGATCATTAGGGTTGCAGAGTGGCGACGTCTTCATCATCATGCACCACATAATGCAGGTTGAATTTCCCTTTCAATGTGTGTGACTGCTTATGCAAGTCCAGAATTGGACTAATCAGTCACCAGAGGGTCCACAACTGATGGACGACATTGAATGACGTCATCGTTGTCGTCTGCGATGGACTTCTAAAATGAAAAGGAAATACCAATAACATCTTAACGCATTCTCGTATACCAGTATATTTTGATGATTTTAAATATTCTGAATGTTTTTGTGTTTTGCGGTCAGGTTCTCACTTTCTTTAGGTATCATTATTGGTCCCTATTAGTTATCAATTACTGGGTTTTATTTCACGGGTCATGTCAACGACCTCAAACCAGTTTCTGGCTCTAAAATCCAATATACTTTATATATATTCCCGAATTCATTAGAAATTTCAGTGACCATGTGGTATTGGTTAAAATGTTTCCCAAAATTATAAGACCCACAATGCTTATATTCACCATTATAATGACTAAAATAAATAATATTGATATTGAAATGATATCTACTAAAAACATTATTATAGTATTGTGGAGGCGCATATAAAATTAACACGAACTAAAGAATGACAACGACTTCCGGGCAAAAATATTAGATCTGGTATGTGTGAGCTAGGAAAGAGGATATGTTTAATTGTGGATGTAAATAGGTCAGGGTCTACATGGTGTAAGAAAATAAATCTTATTTTACTTGTTTATTTTTTTTTATGGGAAAATACCGAGATCTACACAGGGAGCGACGAAAAGTTGCGAACGTGAAGATTAGTTTTCTGTCTTTAATTTGGACCTCGTTCAAAACATTAAAAGTGACATTGTCTGAATCAGAAAACCGCTTAAATAAAATACAGTGATGGCATTATTAGGCAAAATCAGGATAATGTGATGATAGAGATTTCAGCTGAGTGGCATTCACTCAATTGCCAGAGACAACAGGAAGCATGTTATAAAAACATGTTAATTCTTGAAATAATAATTAAGTGGTGACAGAGATGAAATTGTTAATCACATAATCCGTGAGTGCATCAAACTAGCACAACGCAAATACAAAAGTAGGTATGGATGTGTTGGAAAGGAAATGCACTGTGAATTGTACAAAAGATTAAAACTTGACTATATTCACAAAGGATATACGCAGACAATCAGAATAAGTTATAGAAAATGAGACACATATATTTCTCTGATACAATAAGAAACAAGCCGATCACTAAATCACGGTCCTAACCCCATACATAAATTAACAAGGATATATGGGTTCGGTATCTTGAGGATTTTGCCATTCCAGCGAACTAGAAAGGGAAAATTAAAGAAATCGAAAAACTGGACAAATACCTGGATCTTGCCGAAGATTGGAAAATCTCTGGAATTTAAAGATCACGGTTATGCCAATTGTAATTGTACCATTTGAATAGTCCCAGAAGTCCTGAGGGAAATGGAGATGAGGACGAATCGATACCATCCAGACTACAGTACTTTTAAAATCACCTAGAATACTCAGAACATTTGAATGAGGAGATTTGCTGTCCCTCAAATTTAAGTTAATGTCCCCTTGGTTTGAAATACTCGCTGGGAGTATAATGATATTACTATTATTTACAACAAAAACACCATAACATACATTTTGAAATGTGATTACACTATATTATAGGATAATTATAAATTATAAACAAATTAATAGACAAAATATCATGACTCGAAATTGCAAAGCACGTCATTTTCTGAAGAAAAAAAATCAATAAAATGAAAGAAAAAAAGCGCAATCTATTTAATAGAAAAATAGATGACTTTTCAAATGAACAAGAAATTAGCAAGTTTACACAAAGAATATCTACAAGAAGAAAAAAGGCGACAATCATTGTAAAACAATTCTGAATATCATGGAAAATTTGTAAATTCGTGAATGTTTGTGAATATTGGTGTTCTAGCTGAGCCCGAGGACGAATCGAAATTGATGGAATATATCTACTTTTCCAGGAAAATGAAATGAATATGGAATATGAAGTTAACAATAATATCCATAATTATTGGAAGGCTTAGAACAGCCGTGAAAACCAGAATTGAAAGACAGTAAGAAATCGAAGTTAGTGCAAGAACTTAAATTAATCTGACTAATGCATTTACTGAAATATGCAAAGACCGCAGATTTTAATTAATTGATAACATCAAGAAAAATCTGATAATGTTACATAATGAATAGGTTGATGCTTTAAAACTAGAGTAGAATTTGAAATATGTGAATTCAAAAGTTAACTGTTAATTCATTAGAAGAGTCGTGGAAAATAATCCGTAATTTAATAAACAAGACCTGACCCCTGCCTGACCCATTAGCTGTTCTCTGAATTGGTGGTTTAGATATTTGACTACGCAGACCAGTCAGAACAGATTTAGAGATTAATGAACATGCACGTAAAATGGCTGTTTATTTATCTGTACGGTTGAAGTGGAAATTTGGGAAAATAGAGATGTCAAACTTTGACTGAGTGTGTTTGTTCATTAAAATAAGAAATAACAGAAGAGGACAGAGAGATTAAGACAAACCCAAGATAAACGCAAGCCAACTCAGGTTAACCCAAGAAGAGAAGGCGATTCATTCCAGCATAGAAGATATAAGAAAATTTAAGATAAGTAATGATAAGAAGAGTAATAATCAGTACTATGAAACAATATAATTGCATTAAAAATGTGTGTAGTAATGGTAACATGATTGAAAACCATTCTCGAATAAACATTTTCTGAAACTTTGAAATTTAAACAAATTACTTTCTAAATATCAATAGAACAAATCCAGCCATGGTACAAAGTCATACATATGTTGCCGTACAAGGGACTTATAGAAGAAAAGGGGGAAATCTGAGTAAATGCTGGGATTTTGCCAACTAATATAAAAAAAGTAATATGAATGTAATCTTCTCACCCATATTCCTACAGCTCTTGAAACTGTCCCTGAATCCATGGGAAAATATCTGGAACAATTCTAATGTGAAAATGAAACTATTCATATAGGTTTTTTATTCAAATTAATCGGGTAGCGTTGCGGTCATTTGAAAAATTACCGGATAGTATATATATAGGAATTCATCTGATAGTTACCATAATGTTTATGTCGGCGATAGTCCCGATGAGACTGATGATAGATTATACTTATTTTATCATCAGTGATTGAAGGTTATAATTATATAACTCCTTGTGTTAGCAAGCAGTCTTTCACTGGCGTGTAAGTGACAACAATCCTGCTCAGGTCTCCATGGCTCTTTTGAGTATTCTAGCAGATCTTAACAAATCTGTTGTCCTAATGGTCTCGATTCTTGCTCTAATATCAAATTCATCCAATTTTTCCCCAAACACGTGGGGGGAATTCTCAGTAACTGTAGTACCATACTCATCCTCGTGTTCCACAGTCTTTTTTTCAGTTCCCGATTATTAGTTCTAAGTATTAGTCGATGTTTTCGTTTCCTTTCATTCTTACCCTGTGATCGCCTGGAACGGCAAAATTCACCAAATGACAATTCTATTATTATTATTATTATTATTATTATTATTATTATTATTGGTATTATTATTATTATTTGACTCCTTTTGAGTTTGTCACACCAGCATTAGCTGATGGTCTTTCACTGGAATCTGAGTGACAACAAGTCTCTTCAGTTCTCCAGGACTTTTCTGAGCATTCTAGCCGATTTCAGAAATGTTGTTGCCTGAATGGTCTCAATAATTCTTCTGATTTTCAATTCCTCAAGTCTGGGACCATTACAAGTGTACCAACTACAATTAGTATCACTTTCACCCTCATATTCCACAGCTTTTTCAATTCTCTAGCAAGGTCCAGGCATTTGTCTATCTTTTCGTTTTCTGTTATCTTCACCCTGTGATCTGTTGGAACTGCAAGATGTACCAGTTGATAAGTTTTGTTTTTCTTGTTAATCAATACTGGGTCTGGTCTCCTGGCAGGGATGAGGCAATCCGTCTTTATCTCAAAGTCCCAGAGAATTTTATGTGATCCATTCTCAAGAACAGAAGCTGTTTTATGCATGGCATTCTTTTGTATGGTCAAAATTTAGTTTTACATAAATGGATTACCATTGCAACTCAGTCTTACTTATCTTTGCATTCTCCTTTAGAGAGTTTGCTGCATTCGCTTAATATATGTTTTATGTCACCCCACTTACTACATTTGCTGTTTTGTTGTGTCAATTTTTGCTTTGATATATTTTGTTATTATGGCATTGTTTTGAGCTGCAATTATGGGTGACTCGGTTTCTCTCTTGAAGTTTCCTCTTCTTAACTATGCCCAGGTCTTTTTATCTGCTACCTCCCCAATTTGTCGTTTGACGTATCCATATAATTGCTTTTTCTTCCCATTTATATATTCTTGTTTTTGTTTGTTTCTTTCTTTGCTCTTTTTTTTGTGTATTCTTCGAGTCCTGGATTGTGGCATCTACGCAATCCTCTATGTTGGTAAGACCTCTTACATCTTGCTTTCTTGATACATATAGCCTATAAGCTTAGAAAAGAGACTAGCGGAAGTGAATATCAGAGGAAGAATTTAGACCAACCAGACAACAGGATTGCTGAAATCAGTTAGAATACTCAGAAGAGTCCTGGAGAACTGAGGAGACTTGTTGTCACTCAGACTCCAGTGAAAGATCATCAGCTAACGCTGGTGTGAAAAAACTCACGTCTATTCATCATGACAATAATTGTATATCTCCCAACATGGTGACAAAAACAAAAGCGAAATGGAGACACTGATTAATTGTTTAATCTTTCAAAAACAATGGTATTTAACTCAACATGTTGTGTGAGGGACGTATTAAGGAAACTTCGTGACAAACAATGAGACTGAATGAACAGTTGAGAAATCAATCTAACAATTGAATGTATATAAATGTCAGAACACACTGAAGTGTTTAATTTATTTTGATAAGACAGAAGGCAATGAAAAGAGAGAGAGAGAGAGAGAGAGAGAGAGAGAGAGAGAGAGAGAGAGAGAGAGAGAGAGAGAGAGAGGGAGAGAAGATGAGAGAAAATAACTAGAAAGAGAGAGAAAACTGACCCTTCACTAGTTTCTTCTAAACATTTCCACTGGTGTTCTTTCGTTGTAGCCTGATTGACATAAAGTCTCCTCAGGTCTCTAGTACTCTTCTAAGTATCCTATCTGATATTAAAAGTGATGTGGCTTAGATTTTATCAATTTCGTTTTTGATCTCCAGATCCTGCAGTTTCTTTTCCAAGCCTTTGGTGTCTGTTCAAAGAGCACCAAATACAATTAGTACCAACGTCACCTTCATGTTCCACGGTTTTGTCAGCTCTCGGCAATGTCCATATATTTGCCTATCTGATGGCTCTTTTCCTTTTCACTTCATAGTCCACTGGAACAGCTGACCAATTATTTCCTTCCTGTTTATTAACATTATGTCTGGTCATCTGGCCTGCATTTTCTGATCCGTTTGTGTCGCAAATTTCCTGAGAAAGGTGTCTCATTTTCAAGATCACTATCTGGTTTGTGCATTATTATTATTATTATTATTATTATTATTATTATTATTATTATTATTATTATTATTATTATTATATCATCGTTCCATTAGAGTTTTTCACACCCGTCTTTGCTGGTGGTTCACTGGAGGCTGAGTGACAGCAAGTCACCTCAGATCTTCTGAACTCTTCTTAGTATTCTAGACGATCTTAACAATGCTACCAATGTTGTAGTTTGGATGGTCTGGAAGAAGAAGAAGAAGAAGAAGAAGAAGAAGAAGAAGAAGAAGAAGAAGAAGAAGAAGAAGAAGAAGAAGAAGATTATTATTATTATTATTATTATTATTATTATTATTATTATTATCATTCAGAGTGTATAGCTACAATATACACGGAGAATCAATTTGGAAAAATACAATGAAATCCAATTTGCTTAAAAACTATACTTTAGTGATTTTTTTTATTCCAATTCTTTTATTAACTACTTGCCAATATTCGTGCATAGAATTGAAAATGAATTTTAAAATTTTAACCCTAATTTATTTTTTCTGACAGTAATGATGCTATCAACAAATATGTTAACATTTTAGAACAATTTAAATGACTCTGATTGGGAGAGAAAACTTTAAAGGTGACCAGAGAATTTATGACTTGGGAAATAAACAAATATTATGTAATGGCACGCAACCTCAGACACCACAATTAACAGGTATGCTAGACAGGTGACGGGCTACGATTCAATTCAAATTTGAACAAGTATAAAGTAAAAATGATGTAAGCGTTCGTTCATTTGCTTGGAGCGGTTTTGTGGTATTTTGAGGTTTTTTTTTTTAACTAGGTTCAAAAAGCTAGGACATTTGAGTTTCAAAACTGAATAAAGATAGTCAGGTAACAGGCTAGCATACAATCCAAATTTGAACAAGTATGAAGTAGAAATGACGTGAGCGTTCATTCATTTTCTAGAAGCAGTTTTGTGTTATTTTATGATGTTTAAAAATCTAGGACATTTGAGTTTCGAACCCGAAGAAAGATAGTCCTTCTATTGTTTTCGTTTTTTGTTTCTTAAGCAAAAATGTTCCCTATGATCTTACAAATGTAAGAGTATATATTTCCTCCCTCGAGAGAAAAGTAAGAAAAAGAAGAAACCATGTATTTCATTTTGTAGGTGTGTAACATCGAATAAAATGTGTATTTTCGTGATTCGTATTTTTCGATGACAAATTTTCGTTACCAGCTTCTGCATTCTACATTCTACACTTCTACATTTCTGATACGGCGGAGAAAGTTACACAAAGGTGTGTTAGCTGATAGTCAGCAACAAATTATGGACGAAGTTAAGGCAATTCTAAGAAAGAAAAAGTTCGCAGTTTGAAGTATTTAAGATACGATCAATGATAAAAAAGAGAGATGGATGAAAATCAGGAAGAGGCGAATAATGACGACGATGATACTCAAAGCTTTATCAAAAAGGAATACCTAGGAGTGAAGAATCAGACTGTGTGTGATAGTATCAGGGATGAGACCAAACCTGAGAATAGATATCTTGATAATGGTGATGCCGTAGGGCCTCTGGATTTACCCGATGAGAAATGGGATATCGTGAAAAGGCTTATTGAGATTATTGATCCCGATGAGTCACAGGAACGTTTAAATCTGAGGTATCAAAAGTCAGAAACTCGATGAAATATTGGGGTGCGTGAAAATTTCCAGCATCACTAACTCAGAGATTTAATGCAAATGGCTACAATGGCTGGTGCTGAGAGGGTCGAAGTAAAAATGCAAGATGAAAAAAGAAAAGAAAAGTAAAAAAAAAAAAAATAAAAAAAATTGGATGGTATGACGATTCCAAAGTGACATTAAAATCACTATACGGATCTCGTGAGGATTGAAAGAGAACGAGTCTAGGAACGTCTGTCTAGAACAAAACATACGAACTCCAAGAAACGATTGTCATGTCGTTATTGAGGAAATCCCGATGAAGATGATCAATGAAGTCAAACTATACTGAACAGATTCGTTCGTAGTCACGGGAAGATCTTTTGTTCGTTATGACAAATCGTCGGATGGGAGGAGAAGAACCCCCCCCCCCCCACAAGCGTTAGGGTCCATGTTTCTCAGTTCTCTCCATTAAGTCTCTGAGGCTGTGGGTGTACGCGACAATCAATAAAGGACACAAAGTGAGGGGTAGTTGCTTCGTTTAATTTGGAACTGATTCTTATCGTATATGTGAATCGTTTTTCATTCTTTTTACAAACGAGCACTTGTCTCCTCGACCTTCCACTACAAGAAGAGTGCGGACCGAAAAGTTCCATGATATTTTTAGAGGGGCTCAGAGAATACTCCATACTTACTTTCACATCGCGGGAACGATTTTGACCGTCCAGCTCCCTACCACTACTTACCTGATCGATCGAATCTGTTGTCTCCAGCAAAATCCTGGTTAACTGATTATCTATTTTGAACACATCTCGTATTCTGGAGAAAATCAACGTTTCAGTCATTGCTCTATTTTATTTTTGTAAATAAGCTTCGATTTTAATATTTTTCTAACAGTTATACATTTAATTAATTTGTGTATTAATCCATGAGCAGGATTTTTAGTTAATACGTTGGGTATGGTATCCATGGATACTGGATTGGCATAACTAAAAGAAAATATCAGAGCATTGTCGCTTGTCAGACCTGAGAGACAATCATAATTAAAATAAGAACAATGAAGGAAATAATATCGACGAATTCATTTATAGTTGTAATTAAAACCAAACGCAATTCATCAATATTTATTTAATCAATGACTCTATTGAAACATTGATTTTATATATCAACTAATTAGACAAATTCTTATTAAAAACTAAAGGCAAAAATACGTTTAGATATTTGTGGGTGCCGTTATAATATGTGGCCTACCTTTTTGATTATGTTATAGTATGTGGCCCACCCGGTTTGAATGTTTCCTACCTCAGTAAGAGTATATATATATATATATATATATATATATATATATATATATATATATATATGGATATAAGCAGCAGGCAATTTATGTCTTGTTACACCTCAGCTACCGGATGAGATATTGAACTTTGTCAATTCGCCTTTTTTTTTGCGTGCTGGCATTTTTTTATACTTATTTATTTCCACACTTGTACCATTCACTTACAGTATTACAATATCGCTCAGTTTAGTATCAACCAGAAGAAACGCGGTCATGTTTGGGATTGATCCGAGGAGCAAATAACCTTGCAGAGTTCTTGGCGTTTGTGCAAATTCCAAAATACCCTATCTATATCATCAATGTTGACACTTTTGTATGACATAACTGAATTCTATAAAGGAATTTTAATACCTCACATTAATAACTGTTTAACTATCGGACGTGATATTATTTGATTGTTTTTGTTTTATGGCTTTTGAATGCTTTTCCTGTCATTTAATGCCGACTCGCGGTATCCCAAGGAAGTGTTATTGACAAAAAGTTTAAGAGCGTTACAATACTTGTCGTGAAAGACCCATCTACAGGTACAGAAGTATAACATTACTGATGGATCATATGTCTGAACTTTTACTGGAATCTGTTAACTGATATTTTGGACAAGAAATTATATTCGTATTTGGAGAATAGTAATGTGTTACAACTCGAGATAAATCCAAACAGTAAACGTGCTTAAACAGTAACTGTAGACGAATATATGCATTTACCCAACCTTTTCGAAGGAGGAGGTTGCTATACACTGTTATTTCTAAGTGTGGTTTGACGGGTTTGAATTACGAGTTTTTTCTTCTAGAATGGTTGTCCAAACAAGGTTAAAAAGCCCAGTCTGCGCTACTATTTTCCCATAGATGGGAAGAGAAAAGTTGGATGCAGAGCTTTCTCAAGAGTATCAGTGATGAATGAAATGAAAACAGCTTCGCCCAGGATTTGAACTCGTCTTACAAAGTCCATTTCCTTCGCTGATAACCATTACACAACCAAACTCCATAACCGAATATATACCAATTTTTGTTACGGTTTCGATACTTGGAACAGGACGATATTATAGCCAGGCATGACTGGAATAATCAAAGCTTAACTATGATCAACACACAATTGTGAAATAGCATCTCCCGAATCAGACAGCAATTTATTTACAAAATACAAGTAAACCAAGCAAATAAGGAATAATGGATTATAATATGAGATGAATTTAAAAGAGTTAGATAAATTAATTTTGGAAACCAACAGACTAGTTGTAATATATTGACGGTACACTTCTATATCGTTATTATTATTACAATACAGTGATTAGAAATGTCAACACGACAACACAAGATAACCACACTTCCTTAGGCAGCGGTTTTCCAAAACACCAAACTATTTAAAGATTGTTACACTGTATTTGTTTGTAGGGTACTCTATCGTGAAACTACCATGGACCATTGGAACTTGGAAAATATCTCATGCATCAGAATAAATATTTTGTGTGACGAGCTATAACAGTCTTTTCCCTCTAAAAAAAACATTTAGGGGTGTTGTTGTCATAAGTAGAGGCATACTTTAGTGGGTTGTATTCTTACTTCTGTTTGTAATTGATTGATTCCTCTCACAATGGTTTTACAATTCGTGTGAATTTTCTACAAAATTAATAGGAGAGTCCTGAATATTACCATTGGTTATTCATGGGCGACATCATTATATTCCATATGGTTTGTAATCTCGTTTTCCATTTCGAAGTGTAGAGTGGTAAAACTACATCACAGGAAAAGATAAGCATAAACAGGTATTGTGTTGCCTCACGAGGTAATAATATATAAGCCAAATGAGACTGGATATAAGTATATGATCATCCTTGAAATCGGCGTTATTCTTGTGAAGTAGAAAAACGATTTGTGTGTAGTATTTCAAGTGATTAAGAAAGTTGCTTGAATCAAGTTTGAATTTACGAAGCCTTATTAGTTTCATGAAGATTTGGGCGACCTTGTTTGTTCGATTCGGTGCTGCAATCAATAAATTTAGGAGAATATGAGATACATGAGATGAATAGAAAAACAAGGAAGCTTTTATATTTTTTCAAAGCGGTACACTCAAGAGTAAATATTTTCGGTTTGGACAAGCAACGAATTAGAGTTGGAAAAGGTTGTATTGTATAGCGAATGAACAAGGAAACCTCGTATTTACGTTTCTTTTAGTAAGGATAAAAAGACATGGAATGAATGAACTATTTATAAAGGATCGAGAAAGAACACATACACACACACACACACACACACACACTCGCTATCTCTCTCTGTTACACACACACACACACACACACACACACACACACACATATATATATATATATATATATATATATATATGTGTGTGTGTGTGTGTGTGTGTGTGTGAGAACGGGAAAGGAATCCGACAATATGAGGAAAAAATGAGTAAAGAAAAGAAATGTAGATGGATAAAAATGAATTGTATCGATATCACTTTTAATCGATATAACTTACACATGTGTTTCGGTCTGTTTATCAAAATGTATACGGATTTACGTTATTATCATTATTAAAATAATCAGATGAAGTTGAAATGATGATGATAATAATAATAGGAAAAATACATAAAATGCTCCGTACACAGATTTGGCCGACCTTCATCAGAGTAGTATTTTTATTTTATTTTATTTTTTAAAAATTATTTCTTTATTTTTTTATTTTTTTAAATACTACTCTGATGAATGTCGGCAAAATCTGTGTACGGAACATTTTATGCATTTTTCCTATTATTATTATCATCATCATTTCAACTCCATCTGATTATTTTACTAATAATAATAACGTAAATCCGTATACATTTTGATAAACATTTTATACGTTAAATCAAATTTATACTAGGACCTGTGCAAAGAATACGTCATGTTAGTGAAATACAAGGGCTACTATCACAAACGGGAAGCAGTACTGATGAATGAGAACGTAAAATATATTGTGATATTTCATGATGTAATGGAATGAGGAGTGTAGCGTCAGCACTTAAAAGAGAGGGAAATTGGCCCCTAAAGCGGGACCTACACATGATTAATGAGCCGTTGGCGATCAGACAAGACAAGAGGATACAGGAATAGTTTTCATGGTCTAGTTCATATTTTTTGTTGCATTCATTACTGTTTTGAATGAACCTGGAGGAGTTTCACATAATAAAACGATATTCCCTCTAATGTGCCTTCAAGATAGTTTTTTTACAATGTGAATTTTCTAGACGAAATTGGCCATTTTATCTGATTATATGTCTAGGTACAAACGATGATCTAAGAATCTGGATTTACAAGCCAACTAGATCCTGGTCTAAGCTATAACGCTACAATGATCATGATATTAAACAGCTTTGACATTATCTATTCCTTATTAAGGACGTACTTGAATGTCTTGTCATTGATGTTGCTGCCTCAGCAATTGCCGAGGGAAAAATTAAATTAATTGAGAACGTTATGAAATATAGTGAACACAATGTTGAACTATCACGAACTCGAATGCTCTGCACCAGCATTGTTCCCATTGTTATTCGTGCATTAAACCACAGATCCAAGATTCAAGATGTTTCTAGAGGGCCTAATCATTTCACCATTAATATTTTCCAAAAGGCAGTGAATTTTTCAGTTCTATCGAAAGTTCCAGATATGTGCCTATATTTTCCTTTCTTTTACCTTAATATGTGATCTGCTCGGACTGCAACATCTGCAAGTTAACAAGTTCTGTTTTTTTTTTCTTGTTAGTCAATAATAGTCACAGTGTTCTGGCTGGGATATGATGATTTGTATATGTCTCAAAGTCATACTGTGTTTAATTCTCAAGAACGAATTCTGGTTTGTGAATATACCATTTCGTTGCATAGTCAAAAATTAATTCATTGCACAATTCCCAGTGGATCACCATTCCGACCCTGTCCTGCTTAGCATTTTAATCTTGTTGTACTTGTTTGCTACGTTCGGTTAATACAGGGTTGATCGTTTCGTCTCTGTCACCACTCACCCTACATTTGCTGTTCTGTTGTGTATTATCTGTTTTTCCTTTGATATAATTTGTTTTTGTAGCATTGTATTGTGTTGCAATTATCAGTGGCTCGGTTTCTTGTTTTACGTTTCCTTTTCCTCACTATGTCCAGGTCTTTAAGTGCAATCTCATCAAATGGTTGTTTGAAGTATCCATATGATTGTTTCTTTTCCATTTCTGTTTTCTTGTTTTTGCTGTTTTTCTGCTTGTTGATATGTTGCAGCTACTGTTATTGGCAGCCGTAATTAATCTTTCTTTGCTTTTTTGTGCATTCCCCTAATCTTTGGACTGTGACATATACGCAATGCTCAATGTCAGCGAGACCTCTTCTACCTCCCTTTCCTGATACATATAGTCTATCTCTATCATCTCGTGTGTGATGCATTATTATTATTATTATTATTATTATTATTATAATTATTTTTATTATCATTATTGCTGTTGTAGTAGTAGTTGTTGTTTTTTTTTCGGTTTTTTTTTCTGTATTTGCAACTTCAAAGTCGCAGTGTAATGATTATTGCTGGAGATTGAGTCATAAAAAATATTTCCAATCTGTAAGATTTTAGCGTTTATACTCGTATCAATACAGTCCTACTCTTTTCCTCCCTACCTAAGTCTCATCTATAGTGTATTGAGGATAATTCGATACGCACAAGTTTAGTCTTCCAGGTATTAAAAGAACTGTGACCTGCAGTTTATATCTGAAATAAATTATATCTACTCGTATTGCTTTGATCACGTCAACTATTTGAATCTCAGGGAAGAGGGCTTTTTTCTTTCCAATTAGTGACCGATTTGTGTTTACATAGTCGAAGCAACTTCTTAATCTATCATGGGTTATTTTCTTCATCTTTTGAGATAATTTGTTGCTGATGCTCACTGGATGCCCTATACTACTGGAATTGCGTTGTGTAATTGTTAACGTCAAAGGAAATGAAATCGGCAAAAACGATTTAAAATCCTGGACGAAGCCGTTTTCCATAGCTCTAATATACATTGGAAAGGTATGAATACAACTATTCTGTCTTGATATGGTTAAATTGTAAAGTAGATTGGGCTCTGTAACCTTGGTTAGGCAACCAGTCTAGGAGAAAGAAAACTTTAAATTCAAACCTCCTTAAACTCCAGTTAAGAGTGTATCACGTCCTACATGCGCGGACGGATTTGTATATATATATATATATATATATATATATATATATATAAACTCCTGGTTTAGCATAACGATTATCATCGGAGAAAATTTTATTGGCACACCTAATTCAAATCCAGAACGAAGCTGTTTGCGTTTCTCTTTAAGCTAAAGCTTTTGGGAAAACCATGAATCCATCTTTCCTCGCTTCACCGATGTGAAGATAGTAAGGCAGATTGATTTCTTTTTGTTTGTCTTTTAGCCTTGATTAGCAACCAGACTAGAAGAAAGAAATCTATATTAAAACCAGTTTTACTCCGTTTAAACTATACCTTTTATCACAACCAGCTCGTAGCAGAGGGTTTTGATAAGTACATACACCTGGCTTTTTGCTGAATCAAATTGATATTAGGAAATGACAAACAGGCATCTGCTAGTCATTTGGACCTTTCTCATTCTTTCCTTCTTTTTTCTTTCTTTCTTTCGTTATTCATTTATTTATCTATTATTTAAATTACCTAAGACCCTGGAAAATAATGGAACATAGTTTTTGGTGAGTTGTTCATCTAACAGGAGTCGTGAAGTCTTTTTGTTCAAGTCAAATTCGTCGCAGGCGAACTGTTCTATTCCGTATCTGTGTGAGTCTATCAACCGCATATTTAAGACTCATTTTCTTTTCTCATAGAATAAATTTGTAAAACTGTCAAGAAGGAAACCTCGGAATTCAAACCCGTTAAAACTCGCCAAAAATTAATGCAACAATTTCTTTAACGCTATAAATAATTGTCATAATACTTAATCTGTTAAACTGCGTATAATTAACAACTTCGACACTATCATGTCTCTCCCTCTACTAGTTTAAGACTTTTAGTGGTAAAGTCGACAGAATTACCTATTGACGGTATCAGTCGGACAGCGAGGGAGTCTATCCTCTTTTAAATAGCGCTAAACCGAGGATATTCTTTTAAAGCCGCACATACCATTAGCTATCCTCTTTATCTCACGAATACAAGCTGTGCTACTTAAGCACTGGTTGCCCACCCCCTACCCCACGTTTCAAAGAGCTTGTATTAATACGGCTTGGAAAATAACTACTTATGCGCTGGTTTGCCAAGGGCTGGTATCGAATTTGTATTTTTGTGGTTACAAGACGTATACTCTACCGACTGAGCTAAACCGACCCCTTGGATATGTAGATACTCTTGTATATTTATTGATTTCGTTTAATCTGTTTATGCTCGTGCATATAAACTATGAAGAATACTATTAATATATACAATTCGCCTTGTTTAACTTCTACATTTCAAACTTGTGTTAACATTTTTTTCTCTTTCTTTTTAAATATTGACTCTCATCTGTTTCTTTTTTTTTTTTTTCATTTACTTCTCTCTTATTAAAATAGATTAAACAGTTCCGTGTGTTCTAGCATTTATATATATTTAATTGTTTGATTGATTTCTCAACTGGTGATTCAGTTTCATAATATGTCACAGAGTTTCCTCAATAAGGAACTCACAAAAAACGTTGTGTTTAAATACCATTGTTTTTAAAAGATTAAATCATTAATCAGTGTATCCCGTTCGTTTTTGTCTTTGTCACCGCATCCATCAGTTAGACAATTATTATCATACATAGATTATTATTATTATTATTATTATTATTATTATTATTATTATTAACATTGTTGTTGTTGATGATGATGTTTTTAGTAGTAGTAGTAGTAGTAGTAGTAGTAGTAGTTTACTCCTTACGACATTTTTTCATACTTTCCTTTAAATTGTGCTTTTCCACTGGAGTCTTTACGTTCCGCTGGAATGGTACAATTCTTTAAATCACATGTATTTTTCTTGTTAATTAATTGATTTTCTGGACGGAATTAGGTAAACTGTTTGTATCTCTATTATTGCGAGTTTTTCATGCCAACGTTAGCTGGTTGCTTTTCAGGTCTCTTGTTCTTGTTCTTTTTCTTGATCTTGTTCTTCTTCTTCTTCTTCTTCTTCTTCTTCTTCTTCTTCTTCTTCTTCTTCTTCTTCTTCTTCTTCTAATAATAATAATAATAATAATAATAATTATTATTATTATTATTATTATTTGAGTTTTTTACACCAGCTAATGGTATTTCACTGGAGTCAGTGTGAGAAGAAGTCTCCTCTGGTCTCCAGGACTCTTCTGAGTATTCTAGCCGATTGCAGCAATTCAGTAGTCTGGATGGTGTCAATTATTCCTCTAGTTTCCAGATCCTCCAGTCCTTTTCCATGTTTTTTTTTTGGACCGTTCCAAGTGCACCAACTATAACTGGTATCACTTTGACCCTCATATTTCACAGCTTTTTCAATTCCCTGGCGAAGTCCAGGTATTTTTCCAACTTATCGTTTTCCTTCATCCTCACCCCGAGGTCTGCTGGAACCACCAGTTGACAAGTTATCTCTTTTTTGTTGCTGTTGTTTTTGTTGTTTTTGTTGTTGTTGTTGTTGTTGTTGTTGTTGTTGTTGTTGTTATTCATTATGAGTTTTTCACACCAGTTTCAACTGTTTTCACCGAAGTGTGAGTGACAGCAACACACCTCAGGTCATCCTGATTCTTCCACGTAAGCGAGCTGATCTTTACAGTGTTCTGGTCTGTATGCTTTCTATTCTTCTATTCCTGCTAAGATCTCTAGTACGCCCGGTTTCTTTCCCAATTTATTCAAGTTCTAAGATCTTGTTATATTATTTCTGAGCAAACTTGTTCCATCTGCTCATTACGTTTCTGATTATCTAGGCTTTAGCTATTCAGAGTCAGCATTAGCAAATATCCTGTGTTGAATCTATCGTGTTTTTTGTTATATAGTTGTTTCTAATGGTACTGTTTAGGCCATCATTTGTAGTGATTTGGTTTCTATCTTTAGGCTGTCTCAAGAAACTGAGTTCTGAAATGTCGCCCGTTAATCTGTTTCTCTTTCTAATTTTAGTTTCTGATTTTCAGTTTTCCTGGTTCCCGATTCGCCACTCCATTATATCTGGTACACATATTGAATGTTGTTCCATCATTATCATTATCATAATTATCTACATAATAATAATCATGTTCCTTAATCACACGACTGTCATCATCTTGCAACACACTCTGATTAAAAATGACGCTGTCCAAATCGTGTAAAATGTAATGCAAAAATGTAAATCCTGATTATCTAGTGTTGTTTATCCGCCGAATTTGTATTTCTTATTTTATTTATTTCACCTCACTTAAATGATTGACCATTCCGCTTTTATTGTAAGAAAGAAAGGAAGGAAAAATACATGCTACACAAAAATATAATATGAAAGAAAGAAAGGAAGTAGATGAGAGTTAGATTGAGGGGTGAGTGTGCGGGAGTGATAATGCTAATCTCTGTCAATGGAACATAATTAAAAGAAGTAATGAAAGAGAAAAAAGAGTGACAGTTAAATCAATATTATTATACTTTTTACACATTGAACTATTGCAGTAGCTCATACGTAGACGTATCAAAAGCTGTAATAATTAAATTATCATACTGTAATATATACACAGATTTTGCAAATTATTATTATTATTATTATTATTATTATTATTATTATTAGTAGTAAGTAGTAGTAGTAGTAGTAGTAGTAGTAGTAAGTTTTTCACAGCAGTTCTAAATGGAGTCGGATTGATTGATCGCCTGGACATTTCTATATATCCTGGCCAATTTTAGTCGTGTTGTGTTATGGATGGTTTCGATTCATCCTGTAATATCAATTACCTCAAGCCTTTTTATTCATATTCGTGAGAATTGTTCCAAGGGCCCCGACTATTATTGGCATTTCTGTCACTTGCATGTTCCACAGCCTCGTTATCTATCTGGCAACGTCAAGATATAGCCCAGCTTTTTGCCTTCTTCCACACTTTATTACCTTATTGGCCTTTGTGTCACTTTTATGTTCCCCGACCTCTTTAGCTCTCTGGCAAGGTCATGATAGAGCCCAGCTTTACACCTTCTTCAACCTTTCATTGTGCGCCCTACTTACACGACAAAATCCACGATGTAACAGGTTCTTTTTTCTTGTTAATAAAAACTAAGTCTCATCTTGGGATTGGGAGATCGTTTTGAATCTAAAGTCACGGATATTTTCATGGATTTCATTTTCAAGGACATATGGTTTATGCATGTACCATTTTTTTTCAAATTGAGATATTTTAGTTTCTTGTTCATTACGCCGTAGATCAGCAAGGACACTTAATAGTACCTTTTCTTGTATTCCCTTGTGCTAGTTGCCATTAACTGGAGTATTAACGATTTTTGCTTTGATAGAATTGGTCACGATGGCATTATTTTCTAATGCTATTATCAGAGATACAAGTTCCCTCTTTAAATTCTCCCTTCGTTACCATGTCCAGCCCATATTCATGTGCACTATCCTCAGTTTATTATTATTATTATTATTATTATTATTATTATTATTATTATTATTATTATTACTCCTTTTGAGTTTTCACATCAGTATTAGCTGATGGCCTTTCACTGGAGTCTGAGTGACAGCAATTCTCCTCAGGTCTCCAGGACTCTTCTTAGTATTCTGGCAGATTGCAGTAGTGCAGTGTTCTGAATGGTTTCAATCCTTCCTCTGATTTCCAAACTTTCCAAACCCTTTTCTAATCCCTTTGGGACTGTTCCAAGTGCACCAACTACAATTGGCATCACTATCACTTTCATATTCCATAACTTTTTTAGTTCTCTGGCAAGGTCTAGATATTTGTCCATTTTTTCATTTTCCTTTAGCTTCACCCTGTGATCTGCTGGCACTGCAAAATCCACCAGTGGACAAGTTCTTTCTTTTTTGTTTATCAATACTAGGTCTGGTCTTCTTGCTGGGATAAGGTGATCCGTTTTTATTTCAAAGTCCCAGAGAATTTTATGCGTTTCGTTCTCAAGAACAGATTCTGGTTTATGCATATACCATTTTGTTGAATGGTCAAAATTTAATTTTTTGCATAATTCCCAGTGGATCACCTTCCCAACCCAGTCGTGTCTAGTTTTGTATTCTCCTTGTGCTAGTTATTATTATTATTATTATTATTATTATTATTATTATTATTATTATTATTGTTGTTGTTGTTGTTGTTGTTGCTGTTTGAAGATGTCCTTATTAACGCCAGTTATCTTAGGGTTATTACTAAAGATTGTGATGGCAATTCGCCTTAATTTTTCCGCATGGTTTTCAGTTCACACCCATACTCAAGTAATACCGTGATCTGCAAAGTTTAATGTCTTTCTCATGATTATAAATCCTCTAATCTGGTTTTTGATATTCTTAGAATTTAACCAAAAGTTCAAATTATTAAAGACATAGCTAAATGTTTAAAGTCTCCGACACAAATTTGACATGCATGCGATCTCATCTTACGGTTACACAAATTCCATTTATCATTGCATAACTTTTCAGATCTCCTACTGACCTGTATTATTTTCTAATTGTAGCCGTTTTTAGCTATTTGATATTCTACCTGTGTCCTATTTTCAGTAAGGAAATAACATTCTCTCGAGCTCTGCTTAGGCGGATCTTCCCACAAACATGACTGTGGTCAGCTATCAGAGGAGAAACCTCACATTCAAGGTATTTCCGGATATTGCTTTTACGGTTTTATTTTTTAAAAATCAATGCAACTCTCCACAGATAAACCACGGAAGTATACATAAATGCACACACGCACGTACACGCGCGCACACACACATATTTATATATATAGAGAGAGAGTCATCCACAGACACGTGTTTCAATCAATTCGTGGCTAGACATTTGTAAGCTACCTACAACCGGAATTGAAATCCGATCGGTTGGGTGTCAGTCCGACACCTTAACCATTAGGCTGTCATCACTTACAGAATGCGAAGGGGATTTTAACTGTTTTAATATACACATCGCTTTGTATGTAAAGGCCATCATAGAGTGCTTCATCCCTTATACAGGAGAGCGTTGACACACCTTATATTCTTAAAAAAATAACGTTCCATTCATTGTTCATTTCTATATTGGTAAATACATCTTCACTCTCGATAATTTTATGACACAGCTTTATATATATATATATATATATATATATATATATATATATATGAGGACAAAACTCAGACAAAAATATGTAGTATATTTCGCTGGAGTTTGAATTCGGCTTCGTCAGCTTTTATTGAATTACTCAGATCATACAAGAGTTTTATAGAAGGGGGAAGTAGGTAGGTGGGTAAGTTTTGTGGTGAGGGAAAGATTTGATTGGTTATAGGGGACATCTTTGGGGGAGGGAAATGAGAAGGAAATCAGATGGGAAGAGAGATAATGGAGGTAGGTAGAAAAAATGAATGTTGAGAAATACCTGATAGGGGAGTAGCCTTTCTTGGAGAGAGATTTGAATAGAGGAAGTAGCAAATGGGTGTAATAAATGGGGGTGGTTAGATGACCATAACATCAGAATTAAACATCTATGTTAGTATGTGGTTTATGGCCTAGTAGGTCACCAAATGAGGGTCAACAGGTGAGGTTAGATTAGTTGGGGGTAGGAAAGTGGATGGATATAAAAGTATAAATATGCATATAAACACATATATAGATAAATACACACATACATACACATACGCAAGCATCTACATATACATAAAGACAGATACATACGTATACAGCAATGCGTACATGTGAATATACATATATACATAAACAAATACACCCATTGCGAGAATACATATACATAAATATACATATGCATAAACATTCATATACATAATCGCACATACATATTCATAAATAAACATGAGTAAACACTTACATACCTACACAGGAAAGTACAAATATATAAAACCATGAATATAGAGGGGTGAAAGAGGGGGATAAAGACAATGGGATGGGTGGGTAAGGGGGTAGAAGATCAAAATTATGGGTGACTTTTGGTTTCTATCCATCTTCAAATTTGATTTTAATTTTGTGTTCATGTGTTATGCTTTATGCGATAGATAAGTCCAGGTTGAAAAATCCTGGTCTTAGGTTTATACTCTCCGTGTGGACTATGATCGCTGATTCGCATAGGCGCCTTAGTCTCTTTCTTACACTAGCAAAATATACTACAAATTTTTGTCTGAGTTTTGTACTTTCATTCCTTATATTTTACCTCATTCTGTCGGATTCCTTTCAACCCCCTTTTCCTCATATATATATATATATATATATATATATATATATATATATATATATATATATATATGATGAGACTTCTCTTTGAAAAATTATATACATTGAGAATGTATTTTTATTATTTGAAAAAGTTACACCAGTGAATTACATGGTGCAAAATTAGATTTTAGTGTTTTAATTTAATATCTAAATCATTCATTGTCCTTAAACTGTCATAAAATTCTCATGTCAATCAGGCAATTGATTAATGATGATTTTATAAAAGGAGCATGACTATATACCTTTTTTGTTGTTAAATATTATTTTAATTGAGGCATCCATTTTCAGATTATTATCTGGAGTATAACTTATTACAGGGGCGATTTACAAACAAGA
>CM042139.1:70794973-70802473 GCA_023376005.1 Doryteuthis pealeii
AATACATTGTATTATAAATATTATTAAAACAAGGAAAACAAAAACAAAATCTATGTTTAATGTAAGATGCAATTGAGAAACGACAGATACAGCAAGCAGTATAAAAGGATGTTCACACAATATTTAGAGGCACGTGGTCAAATGGTTAGAGTCACAGGTAATGGATCGCCGACCCTAGTTCAATTCCTGGACGAAGCTGTTTGCATTTCACATGATACTAATACCCTTGGGAAAGGTATGAATCCAATTCTCCGTCCAGCTATGGGTAAATAGCAGGGAAGACTGGACTCTTTAACCATGGTTTGGTAACCAGTCTAAGAAAAGGAAAACTCTGAATTTAAACCTGTTAAACCCGCTTAAGAAATTGACCTTGGGTCGCATCCTGCTCATGTGGAGGGGTTGGTAATATATATATATATATATATATATATATATATATATATAGAGATAGAGAGAGAGAGAGAGAGAGAGAGAGAGAGAGAGAGAGACTATCAGTAAGAAACACCAACCGCAATTGTACCAGTTATTAGAAAATAAATTAACAGACTACAGATAAAAAAACGTGAACCCCCGTTTCAATGCTAAAAGATTAAGATTTTACCGTCCCGAACCTAACTGATGTCGCTGGAGAAATTCTCACGTTTACTATTTCTTTCATTGAGAAATGAAGTACGGACATCTAAGATGATTACGATTTACAAATCCGCATATACAATTTAACCCTTAATTAACCAATCAGAACGTAATGAATCAGCTTTGCAGAATCAGCATAAAAGTTTTGTTTGTTTACCGATAATTTTAATCATCCTCTAAATCAGCAGTTCAAATTGAATTGCTAAGGCTAAAACTAACAATTCCTGTCAATATTGTTTTGTGCTTGAATTATTGACACATGAACTTAAGGAAAAGGAATAACAGGCCAATGTTATTATGAATAAATATTGTCTGCACTAGATTCGGTAATTTTAGAATGCAAATAAAAATGTTAATAAAAATGTACATGAATCACCATCTATAGCGTAATTACTATGGTCTACGGAGAATTTGGGGATTTCTAAGGTAAATATAGAATACGAAATAAGAGAAAACAAAGGTTAAAATTTGGAAGAGTAAACACTAAGCGGGGTGCCAGTAATTTGACCGAAGAATGACCCCGGAAATAGAATTAAAAATAAAAACGGAAGTTCCAGGTTTTTACCAGAAACGGGTGTGACAAAGCGACGAGAAGAGAAAATCTGCCTTTTTTCCTTTCGACTCTGGTGGGAGTCAGACCTGGCTCATGGGTCCCCGGACGGGTTTGACATAGCAGTAGTGAACATGAGTTTTCTCTCTGTCTTTCCTTCTCTCCGAAAAAGAGCCATCGAGTCTAGAAATAAATACAAAACTCCTTGTGACTATGCAACTTGTTTCTGACCTAACTGCTACTAATAACGACAACGACTACTAAAACTTGAGTTGGCCTATGCAACACATATCGCCCTGTTACACGATCCAACAATTCAATCCAACCACAGAGAATCCCATAAAAATGAAATTAAAACATCCACATCAGTACAGATATGTATTATGCAAATTTATGTTAATGAACACCTCATACAGTGAACACAAATAAGGAGGTTTGAAAGGCTTTCAGCCCTATAACAGCCTGGTTAATTTAGTGAAGAAATGAAAACTGCTTTGGCATTGACATGTGACGAGATCATTAAGCATAGAAGAAAAGTCTTGCAAGACACAATGCCGGGAGAAAGTCGAAGAGGCACAGAGAAGAGGCGGTGAGATAAGTCCAGGAGCGGACAGATTTGTGTTTCGCTAAGTCACAGAGTGCAGTTCACAACAGAGATAGACTGCAGATGATTGCCAGAGATCCATCGATGGTGCCTCTACAGCCCCCTCACCTGGTTCATGTGACGTAAAATAAAACATTTTCTTTTATAGTGGATCAGACAGTATTCAGTATACTAGTACATTCAACTACATGTGCACCAGGCATATAGTGACTCGCAAAAGAGTGCTAAAACCTCGAGGTAGACGATTCTCGTAATGGTTCCGTAATCCTTGAAATCGCAGTAATCACTCCGATCTTCTCAGCAACCGTGTTATAAATAGTCCTGGACCAGCGAATTTACTCTCTACGCAAGGTTAGCTAGGCTAGTCCCCAAACATTTAAAAGTATAAGCTTCATGTGACAGTGTCACTTTCGTTTCCTGTTTTCAAAAGTCAGAAGTATATTTTTGTGGATAGAAATAAAACATTGAGATGAGCATGCGCAGTTATTATCAAGATGGATACGTTATGAATAGACGTTTCCTTCAAATACATTTTAAACCGAGAGATTTAGAACAAAATATAGATTGGAATGATCGAGATTACATAAACATTAATCATAGATGTTTACTTAAATATATTTTAATAGAAAGCCTATCTAAACAAGCCAAGGAAACACAGACTTTGACAGCGGACTCACCCGTTTCCAGAAAACAACGACTCATATAAATAAACACACTATACTCAAATGACCAGACATTTGTTTCATCATACACATACGCATGCATGTTACTGACTCGATCAATTTCTTTGAGACACTTGCGTACAAACTCTTTTTCAGTAAATAACGTATAAAAATAGCTGGTCCAATCGTTCCGCTATCAAGATTCTCCTGCTATCTAGACAGTGACTAATAAGAAAACAAATAGTTTGAGGGCTCGAAATAGTGTGGAAACTGATGTAAAAATCCGAATATCTGTTGACCCACAATTCATTGGCTTTTGCTTTAATTAATGAACAAATCCTGAATAGTTGGATGACTATACGTAAGATCCGGGGTGTTATTTTTTCATATCTTATTAAAGAGATTTTGGTTTAGTTTTTAATAGGATGAATTAAAGGTTTCGGTACGTGTTAGCTTACGATGTGCATATCAAATAAACAAAGGAATTCAAGCTCTTTATGTTACCCGCTGTGGATGGTATTACTGTGGTAATTGGTACGCTGACATGTTGCACATTGCTTTACTCGGTGTTTGATTTGAAAGCCGCACAGATGAACGTGCAACATCGTCTAATTCGGGAACTTATATTTATACGAGACCGTGCTCTCAACTCGAGAGGCATGTCCGGTGAGCTTGCCATTTCAAAGTCCTGTGCGGTTCGAAATCTTCCTCGTAAAAGCATCTAGGGGCTGCCGAATCGTGTTTCACGTTAACATAATATTGCAAAATGTTTGACTTACGCTAGTATTTGTATTCCAATTGAATACTCCTTTTTTCGAACGCTTTCTATTAATTTATTACGAAAGCAACACACACACACACACATGAAGAAAAGGAACCCACTGCAAAGTATATTTGTATGGTTGGGTTGGAAATTTTCCGTCTAATACTGAGCATTTGGGGGCGGGGAGTGATATATTGCTTATAAGTAATTATGAGAGATTACTTTTTTATAAAAATATCAATTTTTATATTTTTATTTTGTTTTTGTTTCTCTAAGAACATTAATTTTAAAAGTAGGATTTAAAAGGATTTACCGCAAAGTTCTAAGTTTCGCATATTGGTAATCATTTGATTCTTGATTTGGTATGAATTGAAAAAAATATTCATAGTTAGATCTACAGGTTTATTAATGTGTTAATAATTTAGGCCGGCCATCTCTGTGAGTTTCCAAATCATCTGTCACGGAGAGATGATTTGTTTGCTGGTTTGTTGGTAGGATTTTACGGCATATCAAACTTTGAATTAAAAGTGTTGTTTTATTTATTATGGTTCCATATTCAATATTTGAACTCATTTTGAAAGATTTTTAAAACTGTTTCCATCCATTTAACCCATAGATGGGAACCTAAAAAGGGCTAACACTCCGGGTCAGAGAGGACATGGGAGTAATAACAATGAAGAAGTACTCCACACTCCACAAAGCCCCAGAATTAGAAGCTCGGCGACCGCCAATATATACCAAGTAAGGTCCAAAGTGGAGTGTTGCATGTAATGGACTGCTCAGCCCACTAGGATTCCATTGTTAAGGATCATCGGTCGGCACCTACGCCCAACAGGTGGCCTCATTGAAAGGGTCTGTAGAAGTGAAGTCGGCTTATTCTACAACCCCAGCCTACAGGAGTTATAAGGATATGTAAACCCCCTACATTATGTAACGTTTATATCGAGCCCATAAAAACGTACCTCTTAAACATTAAACCAGAAAACATACTTAGCTAAGTAGTTATATTGAAATGTAATTGCTAAAACTTTAAACGCAAACTCTCTTATCTGTTGCTTCCATCGAAATCGTCTTTAACCTCACATGCCTATCAAATTCCTCCACGCACCTTTTCTAGGCGATTTTGCTGGTGGTTGAATATTACATAGCATTACGCCCTATATCGGTTTTATGTTTAGATAGAGAGACAGTGAGAACAAAATTTTCCATGAATACATAAGATGAAAACGATAAAATCCAGTTATATTCAATGGTTTAATATTCAATAAAAGATCAATAAGTGATCAGGAACGCAGTGGAAAAGATGTTAAAAGAAGATTTATGAACAACCTATTCAAATTAGTATTTCAATAATTCTTCCAATCCAGAACTTCTGTTTCAAAAGATAACATTCAGTATAAATTAAAGTGAAATGCATATTAATTGATTTAATATTTGATTTATCTGCATTTCAACCCGTCTATGGTTATTTTATGCCGTTAAGCGAACGAACCACGTTCATTGAACGTTTATATTTACTTTTTTGTGTAGTTGTTTCTTAAGATTTTTTTTCACAATTTCCTCTCAAATATTAATAATTTGGAGACATATCAATTTATTCTATATACTGTACCCTAATCGGTAGTATCATTCCTTCTCAGTTTGGACCTGGGAGTATGACAATGAAATTAAAGGATATTTCACACTTACCAGATCTCAAAAAATAGAACCTCACCATCAGATACACTTTACTCTCATAGCCAGGGAACCAGATGTATACAGTATCTTAATCATAGAAACGTATATACGCATGAAAACACAACATTAAAAAAAAATACACGATAGTTATATTACAATCGGTTTTACTCAATTTGTCCATCGGAATTTTTTGCTGGACAAGGCTCTTGAATCGACCTCAACAGCGTTTTCTTCTGACACATTAATTAATAGTTCTATGTGAATAATATTGTGTTAATATGCCGTTAAATAAAACCAAACCAAACCAA
This sequence comes from Doryteuthis pealeii, assembly GCA_023376005.1. Lineage (NCBI taxonomy): Eukaryota > Metazoa > Mollusca > Cephalopoda > Myopsida > Loliginidae > Doryteuthis > Doryteuthis pealeii. Next base: position 70,800,171 of record CM042139.1, read on the forward strand.
ATAATGGTAAAAAAAGACATTTTTCTTTTGCAGGCAACCCCACATAGACCCACTTGGAAGACACAACAAATATTTATACACCATTTTCCTCATTTGTATCTTGAGAATATAACTATTTCATTTAAAATGTGATATTCTGTGTAAAGAAAGCAATAACCAAAACTTTTATAGTAACGCATTAGACACTGAATAAAAAATTTTTAAATGTCACCTTTGGCTGATGTTAAGCTAAATGTAATGTCCCCTGCTACTAATCTGTTGTTGGGTTTCAAGGGGTAAAAATAAGACAAAACGACGGGTAACAAATGTAGGAAAATGTATTAACAAAAGAGTAGACAATTACAGTAAGAATAGTGGGAATTGCGTCCGACAAATAGAGTTACGAGCTGACTCGCATTGGCTTACTCAAACCATAATTGTTCCTGTTACTTATAGTAACCGTTGGCGCATTCCACTAGAGTCTATAGGGTATATCACTTATAACATTATCGAATTTCGAATAAATTGCAAATGAGTAAATAAAAGATAGAAGTCAATTCCCATCATTAAGTAGTTATTTCCTATAATATAATGAAACGCAACACATTATTTTGTGTTGCAATTTAGATAAGAAATTGCTCTATTATCTTCGTTAATCCTTTTTATGCTCTTGCGCTTATAAACATCTGCGCACGATCTGATACTTGCTCTGGGTTACGATCAGATACAAACACATATAAATTCACAATATTATACAGCGTGCCTCCAAAATTGGTTGGTTGGTATTAAGGAATGTCAACACTTGTAAGGTTATTTAATGCAATAGTCAGTCTACATATCGTATATAATAATAATAATAATAATAATAATAATAATTTTTTTTTTTTTTTTTTTTTTTTTTCTGGGTCAGGGGCTCAGAACTTAAACAACCTCCTGGGTCAGGTATAACCACACTATACCACCTCATGCAAAAATGTCTAAAATAAATTATATCAGCCGTGGAACGCAGACTTCGGGTCTGTGGGACGCCATGGGCAGGTGCTCCCTTGATGGCCAACATGGGGACCCGGTCTGCATCCTGCGAATGTTGGCTCAAACTTTCATTTCAGATACTCAACACAAGATGATTCATCCCCAGGAAAAAGAATAAATAATCAGTATACCCAAGATAAATCAGGGGGTAGATGATCAACCTTATATGCATGTAGGCTGCTGTTGTTTTTCTTGTTCTTCCAGATATTCATGGGAAAATGGTAGCTCAGCCGATAGACGACCCAGTGAGGTGGTAGCCGATAGACGACCCAGTGAGGTGGTAGCGGTAGACGACCGATAGACGACCCAGTGAGGTGGTAGCCGAGACACGACCCAGTGAGGTGGTAGCCGAGAGACGACCCAGTGAGGTGGTAGCCGAGAGACAAAGAAAGTGTGGACTAGAGAAAATAACACACAAGTACTCCATTGTTATTTTAAAAGCAACCCAACACAGAGAGGTTATAGAAAAAGAATGCTTCAGATTTGGAATGACAACAAGAATTTCAGCACAACCAGCCAAAGACTGGCAGACCAGGCAAGAATGATCCTGAATAAAAAATTATTCTCTGATCTCGAGATAATAGAAATATGTGGACAGGAAAATCAAGAAATTCAAACCGAACAAGAATCAACAAACAAAATGAACATGCTAGCAACCAAAACCGTATACAACCTACCTTTACAACACAGGAACTAACACCAGAACAGAAAATGGATATAGAACTTATACAACAAATCATGAATGAGAACAAAAGTACATTACCATCCCTAAGAAACATAGAGTGGAAAAAAGTCAAGAAAGAAACGGAAAAAATAAACAAAATATTAGCGAACATCCCAACAAACAATATCACTGAACTCAACAACCTTATCTATGCAGGAGCAAAACTAGTCTGTGATAGAATTGACGCACCCCTTCGAAACACTAACACAAACAAAGAACCAAACAGAAACACAAAAGCTGGATGGGAGTTCAGATTGGAAGAACAAATAAAAAACTACGACAACAAACAAATACGTTAAATAAAAAACAAATACACATGTAGCTAAAAAGGTTAAAAGACAACAGCAAATTAAGTTGGAAGAAGTAAAACAAAAGATATCGGCTATAGAAGGAAGACTCAAAAGGTATCGAGAGAGAACTAAACAGTACAAACAAAATAGGACCTTCCAAAACAATGAAAAGAGATTTTATGAACAAATTGATGGAGCAAAAACAAACATTAGTGAACACCCAAATGCAACAGAAGCAGAAAAGTTCTGGAGTGATATATGGATGAGGAAAGAACATA
>CM042139.1:70807473-70812473 GCA_023376005.1 Doryteuthis pealeii
AAATCAACATCTTAACAGTAACCATAGTAACATGGTTCATTGTGTTCAAATTTATTGTTTATGGGATGGATATGCTTAGTGCAGGGATATCAGCTTTTTGACCCCAAACTGGAACACACTAATAAGAAGTAGATACGTACTTTTTTGTAATCCACAGCATGTAGTAACTGTTGTGCCCCTGTATGTGTTGTCTACCGGATTCAAACAACCATTCAGACATTTTATTCTGATTTCATACGACGTAATAAAACTGTGCATTCGTTTATAATTATTATGTTATTTTATTATGTATAAACTGCATATGTGTTCCTTTATCTTAATATTTATGACATATATTTTGTCATTTAAATTCTGTATAAAAACAAGTTGTTTATTAACTGCTCCTAATTCCATCCTGTCTCCCCACACCTTTTGCCTCACGGCCTCCCTAGATCCTTCCACCACATCCAGGGAGAAGTACCGTTCACTTTGGGAACCACTACATTAAGGTGTTGATATGTCCTTAAACAAATAAAACAACCCAAACATAGCAAATTAATCGAATTTCAGCATTTAAACAACCCTTAAGGATTATTAGATGATGTTAAAAATAGTCCAAACCTTTCAAGTTGAATCAAACAGGCATCACGTGAATCAATATTATCCGTTATTGGATATTGCTCAAAATATCGAAATCGATTTCTGACTGGTTAAGTGCTCTTTTGAGAGGTTTCTACTTGAACAAAGACAGTATGAACCGACATTCTGTATTATATACTCTGCTTAAACGTTAAAGAATTGTCTGTTTATGGGTTAAAACTGGACACACAACAACAAATGAATAGAATATATAAATATGCAAAATAAGAGATATTAGGACGAGAACAATTACCAATAACTGTAACAAATGCCGGTATTCAACAAGAGAAGCTGTATAATGATAGGATTATGATTTCTTTGAGAAAAACAAATGATTGATTCGAAAAATCACTCCTATCATAATATTTAAAGGGGACAATCAATAAAAGCTGTATTTCCAGAATTAGAAGCACGGAATATTTCATCGGGTAAATCATATACTTTACTTGGTAATCGGGCATTTTTATTACATCGGATATTGGACATTTGAATGCCCTTAGTTTCTGTTTTTATAGTGTTTGATAAATGTGATACCAATTGTTAGAGCCTTTGAAACTGTCTCCAAAAATCTTTAGAATGAAATTGAGAAAACTGAAAAAGAAAAGTCTGTCATATCATGTATTTTGCTATTCCAGAACACAACACATTGAAAATAAAGACAGCGGAAAACTGGGTAAATACCTTGGATTTGCTAGAGAGCTGAAAACATTGTTGAACATGAATGTGACAATGTTACTAATCGAATTAGTGTTCTTGGAACAGTTCCCAAAAATGTGGAGAAGAGACTTCGGAACTGAAGTTCAAAGGAGAATCGATACCAGCAACACTGCAGTACTATTAAAGTCAACCAGAAATAAATTGAAGAGTCCTAGAGATCTGAGGTGACATGCTGTCACTCAGACTTCAGAGGACATCATCAGTTATCATTGGTTTATGCAACACGCAAAGAATATTCAGAAGTTTTGTCAGAAAATATTCTACTAACACTGAAGGAGTAAGATGCCATCATGATATTAGATGATATATATATATATATATATATATATATATATATATATATATATATATATGTGTGTGTGTGTGTGTGTGTGTGTGTGTGTGTGTGTTTTACCAGTGCCTCTGCATGAGCAGAGTGTGAGATGAGGTGAATTTCTAAAGCTGAATTTTTGAGGTTTGAATTCCTTTGCCTATTCTGGTCATCCGCAGACATGAGTTTCAGTGTTCCACCCCTCTTCAGTGTGGCTAGACACAACAACTAACTCCGACCAGAAGCGAACCCCGACTGACTTTATATATATATATATATATATATATATATATATATATATATATATATATATATATATATATAATCAGTGTGTGTCATTTAAAAAAGTTTAAATTTAATGTTAGTATTTTCACAAACCTATCACTGATGGTTCTTATTTATATTTGTATGAAAGAATCCCCACAAGAATGAAACAGAGTTGAAAAATTAGAAGGTCTAATTAGAGGTGAACATTCAATTCGTATTCGCGTGGAATCTGATATTGTCGAGCCTTTCTTCTTACAAAAAAGCATTAACAGCGCAAGGATTACCTTCCAGAGTCAAGAATAAATTGTCTGGTGTCAGATTTCTTTCTGTCTCTGTCTCTATCTCTCAATCATGCACACATACACACATGCACAAAAACTCACGCACACACACTTATATATATATATATATATATATATATATATATATATATATATTCCCTGACGTTTTGATGAATGCTTACGTCGGAAAATGCTCCTTGTGATGAATGAGTAATTCAGAAAAAGCTCGTTGCCAAAATTTTCACAAGGCATCTGGCTTTGATTTGCAACAGTTGAGTTCATTGCTTGAGTTCATGATAAATTCCATATTTACCATATAAATTTGAAAGCGCTATTTTTTTTCTTGGGGCTAACATATGAACTTCCTAAGGAAACAATCAAAACAGCCTGTAAATTATCTAAAGTTAAACGTACTTTCTACTTTGAATACTCGTTAGATATCTCGTGTTAGTATCGTCACGTCTATACTCCCAAGGAAATGCCCTGACCTATTTATCCTTTTTATGTGTGCCTGTGTGTCTATGTATCCGTGTCTGTGTTTCTGTGTCTGCGTCTGTGATATATAAAGTAGAACGTATTCTCTACTGTGAATACTTGTCAGATATCTCGTGTGTGGAAATCGTTACCTTTCTCTATACTCCCAAAGCAATGCACCGATCTATTTATTTGTGTATGTATGTATGTGTTTGTGTATGTGTGTGTGTGTGTGTGTGTGTCTGTCTGTCTGTCTGACTTTCTGTCTGTGTATGTGATATCCAACGTTCAACATATTTGCAATTTTGAATAGTGCGCGAGTATCGTTACGTTTCTCTATACTCGCAATTCCCTCTAAACTATCTATACTCCCAAGGCAACACACTGATCAATCTCTCTCTCTCTCTCTCTCTCTCTCTCTCTCTCTCTCTCTCTCTCTCTCTCTCTCTCTCTCTCTCTCTCTCTCTCTCTCTCAATGTGTGTGTGTGTGTGTGTGTGTGTGCGTGTGTTTATGAGCTATTTAGATAGAATTTTACAAAAAGCTTATACTGATTACACATCAAAACATTGACCAAGTTCACAATAAATCTCATTCGATGTGACTTGAATATCATATATCAGATTTGTTTTTAATTTTATTTATTTATTTTTTTTTTTTGATACACCAGAAGTTCAATACTGAATTTATTTGGGGTGGAGAAGAAGACGGGAAGATATTATATCGACAGGGGAATAAAACGACACTTCAGTATTTCAAGAATACATTTATTTTTTATAAAGTATATGATTATATTCGATTTTTCTTTAGATGTTTTTATTTGTATAAACACCTCGATACTTTTTTCGTATTTTAATGTACTAAGTACTAACCATTTTCAAACACACTTAAATACAGACAAACACACACGCACGCACAAACACATACACACACACACACACACACACACACACACACACACACATATATACATATATATATATATATATATATATATATATATATATATATATATATATATATATCATATTGGAGAATCAATGTGAAAAGTTTTAGCATATAAAAACCATAGATGAAAATATTAATGAATATATATATATATATATATATATATATATATATATATATTTATATATATATAATACTATGTTTATCAAAACAGTCGTATAATATATATATATATATATATATATATATATATATATATATATATATATATATATATATTCTAATTCTTTGAGGGTAACACGAACGCCTGTTAAATACGTCCCCAAAACAAAAAAAAATTAACAAAAATTTCATTGTCTTTAGGTTTATGGACATTCGAAATTCTTGGAAGAAGCTCGTTTCAAATATTTGCTGACTCTTTAGATTTTATTGAGCAATTATTCTCGCTGAATCAAATATTCATATGAGTTTTTCTTTTCTTTTAAGTAAAACTTCCATAGTATTTAGCACAAATAACCGGACAGATTCACACAAAACTGCATCTAGCTGGTTGTGAAAATAAGCTTACAATAGGAGAAACTAATTTATAAACAAATACAAATTTGAGTGAATATTTATCTGTAACGAAGTAAAACACTTTAGTTTGGATTATAAATATAAATTACTATGAGTGATCCCATCCCGAATATTGTAAGGTATGTTGCCGGAAAAAATATTCATATAATTGTCGTGTATAATACACTGCCTTAACATTTGGGCTTAAAATATGGAAAGATTACTGAGACTCATCCATAATTAGAGTACGTACTTCCCCATATTTAAACACACACACACACATACATACATACAAACACAACAGTTATATATATATATATATATATATATATATATATATATATATATATATATATATATATCCGTAGGTGGGTTACCAGGCAAGGGTATGATACTAAGTTGGACCTTTCGTCCAACAACAGAATGTTAGATTTGTTATGGTTCAATCTGAGTGCTCAATGTTCGATATAATTAAACAGAGTATTAAGAATTTATTGAGGGAAAGAAATCCAGAATGACACCATCATCACCACCTGCTTAAGTTATCCCTTGTCTAAAAGGCCACCAGCTAAGCCGATGAGAAGAATTGATACCGAAACATTGTCAGGATTCCCCAGAAATAAAGTGTATATAAAGCCCCATGAATTCCTTTTTACCATTTATATTAAAGTTAGCGGTCTGATGAAATTTATTGTTATGCACAAATACCTATATATAGAAATAGATCTATAACTGCAAAATGGCTGATTTTTAAACCTTATATATATATATATATATATATATATATATATATATATATATATCATACTAAAGCTGAGCGAATCAACTTTTG
>CM042139.1:70819973-70829973 GCA_023376005.1 Doryteuthis pealeii
TTTTCCTATTTTGTCACCAAAGGCCTGTAAGTATAAATGCCCTGTTATTCGATTTCTACCTAGTAGCAGTCAAGTGATCGAGGAAGACAGACGTTAGATATAACAAGCTAAACCGAAATATCATCCCGATTTTTACGATGATAATCAAGTTTTATCTGGAATTCTAGGCCGACGCGCAAGTAAGCAATTAGAGAAAGAACACTGCAAACATTTATACACAGTGTTCACATACTAAAAAAAATTATACTCTCATGAAAACATATTTTGTAAATTTTATTTATTGTCAAAATAATGCATTAAAATACAACATCTGTTTAACTCAACCTTCTGTTATTTGTTTTCTATTTGCTGTTTTATTTTATAATTCAATTCAGCATTAACATTTTGAATTATACCCGAAAAATTACAATATTACATTTTAACACGAACTCCTTCCACATGATTTGCTAAATTCAGGATACCATAGTAACAAATACATATAGGTGACAGAAAGACAACATTTTAATCATAATATAGATATGAAAATAAAGAGAAAAAGAGTTTGGACGCACTAACAAAATAGAAGATTAGTGTAACATCAGATTTATGATCTCTACCTTTCTCCATAAGTTTATACTATTCTACATTTTCATTTAAAGATATGCCCGAAATGATTCAATTAAAGAGAATATAAATATAAGGTAAAGTCGGAAAATTTATACTTTACCCTGTTTGCTACCCTACACGAGTGGATATAATATATAATACAAAAAGAAAAATGTACTAAAGGATGAAAGAATCAAGTGCAATAGTTTCAAAACCATGGAAAATGCACTAATTTTCACGCAAATACATTTTTAAGTGACCAGCGATGGATAAATATTAGGGCAGACAGGGATCTGTAATCTTGGTACGGAAAGGGAACTGAATTCAAACCAAATATACTCCACTTAAAAAATGAGGTAAATAGACTACTTTGTCTCCGCCCCAACCAATAGTAGGACAGACTGTGTACTTTAGTTTTGGTTGTACACCAAGTCTAGGAGAAGAATAGCCCAGAATTAAGACCATACTGTGCTATACTTAAATAAGTGTTCAAGTGTAGCATTCGGATCTTGGAGGAGGGGTTGGGTTAAAATATATACACCCTTCTCCCCCCACACACCCTCATTTATGGGTAAAGATTGGTTGATGACGTGCTTTTTAGTTTTGGTATAGCAATCTGTCTAAGAAAATGAAAACTTTGAATTCAAAAGTAAAGTCGGTGGAGTGGCCTATTGTAAGTATAAGCCGGGAATCGAAGAAATATACCCTCTTTTCCCTAACACTTGACAAGGAGGATTGCTTTTGAGATGGTGCGCCACACCTACCCTCAGCTTCCCACATTATCAAGCTGTGGTCCTCATGCGCTATGCTGGAGAGCGCTGGTTTTGAGCCCGGAAATTGTGGTTCTGAGGCGGATGCTCTAGCGACTGAGCTAAACCCTGACCCCGTGTCAAATCCACATGTCTGTTCCAGCCAATGGACACATAGGATCTTTAAAAAAGTAAATGCTTGGAAAGTCATTTAAAATTGTTAATCATTTTTTGCAAAATATTTTTTGCAAATAATTCAATTTCCTTTTTATTTCAACTTTTATGATGTTATTCATTAAGACATTTACTAAGCTTAGCTTAGATGTGGCAGAAGGTTATGGGGCACCCCGTGAGAATCGAACTCACTAACAATCATCTGCTAAACTAGCTCACAAACCATTACACCACGTATATACCCATCTCTAGCATATACTTTTTTTTTTTTTTTTTTTTTTTTTTAATTTTTAATTATTATTCTGTTCAGACCTCTCTGCTTTGTTGGTACCGAAATCCTGCACATGCATTTTACGCATCTCTACTTTCATTCGACTAATTCATACAAAATATATTTGCCAAAGAGGGAATGAAAATAAAGAGTAATGGCATTAAAAGCGAGATGAATGATGATTTTATAAAACTAATGTTGTCAGTTGTTGACAGGTGTATGCAATCCGACACACGAACACAGAGTATTCAGCTAATAACATTTCGAGACAGACACACAAACACAGAGCGGATGAGACGTAAGGAAATTAAATTGACATAGTAAAATGCAATACACAAAAAAGAATAAGGCGAAATAAGACAGATATAGCGATCACAGTATACAGTTACATGTATCGCACGCACGCACGCACACACACCCACACGCACACGCACACACACAAGTATGTATTTACCCAACCCCTCCGTCAAAGGCAAGATGCGAAATAGGGTCAATTTTTAAGTGGGGTAGAAATTACTTGAATCCATAGTTTTTCTTTTCCTAGACTGGTTGCCTAAGTAACATATCCCTCAATAAGTGCTGGGCCTAACTAACAACAGCTTTTAGCCAAAATTCGACTTTATTCATCAACATATTCTCCTTCTAAGGTGATACACTGATTCCAACGCTTCTCTAACTATTCGATACCTTTTTGTAGAGCGATTTGTCTTTGGCCTCAAAATACGCCTCAGTTGCCGATATCACTTCTTCGTTGGAACCAAATCTCTTTCCCTGGAGCATTCTTCTGAGGTCTGCAAACAACCAGTAGTCGCTGGGTGCCAGATCTGGAGAATAGAGTGGGTGCAGAAGCAAGTCGAAGTGCAATTAATGTAGTTTTGCCACCGTTGCGATCGACTTGTGACACGGTATATTGTCTTGGTGAAAGAGCACTTTTCCCTCTTCATTTGTGGCCGTTTTGTGGCGATTTCTTCCTTCAAATGCTGCAATAATGCTATAGAATATTCGCTATTGATGGTTCTTCTTTTCTCAAGGTAATCGATGAACAAAATAGCTTGTAGATCCCAAAATACAGAGGCCAAAACCTTGCTGATGTTTGCGTCATTGGTCGCTTTGGACGGCTTTCACCTGGTTCTGTCCACTCAGCTGACTGTCGATTTGACTCCGGAGTGAAGTGATGGATCCATGTTTAATCCATTGTCCCATATTTATGCAGAAACTCCCTTTTCTTGCGTTGAAACAGTTGCAAATAACACTCTGAATTGTCGACATATTGTTTTTTTGATCGACTGTGAGTAAACGCGGAACCCACTTTGAACATAATGTTCATACGAAATGGTGAATAAACTGCCTTCTGATATCCTCAACTCTTCTGCCATATCACTCATCTTTAATTTACGATCGGCCAAAAAACGTTTGTGGAGTTTTTTTGTTTTCCGGGAAAACTGTCGAATTTAGGCGACCTGAGCGTTCAGCATCATTTGTGTCGTACATATCGCGTTTAAAGTCAGCATACCACCTCTTAAACGTTTTTCATTCCGACGGAGCAGAGTCCGATTGACAATTATCAAGCGATTGCTTTGCAGTATTTTTCCCATCAGAAAGCAATGTTTTATCAACACACGAAATTCAGATTTTTCCATTGTTTTGAAAATTTGCAACAGTAGCTTCACTTAAATAACTGTAATTTATAAACTTGTGATCCGATTGGGCTTACATTTTGACACGTGTCATTTGAAGGTTAGAACTTTATAAAAACCATATGGATTCATTTTTTATTAGTGGCGCCATCTATGTGTCAGGCCCGGGACTTATTGAGTGATGTGTTATTTAATCTATCTAAAAAACAGTAAGTTTAATAATCCTTAAATCAGACATATTTTCCGAGATATTTATATATTTAGAATTTGTTTTACTAGCAATTGCTTTCATTTATTTACAGCAGACAATAAGAATTACTGGATAAAAATAAAATAAGTAGACTTCAGCTATGATTTTTCTTAAATAATAATGTTCCAAAGTTTTAGGGCCAGGGATGGGGTCAGCTATGGATTTTCTTTTTTTTTTAAATAAACATTAGCGTCAGAATGATTTTCTAACAGAAAATACAATTTATTTACTAAAAGAATGAATCAAATTATGAAAACATTATTGTCAGAAGTCATTTTCCAAGAAATTCAAATAACTGAAGTTGAGTATTTAATTAATTCCAATCAACTTATTTTGTAATGAACTCATGATTATTTATTGTATTAAAACTGGTACGAAATATAAAATTAGATTTTGAAAGAAAGCATATGTTAACATTACCATTATATGAAAATGTAGTATTTTCGTCAAAAGGGCAGTGAACTGCAGTATTTATCCCGAATTTTTTTTTTCATTTAATTCGTACTGGTTTTAATCCGAACACATCCCAAATCATGATTTTATTACAAAATAAGTTGATTTAACGTAATTCTCAAATTTAGTTATGACAATCCTGTACCTATTCAAATTTAAGTCTAATTATTTGTAGTTGTAGTAAGAGGTGGTGATAGCCATCGGCTCCGGCTTTGGAACGGGAACAATTAAAGAAAGTGGGTCAATCTCACTCTTGATGCTCTAATCGTTTTTTACACTCACAGTGGTGCTAAACTATATAGAGAGTGGTTAATGAATATATATATATATATATATATATATATATATATATATATAGAGAGAGAGAGAGAGAGAGAGACAGACAGACAGACAGACAGACAGAGAGAGACAGAGAGAGACAGACAGACATACAGAGAAGGTGAAATTGACACAGGCACATATATAGATGGGTTACTTTATGACTTAATTACAACTTACTGCTAATCAAAACGATGATTTTTTTTTTCAAACATAATTCAATCCCAGAATTAAGAAATGTATGAGTATGGATTTTTGAGTCATTAGACTAAACAGGAAAAAGCCTTAGGGAAACAATCATGGATTCACTCAGCATTAGTATAATAATAGAAGTTATATATGCATATATGTTCCTTGACTCTCTCGTGCCAACCATCCCTATCCCTCATCGCCCCTGGCACGGCATCCAGGGTCCTATCATAGATGTTATCTGCATGTTTTTGCTCGCTTGTCTTTGCGTAGCTGTCTACAAGAGCACGTCACTTACTATTCCAGTGATGCCGAGCATTTTTTCTTATTTCTTCAATAAGAGGCATGTGGTCTTATAGCTACTGTTTTGTTGTGTGATGCTTACATGTTTGTTCAAAACGGTACCTCGGGTGTTGTATACTTCCCTTATATTTTTTCTCGAAGTGTTTTGGTAAAGTCCAATTATTGCAGCTATATAGATGTACTGATAGGGATACGGCTTGAAAACACCCACATTTTATTTCATCTGAGATTAACTGATTTCATATGATCGATAACTTGTCAATAGAAGTCAATGGCTTACATAAACGTAATTAAATTGGTCTACTAATTGTAATGGTTTGTTATTAAATGTGGAATTGGCTCCATCTTGTTTAAAACACATGCATTCTGTTGTAATTGAGTGCATATAGAAAACAACACGGTATTGTAACATTTCACATTTGTCTAGCGCTTTATCTTATTAAAACTGTTGATCTTATATACATATGAATAACAGGCAATTGTATTTATATATACAACCAAATAGCGGTTTAGAGTACGAATGGGAAGGCTAATTATGCATAACTTAAATGAAATATGTTAACAAAAATACAAGACTGTAATTTTATTTTTTGTCTAATTTAGTCAAAGAGTTGAATTAGAAAAATCTAGCCATAGAAGCTGGGAATAACTAGTTTTTAAGTTGCTCTATTCTTCGATTATACACCCTCTGTTTCAAATAATCTTATGTGCGTCTTATTTAGTATCGTTAGTCTTTCTAATTCAATGTAATATTTTTGCAAGTATATAAAATACTGAAAATATTTCATTGTATCCTCAAGGACGGGATGTTGTGTGCGTCTATAATATTGTATACTTATTCGTTTATTCTTTTTTATTTTTCTATTTTGTTACATGAGGTCAGGTTTTAAAGCAAAGACAATCCTTGTCTTTGGATGAGAAAACTTTTATCTATAGCGTAGGGCGGCCAAGTTATTTCTTTTTAACTCTGTTTTCCTGTTGCTCAGTGCCAATTATCCAGGAACTATTCTCAGAGTGTCATCAATCATTCTAGTGGCTGTAACACTAGAGATCCCGTATTAAATTTTGCGGTAAGGGAAAATCACAGCATATGCGATCAACACTCTGATCTGACAAATAATAAGACCTAAACCTGGTAGACAAGAAAGCTCCATTTCACATACGAATAAACACCTAAGCACAGAAGCAAAAACTAACACACATACAAATGTATGTGTACAGTGCGAAATAAATGGACAAGTGTTATTCCACATATTGCCATAATGTAAGCATTGCTGGATATTTATGTATAGATCAGTACATATATACATATATACAGGATGAATATTCAGAAACATACACAGAATTCTGAAAATTTTTAATCTCAGAACTACTTTAATAATCAGAACTACTGAAAAATAGACAAGCGAGCAATGTATATATATAGAGAGAAATTATATATATATATATATATATATATATATATATATATATATATATATGTGTGTGTGTGTGCGTGTGTGTGTGTACATATACATATATATATATATATATATATATATAGCGAGAGAGAGAGAAAGTGATAGTCAGAGACAGAGAGACAGAGAGACAGGGCGAGAGGTTCCTTAATATTTGCTATAACTATCAATATAGACTTCTCAATATCGTTGACTCGACGGGAGGTCGGAGAGCCCCCCCCCCGATCAATCGGCTGGTCATGTCAAGCCCTAGCATCTATTTGATTGTCACATCTTTATTGGCCTTACGACAATCCCAACCCTTTTTATCATATAGTTGCTAGAGAGCTGTGACTGAGGGTCTTAGTGTCCTGGGAATGACTTTAAACTCTATCTGATGGTGAGGTTCTAATACTGTAGGTCTGGGGACCGTGGAGTACTCTTCATCACCATTGCCTATTGTCCTCTGACCCGGAGTGGTATTACATGTTAGAGTCCAATCGATGGGTTGAATCGATAAAACTGTTTATAAAAAGGACTGTGTATCTATTAAGAATGAATTTATTTCAAAACGTTGTCGGCATTAAATGACCAACTGAGGTTCATATGTCGTAAAACAAACCAAACAAGAAACATGATACTTCTCAATATTAGTGATTGTTCATATATATATATATATATATATATATATATATATATATATCATCATCATGTCACGCAGGCAGCACGAATATACATGACAATCTCTCACCAAACTTCCCTATCATTCATTGCCTCTGAGAGCTCCTCTGCGCCGCAACCAGCATCCTTGCAAAGTTGTTCAATGTAGGTCCTTGCTGGGCGGCCCACACTAGCATGCCCATGAGTTGGCTTCCACATGATACTGTCGCTTATGAGTTCGTCCTTGCTTCTCCAGAAGTGCCCCGCATGCCTAGTCCGTCTTACTCGGATGGTTTGTGAGACGGGGGCATGTGACCATACAGCTGCCTCCTTGTGGGGTGATCTTTCCACGACTTGTTCAACAGTGCACGTTGCATTCTTGTGCAGGTCCCATCTAGCTTATTCAAGAGGCGCTTCGTTAGGGTCCAGGTGGTGTAGCCAAACAGCAGCACTGATATAACTATAGCCTGGAAGAATTGTCGCTTTAGCTTGTCAGTGAGATCTGATTTCCATATTACTGATAATTGGTTTGTCTTTCCTATTCGTGTATTAATATCGCTCTCTGTGGATGAGATGTTACTACTTAGGTATGTGAATTGTTCCACTGGCATAAGAGGCTTACCGTCAAGTATGGAGATGTCTCTTTTCTTTTTGAAATTCATGAACTCAGTTTTATCAGAGTTCACATGTTCTTTGCAGCCTCCTCCAAACTATGTAGTAGTGACTCAGCCTGTGTCGGTGTATCTGCAAGAAGCGCGAGGTCATCAACATAGTCTGCATCAGAGATCGTTTGTGCGGGATATCGCCTGCTTCTTGCCTTTCTTAATGTGAAACCTTTTTCTTTTATAGTATCTAATGATGTTCGGAGTACATACTCTAAGCATATTATAAATATATATGGTGCTAATGTATCTCCTTGTAGGACTCCAGCGGCGATGTCAAAGAAATCTCTGTCGACATCAGGTAAGCGTACCATTGCTTTAGTGTCTTTGTAGAGCATCATTTTAGCGGCAACCGTTTCTTTGGGAAGATCATATGCGAGTAGTATTTGTTCCATTTTTCCTCTGTGTATGGAATCAAATGCCTTGGAAAAATCTACGAACATTAGCGTTGCCTCTAGACTCGTTGCCCGAACCCCTTCTATGATTTGTCGTATATATCTACTTTCGGATAGCGTAGGCAGAGTTAACCGCGTTTAGTAACTGATAGTTTTCAGATAAAAACTTTTATATCATATTATATTATATTATATGCGTATGTGTGTGCGCGTGTGTGTATGTATATATATATATATGTGTGTATGTGTGCGTGCGCGCGAACGTGTGTGTGTGTGTAACCAGTTATATTGTCAGAACGCTCGGAAATACTTCGTAAAAATATGGTTTCTGAACGTAGATAATTCTGTTTAGTAGCCACAAATATAAATATACATTGGACATTCATATGAAGTGCTCATCTCTATTATACAATCACAGGCCCATAAAAGACCATCTACTTAATATCAAAAGTATTTCTTTTCAAGGTTTCTGGCATTTCATCCACTAAATATCAGTTTTTTTTGTTGCAAACATTTGTATTGCAAATTTAAGAGTCATTTTTACGAATCTTGACATTTCTTTCCCTCTTCTCTTTCTCTGTGTGTCTGTCTGTCTGTCAGTCCCCGCTCTTTCTATCTATTTATCTATCTCGCTCTCCCAGCAGTTAAGAAATGGACATTTCCATGCTGTCTACCAACAAAGGAGCAAAGCCGAAACACATCCTCCACCATTAAGATATACAATCAACAACTATTACAATATATATACAGGTTAGTTACAATTATTGTATTGTATTAATAATTAATCAAATGTGCAATATTAATCGTTGATTATAATCTTTTCTTATATTTTGTATAAATAATATCAACAGAAATAACGTCAGGACAAAGAAAGAACAATTAGACAATCTACAAAAAATAGGCAGAAAAGCGAGTGTATGGATGCTTCAAGTGACCAACTATGAAAATTGCATACAAGATTATATGGACATTGTTGAGAAGAGGCGATCCGGAAAATGAGACTCGTAAATCTATTACCAAAAATCAGGGGAATGGACAGATTTTAATGAAATTTCCAACACTTTATTTATCAATAACTTATTCAAAAATGAATACCTTATTTTCTTTAAAATCTACCAATTAACATTGTAGGGGAGTTTTCAATCTTTGGTCATTTAAATCAAAAGATTTTCAGTCCATAATTTTTGCATATCTAGAAGGATCCGACCTGAAGTAGAGGAAAAACCAAAAAAGAGTTTCATAGAAATTAATCAACAACTTAACAGATCCTGACTATTCATATTATCGTAGAGGAGTTTTGAGTGAAAAATCTCAAAGCAACACTCCGGTTTCTCCAAGGCATTTGACTTCATACACAGAGAAAAGATGGAAGGAATATTACTAGCTTCTGGAGTTCCTAAAGAAACTCTTACCGCTATTATGATGCTCTACAAAGACGTAAATGCAATGATCCGTTCATCTGATGGCGACAAAGCTTTCTTTCACATTGTCACTGATGTCCTACAAAGAGATACACTAGCACCATACATATCTATATTATACATCGACTATATACTCAGAACGTCATTAGGTGCCATAAAAGAAATAATGTCATGAGAAACATTTTTGCAAAGCAACGATTGATGATACGCATAAGAATATAGATTATGTGGTGAAAGAGATTAACTGGTTAACCTCATAATAAGTGAATCTAGCAAACGTGTACATAAGGAATACAAGACTATGGTGAGACAGATTATTCACTGGAGATTGTTCAAGAGATTAAAATTTGACTACCCTTATAAAATGTTGTATATTAACCAGAATCTGTTCTCGAAAATGAATCCCATGATATTTACTGGGACATTGTGAAAAACACTGATTACCCAATTCCGACAAAAAGAACAAAATATTTAATTAGTAAATAGAAAATTATATA
>CM042139.1:70834973-70872473 GCA_023376005.1 Doryteuthis pealeii
GAGGGAATAACATTAAAAATAAAAGACCATCACAGTCGTACTTTTGGAAAATAATAATGAGCATCGTAATAATACGGCCAAAAGAAAAATACACCGAATGAGTTTTCTAAGTTATTTAAGTAAAAAGTGCTCAATACGTTAATTATAAGGATCTAAATGAGTCAGGCAATATCTTCCTAGGTTTCACCCGAATGGTGCTACAGGACAGTCAGAATTATCCTTGGTAGTTAGTGTCTGACTGCGTATCAAATTACTAACAATGTGACCATTTTTGATCATATCCAAAACCTAATCCTTTGAATTTAAAGACACGAAATTAATGAACATTATTTCTTATACAAATCCTATATATACAATGTGTTTCAGCATATTAATAAGGTTACACTTTTCTATCCAATTCAAAAACTACTTGTTGAAATTTAACGACATGATGAATGATGATAACATGTATATACACATTATTCGTAAAAATTGTAAGGTTCTAAAAAAAGGGAATATAAGTTACGGTAATTTACCTAATTCACTTAAATTATTAGCGAGTTATAATTAAAAAAGTGTAAAAAAAAAAGAAAATAACACATTAATTGCTTCATTTAAATATTTTAGGGATACATACAACAGCTAAGATGAAATTAAATTGAAATACAAAAGTCATCAGGGTATAAAAAATGACAGGGGAGTTGTTTAATAAGATATATGTGATCATTATTTTTCAAATGACTTGAAAAAGACCGTGGTTTATCGAACATGTCAATTTCTGGATTTCCTCTGATGCAATTTCACGTAACATGTTTATTATTTCTAACCGCAAGTCATCGTTTTCTTTTTCTAAATCGGGGTCCATTTTCATTAACACGTTGTGTCAGAACACTCCACAAGTTTTCAATTTGGTTTAGGTCCGGAGAATTAGTCGGCCAGTTCATTTTCCGAGGTCCACAAAGTCTATTTTTTATGTGTACTCCATAGTTTTTTGTGCTGAATACGAACGAGCATTATCTCGAATAGATATGATTCTTTTTCCTGAAGATTATTCTTTTAATTTTTAGTCCAGATTCGATGTGTTTTTTGGTTGTTTTTTTTTTTTTTTAGAAAGGCTATATAAGCATCACCGGTTATTTTTGTACCGACGGGCACTCTCCGTGAATCAACCATGATACCTTCAATAATACCAGCCCAAATCAAATAGCGCCTCAAGTGTTGATGACGATCTCGTCCATTTACAACCCGACTTTTGCTCTAACCATCAGAGACATCCCTGAAATTCCAACCTTTTCGGCGAGAACTTTTGGACACTGTTTCTTTTTCAATGCGCCTGAAAATTCCCCACTGGTCAATCCTGGGTTATTTACAGCTTCAAGTTTTTTCTTGATAAATGACGTTGGGAAACAACACTTGAACGACTTGTCGGACATCTTAGGTACCTTCGTAGGTGGTACAACAAATACTTTAACATTTGAAGATTATTTTTTAGATATTTCTAAGTAGATTTGACTTTAGTAAGTTCAGATATTATAATATCTTTCTTAGAAGGAGTCAAGACACATAATTGCACGGTTATAACGACACTCGTTTATAGTCTGGACCATTTCTATATCAAGTTAATATTGCAAATGACCACTGTTTGTCTACAGTTGCGCAGAACAACACAATCTTAATACATCCTAAGTATATCTCTACTCCCATTATACTGTGAAAGATTAATAATGTTTAACGCAGTATATATATATATATATATATATATATATATATAATATATATATATATATATATATATAGAGAGAGAGAGAGAGAGAGAGAGAGAGAGAGAGAGAGAAATTAAAACGACACATAGAAATTAAGACCAGACATAGTTCAGTGTTTTCTCCATCCATTGATAATGCGGCATATGCCGTGAGGCCGCTTGTGTAACGTGAATCGTTACGTTTAGTGTCGAGAAAATGGAATCCGTGACCTGAGATCAAATGCTAGATGAGAGTGATTGTGATTCACTTCACGCTAATGCTCTTGGGAAACTTATGGAGACTCAACTACAGCAGCATTTAAGTTGTCATTCTGATTGACCTAAACTAACACCCTGCTAATTAATTAGATAATTATCGTTGGAACTTGTCTAGTTTGTTTTCTTTTAGTTAGTCTGATCTTTGCTCCTACAAAATGCTCCTATAAAATGACACTAGCGCTTCTCAACGCTTTTATTTAAGTAATAATTGTAATGTTACAAGGAAGATACATATATTATTAGCATATGTTTTAAAGTGTACATAAATGCTTTATATCTCGTCATTACTTCAGTATTATTAGGTTGTGGTTGTGTTTGGTTGTATTTTATGACATATCAACCCTTGGGTTATATTATACCGAAGTCTTTGTTTTATTAATTTTGATAGGTATTCAATGGTTTCTTTTAACGTACATTTTTAAACACGTTTTAACTCATTTTTTCAGATGGGACTACAACAGGTACTACTACTCCATGTCAGAGTGGACCTGGGAGTAATGGCGATGAAAGGATACGCCACACTTCCCAGAGCTCAAAAATCGGAACTTCACCATTAGAAGCAGGTTGACATCATACGCAGGACACTAAAACATTCAGACACCGGCTTCTTGTACATAAATGAAGAAAATGGTTGGAGGTTTGCCATACGGGGCAATAAGGTTGAGAAAATCATATAGGTGCTAGGGTTTGATGTCACCAGCCGATTGATCGGAGGAGGCTTCTCCGACCTTTAATCTACCCTAAGTAAGTGCTAAAGTGGAGTGTTGCATGTCATGAACTGTTCAGCTACCAGGATTCCGTCCTTAAGCACCACGGGCCGCCACCCACAACCAAAAGGTTCCCCCATTGGGAGCGCATACCTCTCTGCAGTCGGCCAATTCTACTGCCCCAACCAACAGAACGCAGTATTATTAGGATTTGATTTCTAATTCAACTAATGTTTTGCATATATTCAAAATTAGATTTTGTTTTGAATGGAAATTTTTTTATTAACTTAGCAATATATTACATGTGGAAAAAATGAAAAGAATTAATAAAATAAAGAAACTAACGGTTTTATTTTATATTCATTGGAAATATTCCTTGTGGTATTTACCGTTAGAAGTGCGTGGTGTAATGATTACCGTCGCAGAAAATGAACACGGCGAGATTAGCTCAAATCCTGGACGCGGCTGTTCACCTTTCTAATACCCGTGGGAAAGGTAAGAATCCAACTATTCCTCCTCTAGCTATAAGTAAATAGTTGTTCAGACAGATCTTTAACCTTGGTATGGCAACCGGTCTAGGAGAATAAAAACTCTGAATTCAAACAAAAGAGGTCCACTTCTCGCTAATCAAAACTAATATGATAACTTCTGCTCTCCCTTCTCCTGTTCTATTCTATACAAAAGGGTAATCAGACAATAGTAAGTTTAATTAGTTTGTGTTAGAGTTTAGGGTAATTTAAATCGCTTGATCAAGACAACTTGTCAGTGGATGGTGGTGCGTGTGTATTACTTCAATATCTCAGCGTTGTTGGCCACTCTTAGATGGTTACATTCCTCGAGCAAGACTGACAGTAAAGAAGAAGAAAACAACGGAAGAAGAGTATGTTCATTGACCACAAATATAGATTCAAGTCATCAAAATCCCTTTCCTGATGAGAAAAATGTAAAGTTTTATTCTGTACTTTTATTTTGATCATGTTACATTTTTTTTACAAATTTTATTGTGTATTTTATACTATTTTATATATACCACTTGAGTTTGTATTCCTATATGCTACAGCATTAATTTGAAAACCTCTCTAAAATAGTTGGATTTTTTTGTGGAAAAATTGACAGTTCAAGTAGGGAAATAAGTAGGTTATTGAATATTACTATCAAAAGTTGTTATTTTTCTACTAACCTATATAATAAGTAGTCATGTGACAAACTGCCATAGGACATCTGAATTATGTACATATGTGAGAGGTTATGTCTCTCTCTTGCTTCCTTTTTTTTCAATTAATTACTGTTAAAAAATCTAGACGTATATGGAGTTGCGGAATGTTTTTTCACAATTCAAGGTTAGTGCTATTTTTCCCGACTTGGCCAGTCACATCATTAGGAGGATCGCCGTATTTTTTCGATACTTTTAACTGTAAGTTTAAAAAAAAAAAAGAAGAATTAATTTCGGTAAACGGTTCAGTATGAAAACAAAATGAATATTGCTTTAAAGAAATGCGCTTTACCACCTGGTCTGGACTCAAGTCCGTAGAGTTATTTACTTAGCGCGTCTTCTGTTGGCACAAGACTAAAGTCAAAGAGCCTATACAAGAGATTGAACTCACCTCCCTAGCTGAATGTGGAGCTGAATGAGGTGCTAGACAGGCTTGATTACTGTCGAAATTTTAGTCAACCAGATTAATAACTTGGCAGAAATCAATGATCGGATTCGTCCCAAGAGATGATCGAGCTTATTAAACAGTAGTATGTATTTAACCAACTCCTCCGCCACGAGTCGTATGTGACACAATGTCAATTTTTAAACGTACAGCTGATTTTATATCAGTTTTCCTTCTCACATACTGGGTACCTTATCTCGGCTAAAGCACGGACACTATCTTACTGTTGATCCGTCGCTGGTGGCAGAAGACGATGGCATTAGCTCAAAGTCAAACACAAACAGCTTCATCCAGTATTTGAACTTGAGTAACCGATTCTATTTCCTACAACGAGGGTCGTTACGCCAAGCACCCCCTACTAATCATGAATAATGATATGATATGCAAGACTAAATAATCAGCCATTACATGTTATCTAATGGAGCTCATTAATTCCAATTTTCGTTCAATCGCGTTGAAAGCAACGGTTCCCCTTAGATCACCAAGCTTAACCAGCGATGATCCTGTTTAATACTTAATTGGAGATCCATTTCAGAAGTAACAGGGACTGCCAGACACCTAATATCAAAATGTCTATATTCGGCATTAAATGACCCCAAAAGGGTTGATATGCCGAAAAACAAACAAATAAGTATCATTAATTCCATGTATATCGGCTAAAATATTAATAAAACTTCAATGGCTTTTTGTTCATGAAGGTAGGTGTGACGCTCAACCACTGATGCAAAAACAATCTCCCTGTTCTAACCCTACTGAAAAGGGAATAGACTCCCTGTCCGATGGATACCGACAAGGAGACTAAGATCACAATATTTGAATTGTCATTTGTTTATTAATGAAATATAGACTAAAATCCCAGTACTTTTTTAAATAATTACTTTCTGTTAGAAGATAATACATTGCACAAAAATGATTCTGAGATAAACACTAATAAGGTATCTGATACATTATAACTGAATAGCGTGTTCGATCCTCGGTGGATGCTCCAAATTGTTCAAATGTGGCAAACGGATTGGGTAATTATCTTCCTACCTAACCAAAGCGAAGTATCTTAAAATGGTTTCGTCCTAATATTATGTTCGTCTGCCGAAACTTACATCTATAAGAATCGAATTTACTATACTCAGATATGGTATAAAGCGCGCCCTATCGTGGTTTAATAGTTAGCAAGCTAAGACCCTTTACTACTACATAGCGTGTTCGATCCTCACTGAACTTAGAACCTTGTATCACATCTTACCCGTGGTGAACGGGTTGCGTAAATACCTACTAGGAAATTGTTTGTAACTTAGCCGGCAAAGAGAAACATCTCTAATTTGACGTTCGTGAAACACCCAGTGAGAATCAAGCTCACAGAAATATCAATGGTCTCGCAAGCTAGCCTAGTAATCATTATATTAAGACAAGGCTAGTTTCCATTTTTCTTCGTTACTTTGTGTTAATTGAAGAATTTCCTTTCTCCAATTTTTTTAGGTGTGCTTAATATTTTTGTTTATATAATGGAGTAAAGCGTTTTTTCTAATTTCTCTTTCAAGGTTATGTCTTTTTTTTATTTTCTTTATACAGAAGTATAATTCAATGATTTACAATATGATCAAAATATAAAAGTTCTCATTTGCTAGGCTTACCCTACTTTTTATATTAGATGTTTAAAAAAAAGATTAAACAATTGGTTAAGAAATATTTTCTCCTAAGACGTGAACTAGGGAAACAAACGAGATTCAATGAACATTTACTTCGTTTATTTTAATTGGAAATTAGATAGTAAGCAAATATATCGATCAAGCATACAAAAATACTTGTGAAAAAATATAGTATTTTACAAGAATTAAACACTTGAAATATTTATTAAAGTACTTTTTTTTTTAAATTGCGATTCATTTTATAAACGAAACACATCTAATCACTAGACTTATTTGCTATTTACTGCCAGTTATGAAATATATAAGCATTTATTTAACTGATAGAATTCGATCCAAATTAACAGTTCGAAGAACGATAACTCTCCATGACATAATTTTACGAAATGGCACACTGTCTCCCTTAAAGTGGCTTCTACAGTGAAATATAGTCAGCTTCTCATTCATTCTGTCTACGGTATGGCGACTGAATTGTTGCTCACTCTGATCAATAACGTGCGGGAATAAGACGGTTTGAGTAGTCTCCCTTGCATCATGGATGAGAGAAAATACACAAGTATTTCTAATTCAATTGGATTAAAAAGAAAAAAGAAAAAAAAGAATATATATGTATAATAAATTAAACAAGCCTGCAAAATGATATAAAATTAATCAACCGATCAAATAATACTTTTTAGTATTGATTTTGTTTTCTTCCTGTCAGTTAAAGTGATACAAAAATACCCGCAGGTTTTTATGTCGTAGTTTATTTTACTGAAAATGTTTTACTGAAAACAGATAGACTGAAAGAATTTTCAGCAAAGTTATGAAGTTCAAATTACCCTTTACGATAGACTGCATCATTCTCTGAATTTACGAACACGCACACACACACACACACACACACACACATATACCTCACGTGGTGTATGGTTTTCAAGCTAGATTCGCAGACCATTGATAGTGAGTTCGGTTCTCATTGGGCGCCCCATACTTCTGACCTTGTGCCACATCTAAGCTAATCTTAGTAAATAATTATATACTCACACACACATGCGTATACACATATGTATTATGCGTGTATGAAGAGGTGTAGATAACTATAAATATATATTTTTTGAGGTTTCAGCAATTATATCCAGGAAAAATTAAATATTTAAAATTATATAAAATGTATGAGCCGTTTTTGCGTGTGGGTACAAATTATCTATTGATTAGGAATTTCAAAATAATACTAAGAATATAACTAAAACTAAAAACATAAACCCACTTTTTTTATTTCATTAAATCTATTTCTATTTTTCTTTTTTTTTCTTTTTTTGTAGGTTTTTTGTTGTTGTTGTTTTGTTTTTTTCAATATCTGTTCGAATTTTATCGTGACAGTGATAAAAAGTGATATGACAGTAATGAAAAGAATATGAATAAAACACCAACTTAAAGAATTGATATAAAAACCGCTTATATTAGTTTATTCTTTAATATTAATGCAATATTTTTATCCATTATACTAGCAAATATATGCATCCTCCGGGCGCAAGTATTTAAGCTTTAATGTGCTAAAATATCATATTAAATTAGAAAGGCTAATGTAATTAAATAAGAATGCAGATAAAAAGATTTGAAACAGAAGGAGGTATAATCGAAAAATAGAACAACTGAAACTTAATCTTCTATCACTCCCGTCTTTCATTGCTGAATTTTCCTAATTTAACTACTTAGTAAAAATAGGAAGTAAAGAATAAAATCATAGTAATTTCTACTTGTTAATGGATTTCTTTTAAGATTTATCCCCGACATTTTTGCTCATAGTCATTAAGATAAAACCAAACTATTAGAAATCAATAATACCAAGCACATATTTATTAAAATCAATTATTAAAAAAATCTATATGCAAATTAGCCTTCCTGTTTACACTGTAAACCGCTATTTTGTTGTATATATATATATATATATATATATATATTTGCATGTTATTAGTATGTACATAAGGCCAACAGTATTAATAATGTACAACAATTTTATTAATAATTGAGGTATAAATAAAAAATAAAATACTGGAGATTGTGACTTGTGTAGTTTCGGTTACATACATACAAGCACACAATCCCCATTATAATAAGAGATGTGGATAAATGATAGTATATCACTTATGACAAACATACTGTTTCTCTGTCAGTAAATATTATGATCAAAACATTCCAGTGATACGCCTACTAGAAAAGGATGTAAATAAATTAGTTTTATCAGCTTTATTTTTAAAAGATGTTACACTAGAAAAAAAAAGCATTATAAAGTAAAATACATAGTTTATTTAAATGAATATTAGACGGAAGTAAAAATGATTCAATTTGAAAACCATGCGATTCAATTATAAAGCTCAAGTAAGCCTTATATTATCGATGAGTCATATAATATTCAAATTTCTGGTAAACGTTTAAGCATTAAATATATATTGAACTTTAAAAGGATTCAGACCATAATTATTTTACAAGTAATGTTGTATTCATTTACGTTTACGTATTTATGTGTCTCTTTATTTGTCCTATAAGATTTCTGAAAAGATGCAGTATTTGAAATTGATGTAACAGTATATTTGTTAATATGGATCGGAAAATAAAACCTTAGTATTTCATGTTGCATAAATACAAATACAAAACACACACACACACACACACACACACACACACACACACACACAGGTATGTGTATTGGACTATGTGTGTGTTTGTATGTGTTCGTCTATGTGTGTGTGCATGTGTTTGTGTTCTGTTTGTGTGTCTGTCTGTAGCAGGTGTGATATAAATATGTAGAATTAATCTGCCGTTCATTAAAAATTTACAATGCGGTGTTTAGATGATAACACGCGCAGAAACACGCAGACAGACACACTCATACTCAAAGGCATATATATATATATATATATATATATATATATATATATATAATATATAGATAGGATAAGTATGTAAACATGATGTGTTTGGATATGGCTTTTTCCCGACAATTTTTGGGAGAATATATGCTTAATTGAAGTCGTACCTAATTTTGAAAATTAGCCGTACATTTAAATAGGCATTCCCGCCTAATTAATTAATTATTAATCAATTAATTTTCAAAATTAGGTACGACTTCAATTAAGCACATATTCTCCCAAATATATATATATATATATATATATATATATATATATATATATATATATATATATATATATATATATATATATATATATATATATATAATATATAATATATATATATATATATTCATTTAGAATTTATAAATGTATAAAATCTACATTATATACATCATCATCATCAATTCGGATTCGCTTGACTCTCTCTCTCTCTCTCTCTCTCTCTCTCTCTCTTATATATATATATATATATATATATATATATATATATATATATATATATATATATATACTAGCAAAAGTACCCGGTACATAGGGATACCAGGGTGTGTTCCTAAAAATAAAATTCTAAACATATCACCGAAAATTTATGTATCACAATGTTTATTTTAGGGAATCTTTTTTTAAACATTGAAAATATTTTTTTTTAAATGTTATCCTGAATTTTTTAGTGTTTTGAAATAATATTATGTCATAATATTGACATCTTATTAGGTAGAATTCAGAATTCATGTTTCTTTTTATTAATAAAAAAAATCCTATATAGAAACTTATAAAAATCTTCTGATATAATTATTGAGACTATTATCTTTATAGAAAAAAAATTGTTTTTTTTTTATCTGATTATTTTTTTCAGATTCCATAAAATATGGGGGCGGGGGGAGACCTCGTAAAAAATATTTCCTCTATGATATTTTAAGAAAAAAACCTATTTCAAACCTATTTTCATTTTTCATAGAATTTGTTAAAAAAGCAGATAGTCATGACTTGTTTTTGGTTACTTTTATTTTCAGTTTTTTTAACGGTACGAAAATATAAACAGTGTTTTCATTAATAATTTTCATTATTTCCGTAATCTTAATTATTTTTTAAATCATCAGGAGTTTTTTTTAATGTTTCTTCTTTTTAATGGTCCATAAATGTTGAAGATAATGATAATCTTTATTCAAGTTTCATTGTTGTAAATAGAATACTGTTGTCTAAGACAAGTTTCAATGAAAATCCAGTTTGAAAATAATAATAGTATTTGGGGACAATTTTAAATTCAGTTTTTAATTGCTTGGTGAGTTAGAAATACATTGGAATTTATTTATTTCAAATTTTTGTACATGACAATTCAAATCCAGTTCTTAACGATAAAAAGAAGCTGAGAATCGAAAATTTAAATTCTTCGTATTGCAATATCTATTTTTGCTTAAACTCAAGATAGCATTTTAAAAACATATCTTTTTAAAAGGTTTTCATTAGTTCTCTAAAAAATTAAGACGTTTCTTTACAATTAGTATTAATTACAAAACAACTCGTTCTATCATTTTTAAAATTTACATTTAATATATATATATACAACCCTATACTGGTGAATATTTTAAAACATTTTCATATTTTTTATTTACATTTAAAATCTTTTTATTAAAATGTATCCGTAAAATTGTGTTTTGAAACAATTTTAATTTTTCTACAATTTTTTGTTCATGACAACAATTTAATTTAAGTGAGTGTACAATTTAAGAATATGGACAAAGATTTGATTTTACGTTAAAAGTTAGTCTAAAAAACATACGAAGTATGATTTTACTTCGTATAATCGGCTCTCCAAAGCAAAATATTTTAACACTAATAAAAATAATTCAATAGATAAAAACTCATACAAATTACACATTTAGAAAGACTACTTTCTTTTCTTTCTAACCAAATGACTATTTTGAAGATTGGACAAAAAAAAACGAATTTTATTTTCCGTCAAAGTTCAGTCATAGTTGTAGCGGACATTATGAATGACTGGCAGCTGATATTCTTTCTTTCTTTCTTTCTTTCTTTCTTTCTTTCTTTCTTCTTCTTCGGGCAGTTGAAAAAAGCATGAGCCAAGTTTCTGCTGATACACCAAGCAACAGGAGCAGCTTATGATACTTTCCGAAAATCGTTTGATTTTTGTTTAATTAATTAATTATATCCTTAATTAGTAAAAATCAATAACCAAATTTGGCGTATTTCTTAGAAGAATATCAAGGTTTATGCAAGATTTCGAATCGGAGTGAACTCCCGCTTTGGAGTTATACGTCGACACTTACATACCAAACTTTCTTATATATATATATATATATATATATATATGTATATATATATATATATATATATATGTGTGTGTGTGTGTGTGTGTGTGTGTGTGTGTGAGAGAGAGAGAGAGAGAGAGAGGGGGGTATATCTCATTGTACTAATCCCCAACGACATTTAATTCCTATACCAGTTGGATCCCGAATTAAGAAAAATAAATAGACGACTAGAAAAACTTAAGATAAAGATCATAAAAAAGAAATATCCGTTGTTTTTAACAGTAATTGCATATATATATATATATATATATATATATATATATATATATATTCTAAAATATGCGTAAGTTCGGCATGATTGAATATATACATATTTAGTATACTCCTTGCACTTCATGCCGTCAGTATGCAGTACATTTTGTCAATCTTAGGTTTCTGAGCAAAGAGAAATAGAATTTCTAATATGCAGCAGCATTAGACTTATGTAGTTTGCAGGGTGATTATTACCAGCTCTCCATAAGGCAGTAGAAAATATGTAATTTAATAGTGACTAAGTACTTCGATTTATTTTTGCATAAACACACGCATGCTAAAACAAATAAACAAAAGAAGAAAAACATAGTAGATCTTTTTGTACTCTTGTTTTCCGAAACCTTCTTATTTTATAGATTCAACCTCTAAGAGGTTCGGCTAGAAAATTAATAGGCTGGCAAAGATATTTTATGAAATATGAGCAAATGGACTTCTTTTCTTTAACATAATCTCGCTGGGGGCCACACTTTTCTTTAATCGGTGTTGTATTACTTAGATTTCATTGGTCGGATATGACGTCACCATATGCGATTTTATGCCTGTCCTCGTATTTATGTATTTGAATGATCACGTGCACAGACACACAATTACACCCACCCAAACACAGACACCCACAGACACACACACACATATATACACACACACACACATATACACACATATAAATTTATATATACATATAAAGAGAGTGAGTGATATATATATATATATATATATATATATATATATATATATATATATATATATATATATATCCTCTGTGTGTGTGCGTGTAAAAAAAGATAGATAGGTAGATAGATAACATTACACGTATAAAAATTGGCTAAAACATTTCCTTTTTTAATAAATAAATATTTTTGATAACGAATGATTATCCAGGATATTTTTTAATAAATGTTATCTTTTCTTTGGTACTTCCTTTTACTTTGATTTTAATGTCTCCAACTGCTTACCATCCCTGTCAACACAGTATTGGAATCTTCCATAGCTGCTATCCGCAATCTCTGTTCTTATTTTCGAATAAAGATATTAGAGTAGAAATATCAACATTTTTCCTATAATGTATTGACAGGGGGGTGAGACTGTTTGAAATTATATCATAAAGGTACTCCCATAAGTGAATTAGCATTTATTTTGTATCACCATGTATTTCATCATGGTTACTTCCTCAAACTGATACATTACGTCTGTTTTGTATTTAGCAGTGTGGATTCCTCCAAAGATATAATATTTACAATGCGAACGTCGCACTTAAAGCGTAATTTTGCATATCCAAAACAAAAAACAAACAAATTTGACAGTGAAAGGGTTAAGTAATGATGTTGAACCTACACTTAGATGTAAACTTATTCCGCCATGTCGGCTGGAGCTGTAGAATACACTGATTGCACTCTTGCAGCAGGGTAATACCCACCAATGGGAACACCTATTTACCGTGCATGGCACCCCATAATGCCTGGGGATGCGATTCTGGAGGTCTACTAGTCTGTGACCCCAGTACTAAGCGGCCACATGACATGCAACACTTCACTTCGACCCTTATTTGGGTTACGCAAGTGATCGGAGAGGTCCTACCGGATCAATCGGCTGGTTATATAAAGAACTAGCACCTATATGATTTAGTATTTTTCAAATTGCTATTATAGAAAAAGAAAAAAACAACCACTAGAAGTGCGAGTCACTATGAGTTTATTAAAACACACGAAGTCATTTCTTCACATTTATTACTACACAAGAAATTAATGAAAATTATTTCTAACAGTTTATAAAGACAAACAAAACTATTTACCACAGACTATTCGCTTACAAATACTATATATACAAATTAACATATATAGTCTTCAAGCGTTGATATATCATTAAATAACAAACAAAACTTTCTGTAACAAGGCGAGTTCTTTTTGTTGGCATCAATTAATTTTTAACGAAAGAGGAAAAGTGTAAAATTTATTTTTTAGTTAAAGGAAATGTTTTTTGTTAAAATGGGAAAATCAAAATATTGTATAAATTTTGATTTTACTTATTGTGTTTACAGATACAGGCACAGGGCACTGCAAGGCCTACAGTAACCTAAGGGGATATTTTTATCAAAGGTGTCCGAAATCAAGAGATAGACTTATTTTGGGGGCTGGCGGATAGCACTGGTTAAACATGTCACGTTTGTAGAATAGCTACAATGTTTTCTATATAAACGAAGCTCTGAATAGTTAAGAAATCAGTCAGTCCGGATGGAGTCAGAGGGGATAACCACTGAAATTACGGAAATAAGAAATATTTGCCACTAGAAGAAACATACCTTGCTGCCAAGAAAAACACCGATATAAGAACTGACACAGTCCAGTTCACATTTGCTGAATTACTCAATGCTAATTAGCACATAACAAAATGCCAAACCAAGCTCCGTGCCATGTAATTTATTTCCGACCTAGTGTGCAAAACAAATCCTTTTCAGTTATATATGATAATAAAACCGTTGTTATTGTTGTGTTTTGTCTCGTTCTTATAGTTGGCGATAACTACGGCAGCGTATTTTCACTGATCTTCAGACCCGTCACAAAGATGCTCCGACCTAGTTGTATCGATCCCAGTTCTGCAGATCGAAGGAACACGATGTGGACACAGAAGGCCTCGACAGAAGGCATCGACAGAGCAACTGGCCGGAGACACATGTAGTAGTCGCGGAACTAAGTAATCTTATCAAGTACAATGACTGGCATAAAACGACACTACTAAGTTGTTCATAAGTTGTATCAGAAATTTTGACCATTTGAAAATAACTTAAAACCCACTTAGCAAATTGGCAATAGACATCAACCTGTGTTAGACCTTTCGTTTCCCTGTCAAGAATATTTTAATGTCTGATTTCCAGATTGATCGATTTTAATAGCATGTCAACCTGTCTACGTTTATTGTATATCTGATATTCCGAAATGTTTGTTTTTTAAACGGTACCGCTTTCATAAAATCAATTTTCACAAGAACGACAGAAATGGATTACAAGAAACACCTGAATAAGGCCAGTGGGTACATCGGCTGAAACATTGTGTGTGTATGTATTTTACAATAAACATAAGTGCAAAGTTGTCGAAAGTAGCTCTTTAGTCATGAAGTTAAGGAAGAAAATGATCTTCCGAGATTTAAAAATAAACGAATGGTATTACTTTCACAAGCTCAATCTTCACAAGAAGGAATTTCCAAGAAGGAATATAAATGGTGCTTCTTTTACAGATACATTTGCAAGAAGGACAGAAATATTCAAATCAGCTGTGCATATCTTAGAAAATAAGTTGAAAATAAAATCGTATAGGGTTTAGACTGAGAAAGAGGTTAAGGGATGTATATTGATATGTCATACTTCTTTTCAACCAAGTAATTTTCATATCTTAATTCGATAAATGAGGTAGATATTTTATTCATAGATTGTACATGGATTCCTACTTCTAATGGAACAAAACACTGACTGAAAAAATGTATTCCACCAAGATAATAATGTTCCTTGTAATTATTATAACTTCAGTAAACTCTTTGAAAATTGTATTCTAGCTTAGCCAATAACCTGTTGTGAACCCAATCTTCAATTTCATATAAGTGGAAGCATCTTGAACAAATACCGTCAAATGAATATTGGGATTGCCTACCTGCTGATATCTTGTAGAAATTGTGCGATTTAGTGACTCAACATGATTTGGAAATTGAAGGCAACTAAACGTTGACATATTCAATATTGTTCTGCTGTATCTTATGCTAATCCTTTGGGTGCATGTATAATATTAACGGGGCGTGTTTTTCAAATAATAGGCCAACCACTCACCCGTAGGAACCCGATTGTGCCAATCAACAACCAGCCAAGAATGGCTTCCTTACTGTTAAATAAAGGTTTACAACATTCTATAGGCAATAGCAGTGTAGAAATGTAAATTCCCAGCATAAAATCAGTGACATCCACACGAACGTGCGCACGAACACACTTATACTCACACAAAAATAAACATACACAAATACGCACACTCATAAGCACTTACTCAAACACTCT
This sequence comes from Doryteuthis pealeii, assembly GCA_023376005.1. Taxonomy (NCBI): domain Eukaryota; kingdom Metazoa; phylum Mollusca; class Cephalopoda; order Myopsida; family Loliginidae; genus Doryteuthis; species Doryteuthis pealeii. The sequence continues at coordinate 70,850,490 of CM042139.1, forward strand.
CTCTCTCCCTCCCTCCCTCCTCTCTCTCTCTCTCTCTCACACACACACACACACATACACACACACTCTCTCTCTCTCCCTCTCTATGTCTCATATATATATATATATATATATATATATATATATATATAGATTTTTTTTGTCATTATTTTCATAGTGAGTTCGAAGCATTAATTAAAATGTAATAATAAATTTTTGAAGGCGTAATAATGCACATTTATGTTTAAAAAACATATTTATTTCTTTTTTTTTCCTTTTTTTTTTCTTATTAAGGGTCCAAATATTTTCAAGCGAAGCTCATCATCAGGGAATGAATTATTTTCTCATAATTTTCATCTGTATTTAATGAATTCAATCGTGTTGTTGTTCATTGAATGTTTGGTGGTAACTGTGAAAAATTTTTTTTTTTTTTTTTCCGGCGAAGATATAGTTACGCTCGGTAAATTCCGTAATAAATCGGTGCGGTGATCGTGTTCCGCGGGATTTTTTGAAAATTATTTCATATATAAATTCTTTTTTCTTTTTTTTATAATACTATAAAATAATGAAGTCCTGCTCAGGGACACTGGAATAAAGATTTTTTTTGTCATTATTTTCATAGTGAGTTCGAAGCATTAATTAAAATGTAATAATAAATTTTTGAAGGCGTAATAATGCACATTTATGTTTAAAAAACATATTTATTTCTTTTTTTTTTCCTTTTTTTTTTTTCATATTAAGGGTCCAAATATTTTCAAGCGAAGCTCATCATCAGGGAATGAATTATTTTCTCATAATTTTCATCTGTATTTAATAAATTCAATCGTGTTGTTGTTCATTGAATGTTTGGTGGTAACTGTGAAAAATTTTTTTTTTTTTTTCCGGCGAAGATATAGTTACGCTCGGTAAATTCCGTAATAAATCGGTGCGGTGATCGTGTTCCGCGGGATTTTTTGAAAATTATTTCATATATAAATTCTTTTTTCTTTTTTTTATAATACTATAAAATAATGAAGTCCTGCTCAGGGACACTGGAATAAAGATTTTTTTTGTCATTATTTTCATAGTGAGTTCGAAGCATTAATTAAAATGTAATAATAAATTTTTGAAGGCGTAATAATGCACATTTATGTTTAAAAAACATATTTATTTCTTTTTTTTTCCTTTTTTTTTTTTCATATTAAGGGTCCAAATATTTTCAAGCGAAGCTCATCATCAGGGAATGAATTATTTTCTCATAATTTTCATCTGTATTTAATAAATTCAATCGTGTTGTTGTTCATTGAATGTTTGGTGGTAACTGTGAAAAATTTTTTTTTTTTTTCCGGCGAAGATATAGTTACGCTCGGTAAATTCCGTAATAAATCGGTGCGGTGATCGTGTTCCGCGGGATTTTTTGAAAATTATTTCATATATAAATTCTTTTTTCTTTTTTTTATCTAATCTATAAAAGAGAGATTTTGGTATGTACGTGTCGACGTATAACTCCAAAACGGGAGGTCACTCAGATTTAAAATCTTGCATACACATTGATATCGTTCTAACTAAGAAACACTCCAAATTTGGTTATTGATTTTTACTGATTAAGGGATATAATTAATTAATCAAACAAAAATCAAACGATTTTTCGAAAGCCATAGCATAGCTGCTGCTGCTGCTAATGCTTGGTATATCAGCAGGAGCTCGGCTGACTGTTTTACCAGCAGAAAAAAGAAAGAAAGAAACAACGAAAATGTTAGCGATTCGCATAAAACAGTCAGGCGAGTCGCTAACATTTTCAGCAGCAGAAAGAAAGAAAGAAAGAAACAATGAAAATGTTAGCGACAAACTTGAACTATGACTAAATTTTAACGTAAAATAAATTCGTTTTTTTTATAATCTTTCTAAATATTTATTCATATTTATCGTATGTTTTTGAAACTAACTTTTATTTTACAATGTACACTCACTTAAATTAAATTGTTGTCATGCACAAAAAATTGTAGAAAAATGAAAATTGTTTCAAAACACAAGTTTACGGTTACATTTTTAAAAAATAAGATTTTAAATGTCAATAAAAATCAGTCACCAGTATATGGTTGTATAAATGTAAATTTAAAAAAAATGATAAAACGAGTTGTTTAGTAATTAATACTAATGGTTTTTAAAAAAGTCTTAATAGTTTAGAGAACTAATGAAAACGTTTTAAAATGTAAGCAAAAATAGATATTGCATTCTTTTTATCGTTAAGAACTAGATTTGAATTGTCATGTAGAAAAAATTCAAAGAAATAAATTACAATGTACTTCTAACTTATCAAGCAATTAACAACTGAATTTAAAATTGTCCCCCAAATACTATTATTATTTTCAAACTGGAGTTTCAGTGAAACTTTTCATGAAAAGAAGAGAAAATAATCTTGCTCAAATTTGTACGAGTCTTTATCAATTGAATTATTTTTTATAGCGAATTATAAAAAAATTATTTTGCTTCGGACAGCAAAAGTATGTTTTAAGGAAAAATCAAATCTTATTCATATCGCAATCTTTTTATTCCTGTCTTTAAAATATAAATTTAGTTAGAAATGAAATGAAATAATCTATCTTCCAAATATTTATTTGGTAAGAAAGAGCGAAGTAAAGTAAAAAAAAGAAAAAAGTAAGCGCTTATTGTTTATTTAATAAATATAATCTAACTCAACTTTGTATATATACGAAAAAATTAAAAACCAAGGAATTTTAGAAAGAAAAGCCTTTTACAAAAATAGGTAGTTAAATTATAACTACTTATTTCGTAACTAAGTAAACATAGTTGTATATTCGTATTGTAATAAAAACAAAAAAGATATATAATAAAAATACGATGTCGTTAACATTTCATATATAAACAAAACAGTGTATGATATGTTCTTACCTTAAACATAAAATAAAAATGATTCTAATGTACGTAACTTGAATGAGAAAATTTGTTCTTTAATTTATCATAATTCTAATGATAAATAAATAGGCAGATTTTTTTTTTGCCTATTTTTTATTTTTTATTTTTATTCCGGTCATGGACCGGGTACTTTAGCTAGTAATACTATAAAATAATGAAGTCCTGCTCAGGGACACTGGAATAAAGATTTTTTTTGTCATTATTTTCATAGTGAGTTCGAAGCATTAATTAAAATGTAATAATAAATTTTTGAAGGCGTAATAATGCACATTTATGTTTAAAAAACATATTTATTTCTTTTTTTTTCCTTTTTTTTTTTCATATTAAGGGTCCAAATATTTTCAAGCGAAGCTCATCATCAGGGAATGAATTATTTTCTCATAATTTTCATCTGTATTTAATAAATTCAATCGTGTTGTTGTTCATTGAATGTTTGGTGGTAACTGTGAAAATTTTTTTTTTTTTTTTTTCCGGCGAAGATATAGTTACGCTCGGTAAATTCCGTAATAAATCGGTGCGGTGATCGTGTTCCGCGGGATTTTTTTGAAAATTATTTCATATATAAATTCTTTTTTCTTTTTTTTATAATACTATAAAATAATGAAGTCCTGCTCAGGGACACTGGAATAAATTTTTTTTGTCATTATTTTCATAAAATAACTAACACCGAGCGTAACTATATCTTCGCCGGAAAAAAAAAAATTTTTTTCACAGTTACCAAAACATTCAATGAACAACAACACGATTGAATTTATTAAATACAGATGAAAATTATGAGAAAATAATTCATTCCCTGATGATGAGCTTCGCTTGAAAATATTTGGACCCTTAATATGAAAAAAAAAAAAAGAAATAAATATGTTTTTTAAACATAAATGTGCATTATTACGCTTCAAAAATTTATTATTACATTTTAATTAATGCTTCGAACTCACTATGAAAATAATGACAAAAAATCTTTATTCCAGTGTCCCTGAGCAGGACTTCATTATTTTATAGTATTATAAAAAAAAGAAAAAAGAATTTATATATGAAATAATTTTCAAAAAATCCCGCGGAACACGATCACCGCACCGATTTATTACGGAATTTAACCGAGCGTAACTATATCTTCGCCGGAAAAAAAAAAAAAAAAAAATTTTCACAGTTACCACCAAACATTCAATGAACAACAACACGATTGAATTTATTAAATACAGATGAAAATTATGAGAAAATAATTCATTCCCTGATGATGAGCTTCGCTTGAAAATATTTGGACCCTTAATATGAAAAAAAAAAAGGAAAAAAAGAAATAAATATGTTTTTTAAACATAAATGTGCATTATTACGCCTTCAAAAATGTTTTATTATATATATATATATATATATATATATATATAATATATTATATATATATATAGTAACAGAAGCACCCAGTCCATGTCTAAATGGATTTCAAAAAACACCACAGAGTGACCGAGAAAGATAAAAGAGAGGAGTAAATGAGGGGTAAAATGAAAAGAACTTATCAAATTCCATGTCAAATTAAGGATATATTTGCAAAGATCCTTACCATCGAGAAGTTTAGTTCCATAATGTAGGACCCTCTTTTTCGGGAAAGAGCGTACACTCAGCCCGGCCGTCAGGCATGATCCTTATTTTTGGCTACAAATAATTTTCAACTAATCATTAGATTAATCAACGGCTACCCAATATTAAAAAAAATGTTTAAAAAAATATTCAACACACAGATATAATATCCGCGCAAACCTTCTAATATTTAGTTAGGAAATTAAACCGCCAACCACCACTCCCATATTTCATCTTATGTCAACAATCATATATACATATATTTATTTTTTGCTCAGTTCGGCATGAAACCCAAAGTACTGCGGAGTTAACGAGATCGGATTTAGAACTTGCGTGAATAAATTCTTTTATCTCTTGTATGAAGAAATAGATACAAGCTGCTGTACTCAAAAGGGAGAAATCAGTAGGGTACCTCTAATTTGACAACTGAAGGGAGAAAATACAAGTATCTGAACCTATTATTGCACGTGTCAACGTTTTAAATGGAAATTCATATCAATATAGAACAACAATTGTGTGAAGTAAACAGTCATATAAGCCACAGATCCCAGCCAACCCAAACAGTCGATCGGGCCAAGAGATAAGGTAATTTATGAAAGAAATTAAAACTTTCTTTTTTTTTTATATATTTATTTCAGGCAATAATCGAAGGCAGACACTCTATATTTATGTGCATACATAGCCATCTCACCCAAACAATGTCAGAGCAATGTAAAAGAAAATTCTACAAACTAGCGGGAACAATCTTTATTCTAATTGAATTGGCAGAGATATTGTTACCGTGAGCAATATGTTTGGGCTGGCATCAAATCGCGTACGGCTCCTGAATCATCCGATGTTTTTTTTGTTTTTTTTTTACATAGGATGATTCCTACCTTCCTCCTTGTATTTTTGGGTTGTTTTTGTTTGTATTTTTATAATTCTTACTTTTTTTTTTTTTTCAATTTCATGTCCCATCTTTTTCTTTTTTATAATCCTCTGATCATTATATTTCAAAGGGACAAAAATAATCACAAAAACGATTCAGAATTGCTTCAACATTTCTCGTACTCATTCCGATTTTATATCACGCAATAGACACGTTATACAGACACGATAAACACACACACACACACACACACACCACACATATATATATATATATATATATATATATATGTACCTATTCCAATTTTATATTACAATATGTAATATATATAGGATATATGCATATATATGAGGGGTAAAGTGGGGAAATAAATCCGATGGTATGTAGAAATTAGCAAAAAAACAAAGTATTCCAAAAGATAAATATATTTCAGATGATGAAGTCGACATTAAAACGTTGCGGTTTATTATAAAACCCCATCAAGACATTAGAATGAGCATATTATTGTCTTCTGAGTTAGAATTATTTTCAAAATGAAAATGAAGGTTGAGGAAGTATGGGAGAAAATGTTGTTGTTTTTTTCCGTTAGCAATGTTCCTTAAAAAATGGGAAAAGGAAGGAATATTTGAATGTTTTAGTGGATTTTTAAAGTTCATTAAATTTTGACTATTACAAGCAGAAATATCAATTATAAAGGTCATTGAAAAACCAGCAAAATAACGTATAATTAAGATACGTTTTACTTTTCTTTGTTTCAAATGCAATTACTACACGTTAGAAATATATTCAGATTTCATAGAATCTATCGTAAAACCTATTTAACATTCATTTCAATAACACTGTGGTTTATGTAGCTGGTTTTATTGTTACTTATGTGTCTAAAATGTCTGATATTCCAGCTTAAATGATGTATAAAAATATTTCATTTAAATGAATTTACATCATGATTGTCTGGTGTGTTGTTATGTTATGCTCAAATACTGTTAAAATTACGTGTACGCTAAAGGACATATGGCTTCATTCACGCTGGGATTCATATTTGCATTTAGTAGATTATGCAAGACGTCTTTACGAACTGAAAGCCGAAAAAAACTAAAACATGTGAGATGATTTAAATCTTAAAAATAGCATACTTACCTCAAATGAATATTTTTTCCTGTTTATACCTGTCTCGTGTAATAAAGCAGTTTGCTTCCCATGTACATTTATTTTGTTTTGAAAAATATGAAATTGTCATATCAATATATAAAAGAATGGTAGCTCTCTTGTTTGCCTAAAATACTACGTGTTTCATATACAAACACAACAAACTGTAAATTTAAAATATACAGAAAATGCATTACTGCCTTCTTATACTAAATGTCTTATGAATAAGATGTTAATATGAGGGTTTGTCAAAACGTAATGCCATTTTGTTTAGGCCAGGTATAATTACCGACACAGAAACATATATCATACATCAAAACGAAGCTGGTCGTCTGTGGATCACATCCTTACTTCTCCTCATATTCATCGTTTCTCACAATTGCAATGTTCCACTTTGAATGAAACATGTATCTCTGCCCCGTAAAATTTTGTTACTTGTTTGAGTCACTTCCTCGCTACAGATTTCACTTCCTCGTCATTGGAATGATGTTTGCCTCTCAAACCCTCTTTCATGGACCGAAGAAATAATAGTCTGAAGGTGCTAAGACTGGTAAGTATGGAGTGCGGAGAAGTTGTCCACCTGATTGAGGCTATTTTTCTCGTCGGATTCCTGCTCTGAGCCTCGTTAGGGTCTGAATATAAGCCTTAGATTTTATAAAAATTTTTTTTTTAAACTTCACATAAAATAAAGGAAATGACATTACTTTTTTACTCATCCTCGTAGATGGGTATTGATCCAAAAATATATTGATTTCCTTTCCAATTTATTATATAATCTTGAAATTATATTATTCTTCATAACATAAAGTGTTCGTCACAGGCGAAAAAGTTTGACAGTGGTATTTAAACAAAAAATGAATCAATTGGTAACTTCATCTCTTGACTTGTCTGTGGGCAGCATTCACAATGAATGCATTGAGAAGACTCCATTCATTCAAAGATGGAGCATTATGGAAATAGAAATACGCAAGCGGCCCCAAACCCCCGCATGCAGATACTCTTGTTCACCGCAGATCATCCAATAGATGCGGGACGAGAAGACCAATGTAAGCGCAGGTTTCCTGGGCAGACGTCTAGTGGAATTTCAACAAAGAACCTTTACCGGGTTGTGTCCTTATACAACCGAGTTCCAGACTGTCCATCTTGGGTGGCTCAGAAAAGAACATAAGTTCGAGACGGCAAACAGATATACGCGATCCATGGCGGAACTCAACATCCTACGAGATATAGAGCTGATCCGGAATATGACAAGAAGGGGAAGCCACACACACCCAAAAGTCTAAGGAGCCTTACCTGTGGATACAGGTAAGTGCCATATTAAGAGTCCTCTTTTATTTAGGTGGGGGTATTTTACTATTCTGCAGGAGAGGCCACCGCGTTATTCAAGTTTCTATCGACAGTGGAAGTAATGCAATATTTGAATCTATAGCTCAGTCTGTAAGTGTCGGTTAGGAACCACAAGGTTCCTGGTTCAATACCGGTCCTCGCCAACTCAGCGTATGAGAGCACAGGGATTTGTGCGGTAAAGTTAAAAGTTATGATAGGTATTGCAATCCTTTCACTAGCGCTTTATTCTAGCGTCTGAAGTGATTGCAACCTTCATCAACTTTAACTTTACCGCACAAATCCCTTGATACGCTGAGTTGGCGAGGACGGTATGAACCAGGAACCTTGTGGTTTCCTAACCGGACACTTTACAGACTGAGCTATAGATTCAAATATTGCATTACTTCCACCCTGTCGATAGAAACTTGAAATAACGCGTGCCTCTCCTGCAGAATAGTAAATACCCCACCTAAATAAAAGAGGACTCTTATATGGCACTTACCTGTATCCACAGGTAAGGCTCCTTAGACTTTTGGGTGTGTGTGGCATTTCCCTTCGTTGTCATATTCCGGATCAGCTCTATATCTCGTAGGATGTTAGAGTTCCAGCCATGGATCGCGTATATCTGTTTGCCGTCTCGAACTTATGTTCTTTTCTGAGCCACCAAGATGGACAGTTGGAACTCGGTTGTATAAGGGACACAACCCGGTCAAAGGTTCTTTGTTGAAAATTCCACTAGACGTCTGCCCCAGGAAACCTGCGCTTCATTTGGTCTTCTCGTCCCCGCATCTATTGGATGATCTGCGGTGAAAAGAGTATCTGCATGCGGGGTTTGGGACCGCTTGCGTATTTTCTATTTCCATAATGCTCCATCTTTGAATGAATGGAGTCTTCTCAATGCATTCATTGTGAATGCTGCCACAAGACAAGTCAAGAGATGAAGTTACCAATTGATTCATTTTTTGTTTAAATACACTGTCAAAACTTTTTCGCCTGTGACGAACATTTATGTTATGATAGAAATAATATAAAATTTCAAGATTATATAAATAAATTGGAAAGGAAATCAATATTTTGAGATCAATACCATCTACGAGGATGAGTAAAAAAAGTAATGTCATTTCCTTTATTTTGTGAAGTTTAAAAAAAAAATTTTTTAATAAAATCTAAGGCTTAATTCAGACCCTAACGAGGCTCAGAGCAGGAATCCGACGAGAAAATAGCCTCAATCAGGTGGACAACTTCTCCGCATACTCCATACTTACCAGTCTAGCACCTAGACTATTATTCTTCGGTCCATGAAAGAGGGTTTGAGAGGCAAACATCATTCAATGACGGGAAGTGAAATCTGTAGCGAGGAAGTGACTCAAACAACAGTCAACAAATTTTACGGGGCAAGAGATACATGTTCTCATTCAAGGTGTGGAACATGCAATTGTGAGAAACGATGAATATGAGGAGAAGTAAGGATGTGATCACAGACGACCACTTCGTTTTGATGTATGATATATGTTTCTGTGTCGGTAATTATACCTGGCCTAAACAAAATGGCATTACGTTTTGACAAACCCTCATATTAACATCTTATTCATAAGACATTAGTATAAGAAGGCAGTAATGCATTTCTGTATATTTTAAATTTACAGTTTTTGTGTTTGTATATGAAACACGTAGTATTTTAGGCAAACAAGAGAGCTACCATTCTTTTATATATTGATATGACAATTTCATATTTTCAAAAAAAATAAATGTACATGGGAGCAAACTTGCTTTATTTACACGAGACAGGTATAAACAGGAAAAAATATTCATTTGAGGTAAGTATGCATTTTAAGATTTAAATCATCTCACATGTTTTAGTTTTTTTCGGCTTTCAGTTCGTAAAGACGTCTTGCATAATCTACTAAATGCAAATATGAATCCCAGCGTGAATGAAGCCCATATGTCCTTTAGCGTACACGTAATTTTAACAGTATTTGAGCATAACATAACAACACACCAGACAATCATGATGTAAATTCATTTAAATGAAATATTTTATACATCATTTAAGCTGGAATATCAGACATTTTAGACACATAAGTAACAATAAAACCAGCTACATAAAACCACAGTGTTATTGAAATGAATGTTAAATAGGTTTACGATAGATTCTATGAATCTGAATATATTTTAACGTGTAGTAATTGCATTTGAAACAAAGAAAGTAAAAACGTATCTTAATTATACGTTATTTGCTGGTTTTCAATGACCTTATAATTGATATTTCTGCTTGTAATAGTCAAAATTTAATGAACTTTAAAAATCCACTAAAACATTCAAATATTCCTTCCTTTCCCATTTTTTAAGGAACATTGCTAACGGAAAAAACAAAACATTTTCTCCATACTTCCTCAACCTTCATTTTCATTTTTGAAAATAATTCTAACTCAGAAGACAATAATTGCTCATCTAATGTCTTGATGGGGTTTTATAATAAACCGCAACGTTTTAATGTCGACTTCATCATCTGAAATATATTTATCTTTTGGAATACTTTGTTTTTTGCTAATTTCTACATACCATCGGATTTATTTCCCCACTTACCCCTCATATATATGCATATATCCTATATATATTACATATTGTAATATAAAATTGGAATAGGTACATATATATATATATATATATATATATATATGTGTGTGTGTGTGTGTGTGTGTGTGTGTGTGTTTATCGTGTCTGTATAACGTGTCTATTGCGTGATATAAAATCGGGAATGAGTACGAGAAATGTTGAAGCAATTCTGAATCGTTTTTGTGATTATTTTTGTCCCTTTGAAATATAATGATCAGAGGATTATAAAAAAAGAAAAAGATGGGACATGAAATTGAAAAATAAAAAAAGTAAGAATTATAAAAATACAAACAAAAACAACCCAAAAATACAAGGAGGAAGGTAGGAATCATCCTATGTAAAAAAAAAAAACAAAAAACATCGGATGATTCAGGAGCCGTACGCGATTTTGATGCCAGCCCAAACATATTGCTCACGGTAACAATATCTCTGCCAATTCAATTAGAATAAAGATTGTTCCCGCTAGTTTGTAGAATTTTCTTTTACATTGCTCTGACATTGTTTGGTGAGATGGCTATGTATGCACATAAATATAGAGTGTCTGCCTTCGATTATTGCCTGAAATAAATATATAAAAAAAAAAGAAGTTTTAATTTCTTTCATAAATTACCTTATCTCTTGGCCCGATCGACTGTTTGGGTTGGCTGGGATCTGTGGCTTATATGACTGTTTACTTCACACAATTGTTGTTCTATATTGATATGAATTTCCATTTAAAACGTTGACACGTGCAATAATAGTTCAGATACTTGTATTTTCTCCCTTCAGTTGTCAAATTAGAGGTACCTACTGATTTCTCCCTTTTGAGTACAGCAGCTTGTATCTATTTCTTCATACAAGAGATAAAAGAATTTATTCACGCAAGTTCTAAATCCGATCTCGTTAACTCCGCAGTACTTTGGGTTTCATGCCGAACTGAGCAAAAATAAAATATATGTATATTATGATTGTTGACATAAGATGAAATATGGGAGTGGTGGTTGCGGTTTTAATTTTCCTAACTAAATATTAGAAGGTTTGCGCGGATATTATATCTGTGTGTTGAATATTTAAACATTTTTTTTTTAATATTGGGTAGCCGTTGATTAATCTAATGATTAGTATTGAAAATTATTTGTAGCCAAAAATAAGGATCATGCCTGACGGCCGGGCTGAGTGTACGCTCTTTCCCGAAAAAGAGGTCCTACATTATGGAACTAAACTTCTCCGATGGTAAGGATCTTTGCAAATATATCCTTAATTTGACATGGAATTTGATAAGTTCTTTTCATTTTACCCCTCATTTACTCCTCTCTTTTATCTTTCTCGGTCACTCTGTGGTGTTTTTGAAATCCATTTAGACATGGACTGGTGCTTCTGTTACTATATATATATATATATATATATATATATATATATATATATATAATATATATATTAAAACAATTTTTGAAGGCGTAATAATGCACATTTATGTTTAAAAAACATATTTATTTTCTTTTTTTCCTTTTTTTTTTTCATATTAAGGGTCCAAATATTTTCAAGCGAAGCTCATCATCAGGGAATGAATTATTTCTCATAATTTTCATCTGTATTTAATAAAATTCAATCGTGTTGTTGTTCATTGAATGTTTGGTGGTAACTGTGAAAATTTTTTTTTTTTTTTTTTCCGGCGAGATATTAGTTACGCTCGGTAATTTCCGTAATAAACGGTGCGGTGATCGTGTTCCGCGGGATTTTTTGAAAATTATTTCATATATAAATTCTTTTTCTTTTTTTATAATACTATAAAATAATGAAGTCCTGCTCAGGGACACTGGAATAAGATTTTTTTTGTCATTATTTTCATAGTGAGTTCGAAGCATTAATTAAAATGTAAAATAAATTTTTGAAGCGTAATAATGCACATTTATGTTTAAAACATATATTATTTCTTTTTTTTTTCATATTAAGGGTCCAATATTTTCAAGCGAAGCTCATCATCAGGGAATGAATTATTTTCTCATAATTTTCATCTGTATTTAATAAATTCAATCGTGTTGTTGTTCATTGAATGTTTGGGGTAACTGTGAAAAAATTTTTTTTTTTTTCCGGCGAAGATATAGTTACGTCGGTGTTAGTTATTTTTATGAAAATAATTGACAAAAAAATCTTTATTCCAGTGTCCCTGAGCAGGACTTCATTATTTTATAGTATTTATAAAAAAAGAAAAAAGAATTATATATGAAATAATTTCAAAAAAATCCGCGGAACACGATCACCGCACCGATTTATTACGGAATTTACCGAGCGTAACTATATCTTCGCCGGAAAAAAAAAAAAAAAAAAAAAAATTTTCACAGTTACCACCAAACATTCAATGAACAACAACACGATTGAATTTATTAAATACAGATGAAAATTATGAGAAAATAATTCATTCCCTGATGATGAGCTTCGCTTGAAAATATTTGGACCCTTAATATGAAAAAAAAAAAGGAAAAAAAAAGAAATAAATATGTTTTTTAACATAAATGTGCATTATTACGCCTTCAAAAATTTATTATACATTTTAATTAATGCTTCGAAACTCACTATGAAAATAATGACAAAAAAATCTTTATTCCAGTGTCCCTGAGCAGGACTTCATTATTTTATAGTATTACTAGCTAAAGTACCCGGTCCATGACCGGAAATAAAAATAAAAATAAAAAATAGGCAAAAAAAAAATCTGCCTATTTATTTTATCATTAGAATTATGATAAATTAAAGAACAAATTTTCTCATTCAAGTTACGTACATTAGAATCATTTTATTTTATGTTTAAGGTAAGAACATATCATACACTGTTTGTTTATATATGAAAATGTTACGACATCGTATTTTTATTATATATCTTTTTTGTTTTTATTACAATACGAATATACAACTATGTTTACTTAGTTACGAAATAAGTAGTTTAAATTAACTACCTATTTTTGTAAAAGGCTTTCTTTCTAAAATTCCTTGGTTTTAATTTTTTCGTATATATACAAAGTTGAGTTAGATTATATTTATTAAAAAACAATAAGCGCTTACTTTTTTCTTTTTTACTTTACTTCGCTCTTTCTTACCAAATAAATATTTGGAAGATAGATTATTTCATTTCATTTCTAACTAAATTTATATTTTAAAGACAGGAATAAAAAGATTGCGATATGAATAAGATTCTGATTTTCCTTAAAACATACTTTTGCTGTCCGAAGCAAAATAATTTTTTTATAATTCGCTATAAAAAATAATTCAATTGATAAAGACTCGTACAAATTTGAGCAAGATTATTTCTCTTCTTTCATGAAAAGTTTCACTGAAACTCCAGTTTGAAATAATATAGTATTTGGGGGACAATTTTAAATTCAGTTGTTAATTGCTGATAAGTTAGAAGTACATTGTAATTTATTTCTTTGAATTTTTCTACATGACAATTCAAATCTAGTTCTTAACGATAAAAAGAATGCAATATCTATTTTTGCTTACATTTTAAAACGTTTTCATTAGTTCTCTAAACTATTAAGACTTTTTAAAAACCATTAGTATTATTACTAAACAACTCGTTTTCATTTTTTTAAATTTACATTTATACAACCATATACTGGTGACTGATTTTTATTGACATTTAAAATCTATTTTTTAAAAATGTAACCGTAAACTTGTTTTTTGAAACAATTCATTTTTCTACAATTTTTGTGCATGACAACAATTTAATTTAAGTGAGGTACATTGTAAAATAAAAGTTAGTTTCAAAAAATACGATAAATATGAATAAATATTTAGAAAGATTATAAAAAAACGAATTTATTTTACGTTAAAATTAGTCATAGTTCAAGTTTGTCGCTAACATTTTCATTGTTTCTTTCTTCTTTCTTTCTGCTGCTGAAAATGTTAGCGACTCGCCTGACTGTTTTATGCGAATCGCTAACATTTTCGTTGTTTCTTTCTTTCTTTTTTCTGCTGGTAAAACAGTCAGCCGAGCTCCTGCTGATATACCAAGCATTAGCAGCAGCAGCAGCTATGCTATGGCTTTCGAAAAATCGTTTGATTTTTGTTTGATTAATTAATTATATCCCTTAATCAGTAAAAATCAATAACCAAATTTGGAGTGTTCTTAGTTAGAACGATATCAATGTGTATGCAAGATTTTAAATCTGAGTGACTCCCGTTTGGAGTTATACGTCGACACGTACATACCAAAATCTCTCTTTTATAGATTAGATAAAAAAAGAAAAAAGGAATTTAATATGAAATAATTTTCAAAATCCGCGGAACACGATCACCGCACCGATTTATTACGGAATTTACCGAGCGAACTATATCTTCGCCGGAAAAAAAAAAAATTTTCACAGTTACCACCGAAACATTCATGAACAACAACACGATGAATTTATTAAATACAGATGAAATTATGAGAAAATAATTCATTCCCTGATGATGAGCTTCGCTTGAAAATATTTGGACCCTTAATATGAAAAAAAAAAAAAGGAAAAAAAAAGAAATAAATATGTTTTTAAACATAAATGTGCATTATTACGCCTTCAAAAATTTATTATTACATTTTAATTAATGCTTCGAACTCACTATGAAAATAATGACAAAAAAAATCTTTAATTCCAGTGTCCCTGAGCAGGACTTCATTATTTATAGTATTATAAAAAAAAGAAAAAGAATTTATATATGAAATAATTTTCAAAAAATCCCGCGGAACACGATCACCGCACCGATTATTACGGAATTTACCGAGCGTAACTATATCTTCGCCGGAAAAAAAAAAAATTTTTCACAGTTACCACCAAACATTCATGAACAACAACACGATTGAATTTATTAAATACAGATGAAAATTATGAGAAAATAATTCATTCCCTGATGATGAGCTTCGCTTGAAAATATTTGGACCCTTAATATGAAAAAAAAAAAGGAAAAAAAAAGAAATAAATATGTTTTTTAAACATAAATGTGCATTATTACGCCTTCAAAAATTTATTATTACATTTTAATTAATGCTTCGAACTCACTATAAATAATGACAAAAAAAATCTTTTTTCCAGTGTCCCTGGCAGGACTTCATTATTTATAGTATTATAAAAAAAAGAAAAAAGAATTTATATATGAAATAATTTCAAAAAAATCCCGCGGAACACGATCACCGCACGATTTATTACGGAATTTACCGAGCGTAACTATATCTTCGCCGGAAAAAAAAAAAAAAAAATTTTTCACAGTTACCACCAAACATTCATGAACAACAACACGATTGAATTCATTAAATACAGATGAAAATTATGAGAAATAATTCATTCCTGATATGAGCTTCGCTTGAAAATATTTGGACCCTTAATAAGAAAAAAAAGGAAAAAAAAGAAATAAATATGTTTTTTAAACATAAATGTGCATTATTACGCCTTCAAAATTTATTATTACATTTAATTAATGCTTCGAACTCACTATGAAAATAATGACAAAAAAAAATCTATATATATATATATATAATATATATATATAATATATATGAGACATAGAGAGGGAGAGAGAGAGAGTGTGTGTGTAGTGTGTGTGTGGTGTGTGAGAGAGAGAGAGAGAGAGGGGGGAGGGAGGGAGGGAGAGAGAGAGCGCGTGTGTTGTGAGTAAGTGCTTATGAGTGTGCGTCGTATTTGTGTATGTTATTTGTTGTGAGTATAAGTGTGTTCGTGCGCACGTTCGTGTGATGTCACTGATTTTATGCTGGGAATTTACATTTCTACACTGCTATTGCCTATAAGAATGTTGTAAACCTTTATTAACAGTAAGGAAGCCATTTTGGCTGGTTGTTGATTGGCACAATCGGGTTCCTACGGGTGAGTGGTTGGCCTATTATTTGAAAAACACGCCCCGTTAATATTATACATGCACCCAAGGATTAGCATAAGATACAGCAGAACAATATTGAATATGTCAACGTTTAGTTGCCTTCAATTTCCAAATCATGTTGAGTCACTAAATCGCACAATTTCTACAAGATATCAGCAGGTAGGCAATCCCAATATTCATTTGGACGGTATTTGTTCAAGATGCTTCACTTATATGAATGAAGATTGGGTTCACAACGGTTATTGGCTAAGCTAGAATACAATTTTCAAGAGTTTACTGAAGTTATAATAATTACAAGGAACATTATTATCTTGGTGGAATACATTTTTTCAGTCAGTGTTTTGTTCCATTAGAAGTAGGAATCCATGTACAATCTATGAATAAAATATCTACCTCATTTATCGAATTAAGATATGAAATACTTGGTTGAAAGAAGTATGACATATCAATATACATCCCTTAACCTCTTCTCAGTCTAAAACCCTAATACGATTTTATTTTCAACTTATTTTCTAAGATATGCACAGCTGATTTGAATATTTCTGTCCTTCTTGCAAATGTATCTGTAAAGAAGCACCATTTATATTCCTTCTTGGAAATTCCTTCTTGTGAAGATTGACTTGTGAAAGTATACCATTCGTTTTATTTTTAAATCTCGGAAGATCATTTTCTTCCTTAACTTCATGACTAAAGAGCTACTTTCGACAACTTTGCACTTATGTTTATTGTTTGTAAATACATACACACCAATGTTTCAGCCGATGTACCCACTGGCCTTATTCAGGTGTTTCTTGTAATCCATTTCTGTCGTTCTTGTGAAAATTGATTTATGAAAGCGGTACCGTTTAAAAACAAACATTTCGGAATATCAGATATACAATACGTAGACAGGTTGACATGCTATTAAAATCGATCAATCTGGAAATCAGACATTAAAATATTCTTGACAGGGAAACGAAAGGTCTTAACACAGGTTGTGTCTATTGCCAATTTGCTAGTGGGTTTTAAGTTATTTTCAAATGGTCAAAATTTCTGATACAACTTGAACAACTTAGTAGTGTCGTTTATGCCAGTCATTGTACTTGATAAGATTACTAGTTCCGCGACTACTACATGTGTCTCCGGCCAGTTGCTCTGTCGATGCCTTCTGTCGAGGCCTTCTGTGTCCACATCGTTTCCTTCGATCTGCAGAACTGGATCGATACAACTAGGTCGGAGCATCTTTGTGACGGGTCTGAAGATCAGTGAAAATACGCTGCCGTAGTTATCGCCAACTTAAGAACGAGACAAAACAACAAATAACAACGGTTTTTATTATCATATATAACTGAAAAGATTTGTTTTGCACACTAGGTCGGAAATAAATTACATGGCACGGAGCTTGGTTTGGCATTTTGTTATGTGCTAATATTAGCATTGAGTAATTCAGCAAATGTGAACTGGACTGTGTCAGTTCTTATATCGGTGTTCTTGGCAGCAAGTATGTTTCTTCTAGTGGCAAATATTTCTTATTTCCGTAATTTCAGTGGTTATCCCCTCTGACTCCATCCGGACTGACTGATTTCTTAACTATTCAGAGCTTCGTTTAATTAGAAAACATTGTAGCTATTCTACAAACGTGACATGTTTAACCAGTGCTATCCGCCAGCCCCCAAAAAGTCTATCTCTTGATTTCGGACACCTTTGATAAAAAATATCCCCTTAGGTTACTGTAGGCCTTGCAGTGCCCTGTGCCTGTATCTGTAAACACAATAAGTAAAATCAAAATTTATACAATATTTTGATTTTCCCATTTTAACAAAAAACATTTCCTTTAACTAAAAATAAATTTTACACTTTTCCTCTTTCGTTAAAAATTAATTGATGCCAACAAAAAGAACTCGCCTTGTTACAGAAAGTTTTGTTTGTTATTTAATGATATATCAAACGCTTGAAGACTATATATGTTAATTGTTATATATAGTATTTTGTAAGCGAATAGTCTGTGGTAAATAGTTTTGTTTGTCTTTATAAAACTGTTAGAAATAATTTTCATTAATTTCTTGTGTAGTAATAAATGTGAAGAATGACTTCGTGTGTTTTAATAAACTCATAGTGACTCGCACTTCTAGTGGTTGTTTTTTTCTTTTTCTATAATAGCAATTTGAAAAATACTAAATCATATAGGTGCTAGTTCTTTATATAACCAGCCGATTGATCCGGTAGGACTCTCCGATCACTTGCGTAACCCAAATAAGGGTCGAAGTGAAGTGTTTGCATGTATGTGGCCGCTTAGTACTGGGGTCACAGACTAGTAGACCTCCAGAATCGCATCCCAGGCATTATGGGTGCCATGCACGGTAAATAGTGTTCCCATTGGTGGGTATTACCCCTGCTGCAAGAGTGCAATCAGTGTATTCTACAGCTCCAGCCGACATGGCGGAATAAGTTACATCTAAGTGTAGGTTCAACATCATTACTTAACCCTTTCACTGTCAATTTGTTTGTTTTTGTTTGGATATGCAAAATTACGCTTTAGTGCGACGTTCGCATTGTAAATATTTATCTTTGGAGAATCCACACTGCTAAATACAAAACGACGTAATGTATCAGTTTGAGGAAGTAACCATGATGAAATACATGGTGATACAAAATAAATGCTAATTCACTTATGGGAGTACCTTTTTGATATAATTTCAAACAGTCTCACCCCCCTGTCAATACATTATAGGAAAAATGTTGATATTTCTACTCTAATATCTTTATTCGAAAATAAGAAAGAGATTGCGGATAGCAGCTATGGAAGATTCCAATACTGTGTTGACAGGGATGGTAAGCAGTTGGAGACATTAAAATCAAGTAAAAGAAGTACCAAAGAAAAGATAACATTTATTAAAAAATATCCTGGATAATCATTCGTTATCAAAATATTTATTATTAAAAAAGGAAATGTTTTAGCCAATTTTTATACGTGTAATGTTATCTATCTACCTATCTATCTTTTTTACACGCACACACACCAGAGATATATATATATATAATAATATATATATATATATATTATATATATATATATATATCACTCACTCTCTTTATATGTATATATAAATTTATATGTGTGTATATGGTGTGTGTGTGTGTAATATGTGTGTGTGTGTCTGTGGCTGTGTTGGGGTGGGTTGTAATTGTGTGTCTGTGCACGTGATCATTCAAATACATAAATACGAGGACAGGCATAAAAATCGCATATGGTGACGTCATATCCGACAATGAATCTAAGTAATACAACACCGATTAAAGAAAAGTGTGGCCCCCCAGCGAGATTATGTTAAAGAAAAGAAGTCCATTTGCTCATTATTTCATAAAATATCTTTGCCAGCCTATTAATTTTCTAGCCGAACCTCTTAGAGGTTGAATCTATAAAATAAGAAGGTTTCGGAAAAAA
Source organism: Doryteuthis pealeii (assembly GCA_023376005.1). Classification (NCBI taxonomy): domain Eukaryota; kingdom Metazoa; phylum Mollusca; class Cephalopoda; order Myopsida; family Loliginidae; genus Doryteuthis; species Doryteuthis pealeii. The sequence goes on from CM042139.1 coordinate 70,870,178, forward strand.
GAGTACAAAAAGATCTACTATGTTTTTCTTCTTTTGTTTATTTTTTACATGCGTTGTTTTATGCAAAAATAAATCGAAGTACTTAGTCACTATTAAATTATATTTTCTACTGCCTTATGGAGAGCTGGTAATAATCACCCTGCAAACTACATAAGTCTAATGCTGCTGCATATTAGAATTCTATTTCTCTTTGCTCAGAAACCTAAGATTGACAAAATGTACTGCATACTGACGGCATGAAGTGCAAGGAGTATACTAAATATGTAATATTCAATCATGCCGAACTTACGCATATTTTAGAATATAATATATATATATATATATATATATATATATATATATGCAATTACTGTTAAAAACAACGGATATTTCTTTTTTATGATCTTTATCTTAAGTTTTTCTAGTCGTCTATTTATTTTCTTAATTCGGGATCCAACTGGTATAGGAATTAAATGTCGTTGGGGATAGTACAATGAGATATACCCCCCCTCTCTCTCTCTCTCTCTCTCACACACACACACCACACACACACACACACACATATATAATATATAATATATACATAATATTATATTTATTATATATATAAGAAAGTTTGTATGTAAGTGTCGACGTATAACTCCAACGGAGTTCACTCCGATTCGAAATCTTGCATAAACCTTGATTATTCTTCTAAGAATACGCCAAATTTGGTTATGATTTTTACTAATTAAGGATATAATTATTAATTAAACAAAATCAAACGATTTTCGGAAAGTATCATAAGCTGCTCCTGTTGCTTGGTGTATCAGCAGAAACTTGGCTCATGCTTTTTTCAACTGCCCGAAGAGAAGAAAGAAAGAAAGAAAGAAGAAAGAAAGAAGAAAGAAAGGAAAGAATATCAGCTGCCAGTCATTCATAATGTCCGCTACAACTATGATGAACTTTGACGGAAAATTAAAATTCGTTTTTTTTGTCCAATCTTCAAAATAGTCTTTGGTTAGAAAGAAGAAAGTAGTCTTTAAATGTGTTAATTTGTATGAGTTTTTATTCTATTGAATTATTTTATTAGTGTTTAAAAATTTTGCTTTGGAGAGCCGATTATACGAAGTAAAATCATTACTTCGATATGTTTTTAGACTAACTTTTAACGTAAAATCAAATCTTTGTCCATATTCTTAAATTGTACACTCACTTAAATTAAAATTGTTGTCATGAACAAAAAATTGTAGAAAAATTAAAATTGTTCAAAACACAATTTTACGGATACATTTTAATAAAAGATTTTAATGTAAATAAAAAATATGAAATGTTTTAAATATTCACCAGTATAGGGTTGTATATATATATATATTAAATGTAAATTTTAAAAAGATAGAACGAGTTGTTTTGTATTAATACTAATTGTAAAGAAACGTCTTAATTTTTTAGAGAACTAATGAAAACCTTTTAAAAGTATGTTTTTAAAATGGCATCTTGAGTTTAAGCAAATAGATATTGCAATACGAAGAATTTTAATTCGATTCTCAGCTTCTTTTTATCGTTAAGAACTGGATTTGAATTGTCATGTACAAAATTGGAAATAAAATAAATTCCAATTGTATTTTAAACTCACAAGCAATTAAAAACTGAATTTAAAATTGTCCCCAAAATTTACTATTATTATTTCAAACTGGATTTCATGAAACTTGTCTTAGACAAACGTATTCTATTTACAAACAATGAAACTTGAATAAAGATTTATTATCTTCAACATTTATGACCATTAAAAGAGAAACATTAAAAAACTCCTGATGATTTAAAAAATAATTAAGATTACGGAAATAATGAAAATATTAATGAAAACACTGTTTATATTTTCGTACCGTTAAAAAAACTGAAAATAAAAGTAACCAAAAAAACAGTCATGACTATCTGCTTTTTTAACAAATTCTATGAAAATGAATAGGTTTGAAATAGTTTTTTTCTTAAATATCATAGAGGAAATATTTTTACGAGGTCTCCCCCCCCCCATATTTTTTGGAATCTGAAAAAAATAATCAGATAAAAAAAACATTTTTTTTTCTATAAAGATATAGTCTCAATAATTAATCAGAGATTTTTATAGTTTTCTATATAGGATTTTTTTCATTAATAAAAGAACATGAATTCTGAATTCTTACCTAATAAGATGTCAATATTATACATAATATTATTTCAAAACACTAAAAAATCAGGATAACATTTAAAAAAAATATTTTCAATGTAAAAAGATTAACCCTAAAATAAAACATTGTGTATACATAAATTTTTCGTGATATGTTTAGAATTTTATTTT
>CM042139.1:70874131-70911631 GCA_023376005.1 Doryteuthis pealeii
GCAAACTGGCCGGAACCACATGTAGTTAGTCGCGGAACTTAAATCTTTCAAAGTACAATGACTTGGCATAAAACCGACACTTACTAATTGTTCATAAGGTATCAGAAGATTTTACCATTGAAAATACTTAAAACCCCACTTAGCAAATTGGGCAATTAGGATCGAACCTGTGTAGACCCTTTCGTTTCCCTGTCAAACGAATTTTTAAGTCTTGATTTCCAGATTGATCGATTTCAATAGCATGTCAACCTGTCTACGTTATGTATACTGATATTCCGAAAATGTTTGTTTTTTAAACGTACCGCTTTCATAAAATCAATTTTCAACAAGAACGACAGAAAGGATTACAAAGAAAACACCTGATAAGGGCCAGTGGCGTAACATCGGCTGAAACATTGTGTGTTGTATGTATTTACAATAAAAACATAAGTGCAAAGTTGTCGAAAGTAGCTCTTTAGTCATGAAGTTAAGGAAGAAAATGATCTTCCGAGATTTAAAAATAAACGAATGGTATTACTTTTCACAAGCTCAATCTCACAAGAAGGGAATTTCCAAGAAGGAATATAAAATGGTGCTCTTCTTTACAGAGATACATTTGCAAGAAGGACAGAAATATTCAAATCAGCAGCATATCTTAGAAAATAAGTTGAAAATAAAATCGTATAGGTTTAGACTGAGAAAGAGGTTAAGGGATGTATATTGATATGTCATACTTCTTTTTTTCAACCAAGTAATTTTCATATCTTAAATTCATTCTAATTCGATAAATGAGGTAGATATTTATATTCATAGATTGTACATGGATTCCTACTTCTAATGGAACAAACACTGACTGAAAAAAATGTATTTCCACCAAGATAATAATGTTCCTTTTTGTAATATTATAAACTTCAGTAAACTCTTTGAAAATTGTTTCTAGCTTAGCAATAACCTGTTGTGAACCCAATCTTCAATTTCATATAAGTGGACAGCATCTTGAACAGATTACCGTCAAATGAATATTGGGATGGCCTACCTGCTGAATATCTTGTAGAAATTGTGCGATTTAGTGACTCAACATGATTTGAAATTGAAGGCAACTAAACGTTGACATATTCAATATTGTTCTGCTGTATCTTATGCTAATCCTTTGGGTGCATGTATAATATTAACGGGGCGTGTTTTTCAAATAATAGGCCAACCACTCACCCGTAGGAACCCGATTGTGCCAATCAACAACCAGCCAAGAATGGCTTCCTTACTGTTAAATAAAGGTTTACAACATTCTATAGGCAATAGCAGTGTAGAAATGTAAATTCCCAGCATAAAATCAGTGACATCCACACGAACGTGCGCACGAACACACTTATACTCACACAAAAATAAACATACACAAATACGCACACTCATAAGCACTTACTCACCAACACACGCGCTCTCTCTCTCCCTCCCTCCCTCCCCCCCTCTCTCTCTCTCTCTCACCACACACACACACACACACCACACACACTCTCTCTCTCTCCCTCTCTATGTCTCATATATATATATAATATATATTATATATATATATAATATAGATTTTTTTTGTCATTATTTTCATAGTGAGTTCGAAGCATTAATTAAAATGTAATAATAAATTTTTGAAGGCTTAATAATGCACATTTATGTTAAAAAAATATTATTTCTTTTTTCCTTTTTTTTTTCTTATTAAGGGTCCAAATATTTCAAGCGAAGCTCATCATCAGGGAATGAATTATTTTCTCATAATTTTCATCTGTATTAATGAATTCAATCGTGTGTTGTTCATTGAATGTTTGGTGCGTAACTGTGAAAAATTTTTTTTTTTTTTTTCCGGCGAAGATATAGTTACGCTCGGTAAATTCCGTAATAAATCGGTGCGGTGATCGTGTTCCGCGGGATTTTTTGAAAATTATTTCATATATAAATTCTTTTTTTTTTTTTATATACTATAAAATAATGAAGTCCTGCTCAGGACACTGGAATAAAGTTTTTTTGTCATTATTTTCATAGTGAGTTCGAAGCATTAATTAAAATGTAATAATAAATTTTTTGAAGGCGTAATAATGCACATTTATGTTTAAAAAACATATTTATTTCTTTTTTTTCCTTTTTTTTTTTCATATTAAGGGTCCAAATATTTTCAAGCGAAGCTCATCATCAGGGAATGAATTATTTTCTCATAATTTTCATCTGTATTTAATAAATTCAATCGTGTTGTTTGTTCATTGAATGTTTGGTGGTAACTGGAAAAATTTTTTTTTTTCCGGCGAAGATATAGTTACGCTCGGTAATTCCGTAATAATCGTGCGGTGATCGTTGTTCCCGCGGGATTTTTGAAAATTATTCATATATAAATTCTTTTTTTTTTTTTTATAATTACTATAAAATAATGAAGTCCTGCTCAGGGACACTGGAATAAAGATTTTTTTTTGTCATTATTTTCATAGTGAGTTCGAAGCATTAATTAAAATGTAATAATAAATTTTTGAAGCGTAATAATGCACATTTATGTTTAAAAAAACATATTTCTTTTTTTTTCCTTTTTTTTTTTCATATTAAGGGTCCAAATATTTTCAAGCGAAAGCTCATCATCAGGGAATGAATTATTTTCTCATAATTTTCATCTGTATTTAAAAATTCAATCGTGTTGTTGTTCATTGAATGTTTGGTGGTAACTGTGAAAAATTTTTTTTTTTTTTCCGGCGAAGATATAGTTACGCTCGGTAAATTCCGTAATAAATCGGTGCGGTGATCGTGTTCCGCGGGATTTTTTGAAAATTATTTCATATATAAATTCTTTTTTCTTTTTTTTATCTATCTATAAAAGAGAGATTTTGGTATGTACGTGTCGACGTATAACTCCAAAACGGGAGGTCACTCAGATTTAAAATCTTGCATACACATTGATATCGTTCTAACTAAGAAACACTCCAAATTTGGTTATTGATTTTTACTGATTAAGGGATATAATTAATTAATCAAACAAAAATCAAACGATTTTTCGAAAGCCATAGCATAGCTGCTGCTGCTGCTAATGCTTGGTATATCAGCAGGAGCTCGGCTGACTGTTTTACCAGCAGAAAAAAAAGAAAGAAAGAAACAACGAAAATGTTTAGCGATTCGCATAAAACAGTCAGGCGAGTCGCTAACATTTTCAGCAGCAGAAGAAAAAAAAGAAAGAAACAATGAAAATGTTAGCGACAAACTTGAACTATGACTAAATTTTAACGTAAAATAAATTCGTTTTTTTTATAATCTTTCTAAATATTATTCATATTTATCGTATGTTTTTGAAACTAACTTTTATTTTACAATGTACACTCACTTAAATTAAATTGTTGTCATGCACAAAAAATTGTAGAAAAATGAAAATTGTTTCAAAACACAAGTTTACGGTTACATTTTTAAAAAATAAGATTTTAAATGTCAATAAAAATCAGTCACCAGTATATGGTTGTATAAATGTAAATTTTAAAAAAATGATTAAAACGAGTTGTTTAGTAATTAATACTAATGGTTTTTAAAAAAGTCTTAATAGTTTAGAGAACTAATGAAAACGTTTTAAAATGTAAGCAAAAATAGATATTCATTCTTTTTATCGTTAAGAACTAGATTTGAATTGTCATGTAGAAAAAATTCAAAGAAAATAAATTACAATGTACTTCTAACTTATCAAGCAATTAACAACTGAATTTAAAATTGTCCCCCAAATACTATTATTATTTTCAAACTGGAGTTTCAGTGAAACTTTTCATGAAAAGAAGAGAAAATAATCTTGCTCAAATTTGTACGAGTCTTTATCAATTGAATTATTTTTTATAGCGAATTATAAAAAAAAATTATTTTGCTTCGGACAGCAAAAGTATGTTTTAAGGAAAAATCAAATCTTATTCATATCGCAATCTTTTTATTCCTGTCTTTAAAATATAAATTTAGTTAGAAATGAAATGAAATAATCTATCTTCCAAATATTTATTTGGTAAGAAAGAGCGAAGTAAAGTAAAAAAAAGAAAAAAGTAAGCGCTTATTGTTTATTTAATAAATATAATCTAACTAAACTTTGTATATATATACGAAAAAATTAAAAACCAAGGAATTTTAGAAGAAAAAGCCTTTTACAAAAATAGGTAGTTAAATTATAACTACTTATTTCGTAACTAAGTAAACATAGTTGTATATTCGTATTGTAATAAAAAAAAAAAAGATATATAATAAAAATACGATGTCGTTAACATTTCATATATAAAACAAAACAGTGTATGATATGTTCTTACCTTAAACATAAAATAAAAATGATTCTAATGTACGTAACTTGAATGAGAAAATTTGTTCTTAATTTATCATAATTCTAATGATAAATAAATAGGCAGATTTTTTTTTGCCTATTTTTTATTTTTATTTTTATTCCGGTCATGGACCGGGTACTTTAGCTAGTAATACTATAAAATAATGAAGTCCTGCTCAGGGACACTGGAATAAAGATTTTTTTTGTCATTATTTTCATAGTGAGTTCGAAGCATTAATTAAAATGTAATAATAAATTTTTGAAGGCTAATAATGCACATTTATGTTAAAAAACATATTTATTTCTTTTTTTTTCCTTTTTTTTTTTCATATTAAGGGTCCAAATATTTTCAAGCGAAGCTCATCATCAGGGAATGAATTATTTTCTCATAATTTTCATCTGTATTTAATAAATTCAATCGTGTTGTTGTTCATTGAATGTTTGGTGGTAACTGTGAAAATTTTTTTTTTTTTTTTCCGGCGAAGATATAGTTACGCTCGGTAAATTCCGTAATAAATCGGTGCGGTGATCGTGTTCCGCGGGATTTTTTGAAAATTATTTCATATATAAATTCTTTTTTCTTTTTTTATAATACTATAAAATAATGAAGTCCTGCTCAGGACACTGGAATAAAGATTTTTTTGTCATTATTTTATAAAATAACTAACACCGAGCGTAACTATATCTTCGCCGGAAAAAAAAAAAAAATTTTTTCACAGTTACCACCAAACATTCAATGAACAACAAACGATTGAATTTATTAAATACAGATGAAAATTATGAGAAAATAATTCATTCCCTGATGATGAGCTTCGCTTGAAAATATTTGGACCCTTAATATGAAAAAAAAAAAAGAAAATAAATATGTTTTTTTTTTAAACATAAATGTGCATTATTACGCCTTCAAAAAATTTATTATTACATTTTATTTAATGCTTCGAACTCACTATGAAAATAATGACAAAAAAATCTTTATTCCAGTGTCCCTGAGCAGGACTTCATTATTTTATAGTATTATAAAAAAAAGAAAAAAGAATTTATATATGAAAATAATTTTCAAAAAAATCCCGCGGAACACGATCACCGCACCGATTTATTACGGAATTTACCGAGCGTAACTATATCTTCGCCGGAAAAAAAAAAAAAAAAAATTTTCACAGTTACCACCAAACATTCAATGAACAACAACACGATTGAATTTATTAAATACAGATGAAAATTATGAGAAAATAATTCATTCCCTGATGATGAGCTTCGCTTGAAAATATTTGGACCCTTAATATGAAAAAAAAAAAGGAAAAAAAAGAAATAAATATGTTTTTTAAACATAAATGTGCATTATTACGCCTTCAAAAATGTTTTTTTATATATATATATATATATATATATATATATATATATATATATAATATATATATAAACAGAACACCCAGTCCATGTCTAAATGGATTTTCAAAAACACCACAGAGTGACCGAGAAAGATAAAAGAGAGGAGTAAATGAGGGGTAAAATGAAAAGAACTTATCAAATTCCATGTCAAATTAAGGATATATTTGCAAAGATCCTTACCATCGGAGAAGTTTAGTTCCATAATGTAGGACCCTCTTTTTCGGGAAAGAGCGTACACTCAGCCCGGCCGTCAGGCATGATCCTTATTTTTGGCTACAAATAATTTTCAATACTAATCATTAGATTAATCAACGGCTACCCAATATTAAAAAAAAATGTTTAAAAAATATTCAACACACAGATATAATATCCGCGCAAACCTTCTAATATTTAGTTAGGAAAATTAAACCGCCAACCACCACTCCCATATTTCATCTTATGTCAACAATCATATATACATATATTTTATTTTTTGCTCAGTTCGGCATGAAACCCAAAGTACTGCGGAGTTAACGAGATCGGATTTAGAACTTGCGTGAATAAATTCTTTTATCTCTTGTATGAAGAAATAGATACAAGCTGCTGTACTCAAAAGGGAGAAATCAGTAGGGTACCTCTAATTTGACAACTGAAGGGAGAAAATACAAGTATCTGAACCTATTATTGCACGTGTCAACGTTTTAAATGGAAATTCATATCAATATAGAACAACAATTGTGTGAAGTAAACAGTCATATAAGCCACAGATCCCAGCCAACCCAAACAGTCGATCGGGCCAAGAGATAAGGTAATTTATGAAAGAAATTAAAACTTTCTTTTTTTTATATATTTATTTCAGGCAATAATCGAAGGCAGACACTCTATATTTATGTGCATACATAGCCATCTCACCCAAACAATGTCAGAGCAATGTAAAAGAAAATTCTACAAACTAGCGGGAACAATCTTTATTCTAATTGAATTGGCAGAGATATTGTTACCGTGAGCAATATGTTTGGGCTGGCATCAAATCGCGTACGGCTCCTGAATCATCCGATGTTTTTTTTGTTTTTTTTTTACATAGGATGATTCCTACCTTCCTCCTTGTATTTTTGGGTTGTTTTTGTTTGTATTTTTATAATTCTTACTTTTTTTTATTTTTCAATTTCATGTCCCATCTTTTTCTTTTTTTATAATCCTCTGATCATTATATTTCAAAGGGACAAAAATAATCACAAAAACGATTCAGAATTGCTTCAACATTTCTCGTACTCATTCCGATTTTATATCACGCAATAGACACGTTATACAGACACGATAAACACACACACACACACACACACACACACACACATATATATATATATATATATATATATATATATGTACCTATTCCAATTTTATATTACAATATGTAATATATATAGGATATATGCATATATATGAGGGGTAAAGTGGGGAAATAAATCCGATGGTATGTAGAAATTAGCAAAAAACAAAGTATTCCAAAAGATAAATATATTTCAGATGATGAAGTCGACATTAAAACGTTGCGGTTTATTATAAAACCCCATCAAGACATTAGAATGAGCATATTATTGTCTTCTGAGTTAGAATTATTTTCAAAATGAAAATGAAGGTTGAGGAAGTATGGGAGAAAATGTTGTTGTTTTTTTCCGTTAGCAATGTTCCTTAAAAAATGGGAAAAGGAAGGAATATTTGAATGTTTTAGTGGATTTTTAAAGTTCATTAAATTTTGACTATTACAAGCAGAAATATCAATTATAAAGGTCATTGAAAACCAGCAAAATAACGTATAATTAAGATACGTTTTTACTTTTCTTTGTTTCAAATGCAATTACTACACGTTAGAAATATATTCAGATTTCATAGAATCTATCGTAAAACCTATTTAACATTCATTTCAATAACACTGTGGTTTATGTAGCTGGTTTTATTGTTACTTATGTGTCTAAAATGTCTGATATTCCAGCTTAAATGATGTATAAAAATATTTCATTTAAATGAATTTACATCATGATTGTCTGGTGTGTTGTTATGTTATGCTCAAATACTGTTAAAATTACGTGTACGCTAAAGGACATATGGCTTCATTCACGCTGGGATTCATATTTGCATTTAGTAGATTATGCAAGACGTCTTTACGAACTGAAAGCCGAAAAAAACTAAAACATGTGAGATGATTTAAATCTTAAAAATAGCATACTTACCTCAAATGAATATTTTTTCCTGTTTATACCTGTCTCGTGTAAATAAAGCAAGTTTGCTTCCCATGTACATTTATTTTGTTTTGAAAAATATGAAATTGTCATATCAATATATAAAAGAATGGTAGCTCTCTTGTTTGCCTAAAATACTACGTGTTTTCATATACAAACACAACAAACTGTAAATTTAAAATATACAGAAAATGCATTACTGCCTTCTTATACTAAATGTCTTATGAATAAATGTTAATATGAGGGTTTGTCAAAACGTAATGCCATTTTGTTTAGGCCAGGTATAATTACCGACACAGAAACATATATCATACATCAAAACGAAGCTGGTCGTCTGTGGATCACATCCTTACTTCTCCTCATATTCATCGTTTCTCACAATTGCAATGTTCCACCTTTGAATGAGAACATGTATCTCTGCCCCGTAAAATTTTGTTGACTGTTGTTTGAGTCACTTCCTCGCTACAGATTTCACTTCCTCGTCATTGGAATGATGTTTGCCTCTCAAACCCTCTTTCATGGGACCGAAGAAATAATAGTCTGAAGGTGCTAAGACTGGTAAGTATGGAGTATGCGGAGAAGTTGTCCACCTGATTGAGGCTATTTTCTCGTCGGATTCCTGCTCTGAGCCTCGTTAGGGTCTGAATATAAGCCTTAGATTTTATTAAAAAATTTTTTTTTTTAAACTTCACATAAAATAAAGGAAATGACATTACTTTTTTACTCATCCTCGTAGATGGGTATTGATCTCAAAAATATATTGATTTCCTTTCCAATTTATTTATATAATCTTGAAATTTTATATTATTTCTATCATAACATAAAGTGTTCGTCACAGGCGAAAAAGTTTTGACAGTGGTATTTAAACAAAAAATGAATCAATTGGTAACTTCATCTCTTGACTTGTCTTGTGGCAGCATTCACAATGAATGCATTGAGAAGACTCCATTCATTCAAAGATGGAGCATTATGGAAATAGAAAATACGCAAGCGGTCCCCAAACCCCCGCATGCAGATACTCTTGTTCACCGCAGATCATCCAATAGATGCGGGGACGAGAAGACCAAATGTAAGCGCAGGTTTCCTGGGGCAGACGTCTAGTGGAATTTTCAACAAAGAACCTTTGACCGGGTTGTGTCCCTTATACAACCGAGTTCCAGACCTGTCCATCTTGGGTGGCTCAGAAAAGAACATAAGTTCGAGACGGCAAACAGATATACGCGATCCATGGCTGGAACTCTAACATCCTACGAGATATAGAGCTGATCCGGGAATATGACAACGAAGGGGAAATGCCACACACACCCAAAAGTCTAAGGAGCCTTACCTGTGGATACAGGTAAGTGCCATATTAAGAGTCCTCTTTTATTTAGGTGGGGGTATTTTACTATTCTGCAGGAGAGGCCACCGCGTTATTCAAGTTTCTATCGACAGGGTGGAAGTAATGCAATATTTGAATCTATAGCTCAGTCTGTAAAGTGTCCGGTTAGGAACCACAAGGTTCCTGGTTCAATACCGGTCCTCGCCAACTCAGCGTATGAGGAGCACAGGGATTTGTGCGGTAAAGTTAAAAGTTGATGATAGGTATTGCAATCCACTTCAGACGCTAAAATAATCTCCTTGGTCTAGCGCTAGTGAAAAGGGGATATACTCCCTCGCTGTCTGGCTGATACCGACATTAGGCCACCCGCCGTCTTTATTTCATTTACTTTAACCTGCCATTTTCTATAATCATTATACATATCCAATAAATAGAATGTATATTATAACTAGCACAGTTCATTACACAAATAACAACAAAGAGCTATTATATCATATTTGGAGGTACGTGTTGTAAAAACTATCATCAACGGTAATGGACTCGGCGACACTTCAAATCCTGAACAAACCTGTTTGCATTTCGTATAGCGCCAATACCTTTGGGAAAGTTGTGAATCCAACTGTTCTCCTTTCAGCTATGGGTAAATGGTAGGACAGCCTGGGTTCTTAATCCTTGCTTAACAGAAGTAAAACTGAATTAAAATCTGTTAAACCTCACTTACGAAATTGACCATGTGACGCACACTGTTCGTGTGGAGAGTTGGTTAATGCATATGATCTGTTGTTTTCTGTAAAGTTGTGATAAAATATCATTATTGGTATTAAGCAATTAATTGCATGTACGCTATCAATATTCTCCTCGGAGATGACGCGATTTATTTTTTTTCAACGACTTTTGGATCTTTCATTTATTTCACGGTATGTCATCTCTTGTTGATTTATTATGTAATGAAGTCTTTTAAACAATCATGTTCAAGAGATATATGGTAGGCAATTTATCTTCACGGTTATTTTTTACTTACTTGCAGCTTCAAGGGTTTAATAGCCAAGGTATTAATAAATATCGGAATAATTATAAATAGTTTCAGCTCAGTAGGTAGAGCATCTACCTAGGAACGACAAGATTTCGGGTTTGATACCGGTCATCGCAAACCCAGCGTATGAGTAGCACGGTTTGAGCAATATGATCTGTGGGGAGCTGACGGTATCACAAAGTGTTGTATCGTTGAGGTGGTAAAAGATACACAGAGAAATAGTGTGCTTGAGATATATTTTATTCAGCACTTGTATCTGGTGCTAACAGATACATATTACATAAAAACAAGAAGTACAACGATTCACAGACATATTTACAAGAATGTGGAGGGTCAAATGTGTGTGTTGTCAAACGCAGTGATTTTGTTCGAATATAATTTTTCCTTTCTATCACTGCTACGTCGACTATTATAGGCTAGAGCCAGTCCATCCTGTAGGGGTATTAACTCCTCTACAACACAAAGGATCTTCCTAGTCTACCTCTAGCGAAAAGTGGATGAATTCCCTCGCTGTCCAGCTGATAGCGAAAATAGGCTACTCCGCAACCGTTACTTACAAGCGTCAAACAAGACTCAATATCCAATGCTTTAATAGCCAATGAATTAATGTTCAATATAAAGTATATTGTAAGTTTAAGTCTATCTTCTGGGGTTTTATACGGGGGTAAAAGTAAGGTCTCTAAAGTGTGGTGGAGTCAGGGAAACTGTTAGTGCGGTTTTTATCAACACTTCTGTTTGTTGTGCATGGGCCTTCACTTGCGTCTGCGCCTGCACCTGCGCACAACTTGCTGCCACCTACAGTCTTGGCTTATCAGTCATTTCTGATGGATATCTCGCTTGACATTGCAACGAAGCGTGAAGATCACGCAGTTGTTCGGTTTTTGAACGGAAAACGCAACATTCGCTAATTGACAGAAGTGTATGGCTTCGTACATGGATGTCAGAAACGTGCGCAAGTGTTATAGAGAGTTTGAAACAACGACGAGGATTAACGCTTCCTTAATGACATGACGGTGACCTGGTATGACATGGTCATACATAAACTGCCACAGCGCCTACTAAAATGCATTGACCGAAATCAAGATTATGTAGAAAAATAGATATATTTTGAGACTTTAGAATGATGTAATCCACATTGATAATGAACAATAAACGTTTCTGTTATTTCTAAATATTCTGGAGACTTTACCGTTAGTATTAACCTCGTATAAATTTGCACATTTCGAAAAGAAAATAAGCCAAATAACACTTTGTGATATATATTCAAATTACTTTTCAAATGTTATACAATTGAATAAATCGTTAGGTAAAGAGTTTTATAAATTTGCTTAATTGGAAATGTTAGCTTCGATCTCAATCAGGAGAACGTCCATTGTTTAATGAAATGCGTGGGGAAATTTAATTTACTTGTAATTTAATGTATCTTCAGTTTAATGTAATTACATAGAGAAATGGATGAAAAGAAATCGGAATATCTGGAATATCTAATAGAATAAACAGTGCAACAATGTTCTATAAATAATAAGAAGCATCTTCGGTAAATGGCATTGTTAAAATTCTCCAAATAAATCTCGTTCTCCAAATTATGATAGTCTTATTCAGTCCAATCCTACCCATGGCTCAATGGATATAAGGGTTGACTTACTACAGTTCTAATGACAATAATCTATAGGATGCAGGTTCAATCCTGACTACGGGCGATAATAATTTAGAATGCTTAATACTTGTACCCACTCATGGTTAGAGGACGGAGAACAGTCTACCCCGGTTGATTGAATAAAGGGTTCTCTCGGATCATGTCTAGCTCTAGCACATAGGATTGTCCCGGCCCTATGGTCCTTACAGCGAACCCCCCAACTTATTTTATCATATATAGGCGGTGGCTGAGGATCTTAGTGCTCTGGGTATGGCGTAAAACTGCATATAATGATGTTCCTATTGTGGAGCTCTGGGGAGTGTGGAGTACCATTTCATTGCCACTGGTCCGAAGTCAACCTGACCCGAAGTGGTAGTAACTGTTAGGGTTCCATCTATGAGTTAAGTAGAAAGTATGTGTTTAAAAATCTGTAAAAAAATTCAATTTAAAAATTGATGAATACCTATCAAGAATGGATGAAACAAAATGTCTTCGGGATAAAATAACCGGACAAGGGTTGGCATGCCGTAAAAATACAACCAACCAACCACTCTGTTTCAGAGTGGACAATGTAGTAATAGTGATAAAGAGTGTACTCTACACTCCCCAGATATCCAGAACTGGAACCTTATTACCAGATACAAAGAATAGGAATGATATCAAGTAATAGAAATTACATAAAGTAAAAGAAAAAAGAAAATCATGAAAGAGAAATTGTCTGTGGAGACCAACTGAATGGTAATGGCATTAAGTAAGAAATGTCAAAACAGAAATCACATGCATAAATGATAACTACAGAAGCAATAAATATGTTGACAAAATTAATAGTTGCCAATTGGAACATCATGGTAACTTCATATTTGTTATTTGACACTTCATCTTTGACGTCTCATATGTGACACTTCATCTTTGTTCTTTTGATGACCGATATAACTCACACATCCCTTACATATATATTACCAGCCTCCTACGCCACAGCTAAGATGTGGCACAAGGCAAAGTTTTAAGAGAAGCATAGCTCTGTTGAATCGTTGCTTCACAATATAATAATATTAACACCATAAAAACACACGCGCATATGAGCGTACACACTCACCAACCGGCACTATATATATATATATATATATATATATATATATATATATATATATATGTGTGTGTGTGTGTGTGTGTGTGTGTGTGTGTGTGTGTGTGAAGAGAATGTGGTAATGATTCCGACAGTATGTAATATAGTGAAAAATTGAAAAAACACAAGTTCATAAAATGAGTGATGTTTATTTCGCCAACGCTGCAGTGTTTCTATATGTTTCAAAGGATCTTCATCAGGGCTTTTGTTAATTTGTAAATTTATTTTTCCTGAATTAATATATATATATATATATATAAATATATATATATATATATATATATATATATATATATATATATATATATATATATAAGTCACTATTCTCTTTAACATGTAATGATAAAAGCGGGATTAAAGAGTAAAATCTTTACAGTACTCTTATATAAACAACACAGAACCATGTTAAAATATGTTCAAGTACAGAATAGGATGATAATAAAATCAGGATAAACAGCTTATGATACCGGATTTTACGTTACTGATTCTCAGGTGCTCAAGTATTCAATACGAATTATATATATATATATATATATATATATATATATATATATATGTTTGAAATACGCTAGACTTAGCGCAAGGTGGCGTCGTCAGTTATGTTATTGGCAAGCTTCATAGAGGGGTTTCGGGTCTTTCAACATAATACCCCCCTCAGCCAGCCAGACCCCGTTGGAGCCGATCAAACTCCAACCCGCCACCCTTGTGCAACGCCAACAAAGAAAAAAAAAATTAAACTACGACAATGCGATCCTCGAACTCTTTATATCTGAATGGCTACTTTTTCAGCCAATCAATGATAAGAGTAGTTGATATAAACAGGATCGCGCGATTCAGACATTTTCTTTTAATAAATGCATTGGCATGGCTAGGATGTTACTAAGAAGAAAAACACGTTGGATATATGAGACTGAAAGGAATGTAAGTTGTAACAATTGAGAAGTTTTTTGTTTTTTTTTGTTTTTTTTTAGGGGGGGGGTCTATAATAGCAATATACAAATTACTCCATATTCAATTTGGTTGAAGTTGAATACGGAATTTAAGCTATTTTTTTTTCGCGCTGGTAATGACTAGAAATATATACATGTAGTTAAGGGGGTAAAAAAAAAAATTGTCAAAGGTGTAAAATTGCGTAAAATATATGTACATTCTAATCTATAAATATCTATATACGGTTGAAAACTAGTTTAATAAATTGATCGGTTTAAAATAACTAACATTGCTAAATATCAATTTATCTACTCGATAAAGAGGGTAACAAAAAAAAAAAAAAAAAAAAAAACCATGTTAAGCTTCGTTTAGTATTTGTACGAAAAAAAAAAAAACTCGAAAATAGTGAGTTTAAGACTTACGAAATGCGACTGTAATTTATACCCTAGATGATGTACTATGGGGGGGGGAATTCCTAACGAAACTTAAATCGAATATTAAGTTTGGCATGAACTGTTGTTTCCTAGGATTCCTCTCATATGTGTGTATATATACACACACACATATATATATATATATATATTTCACGACTAAAATAATTTTCTAAATATACAATTATTTGACCGGTTTAAAATAAATAACATTGATAGATATATATTTTCTCGTGAGAGGGGGTAAAAAAAATTAAAATAAATTAAAAACAAAAATGACTAAAGCGAATAAAGACTAAATAAACGCAACTGACTAGAACGAATGAAAATGGATTAAAGTTAAACCCTACGAAATATTCTATTATCTATTCATTAAAATATTTTGTCTTTCGAAAATAAAGTTGCATTTGTGTCTTACGACAATCGAATGACACAAAATTATGTAACCTTGCTGATATCCTACTCGAAAAGGTAAATATTTTGAATAAACTTAATTCGGATGTTGAAAAACGAATGCATGACATGTATTTTCTAAAAATTCCTTATTCACCGTTGTGCGACTAAAAATTGTTTGACCGATTTAATATAACTACCGTTTAAATTACGTTTAACTATTATTTAAGAATTCCCTCTTTATAACTGTATACTAATTTTACTGGATTGATATAACTATTTTTAATATGTTAGTAAATATTCTAATTTCCTACTCGGGATCGGGATTAAAAAAAGATTTCAATATATACAGTCGGGATAAAATAATGCCTTTATGTGTAAGTTCTATGGCAACTAAAAGGCTCCAGTACTTTGTTTTTCATTCCCCTCTTTTCCATTTTTTTTTCTTCCTTCCCTCTATTTGGGATGGAACGAAAAAAAGAATTAAATTAAGATAAAAACGATGATTGACGGGGAAGTGCTAAAATTTATAACTAATATAAACACCCATATATATATATATATATATATATATACATATATATACATATATATACACTCATGCACACACACACACACACACATACATGTATATATATATGTATATATATATATATACACACAGCAAACGGATCTTTAAAAAATAAAAAAATTAAAAGGGCATATACACCATTATTTAAAAGAAAACAGGAAAAATTGTCTCTTGAAAATAGTCCATCTAGAAAACCGTTCAAAGGTCATTCCTCCAAGTTACCTTTTAGATTATTTGACGGATGAAACAAATTGTAGGTTACTTGGGATTTTCTTGGGTACGATTTTTCCAAGAACAAGATACCGGATTTTACGTTACTGATTCTCAGGTGCTCAAGTATTCAATACGAATTATATATATATATATATATATATATATATATATATATATATATATATATATATATTAGCAGCGGCTACCCCGAGAAGCCCGGCTAGTGGAGATAAAAACATGGTTTAATAATCGTTTGCAGATCTATTACTACTGAATAGCGAGTTCGGTCCTCGCAGAATGACCCATAAAAATCACCACGTAAAAGCGATCTTAATTTAATTCTACCTGGTGGGAGGTCAGGGAATTTTCTTTTTGTCAGATTTGAGGGAATGACATCATATGGCTAATCTTGCAAATCGGTCGAAAAATTAAAACATATTACAGCCGTGTTAGCTCAGTCGGTAGAGCGTTTGGCTAGAAATTACAAGGTTCCTAGTTCGATACCGGTCCTCGCCAACTCAGCGTTATGAATAGCACAGGGATCTATGCGGTAAAGTAAGGAGCTGGTGGTAGGTGTGGCGCTCCACCTCAAATGCAAAAACAATATCCTTGGTCTAGCGCTATTGAACATGGGATAGACTCCCTCGCTGATTGGCTGATACCGACATTAGGCCGCCCCGACGACTTTACTTACTTACAGGTGACCTAGAAAAAATAGAACCCAAATTATTTATTTTCCCATTAAACTAACCCTAAACCCCACCTCTAACCCTAACCCTAAACCCTAGTTAAAATTAACAGTTTTATTACAAAATTTATGCGTTCTGTTTTGTTTCTGGGTCACACAAAATTTACCTACCGATTTGCAATTTTAGCCCATGATATAGTAAGAAATTTTAATTCAATGATTAACTATATTTTTTAAATAAGATATAAATTACGCGATTTTCTAAATTTCAAATAAAAAGAATTAAATAAAGTAATCAAATTCATGTAAAACGATAAATAATCTTATAACATTATTAATTCAAAAACGTAGTCGATCGAATGTCAAATTATTATAGTAAAGTATACTATATCATATATGCAAGATTTCAAATCTGAGTGACTTCTCTTTTCTGTGTTATAGATCGACACGTACATAACAAAAAACTTACTCTTATATATTTAGATGTGTGTGTGTGTGTGTGTGTGTGTGTGTGTGTGTGTGTGTGTGTGTGTGTGTGTGTGTGTATTGCAATTAGAGGAATTATACTAATAATTAGATTAAATTACCATGAATATATATATATATGTGTGTGTGTGTGTGTGTGTGTTTGTGTGTGTTTGTGTGTGTGTGTTACAGGTTGCTTTTTTATTTGGATCTATTTTCCTAATTAGTACATTAGGTACGTTGATATATAAGTAAGGCAAAAAGAAAATTATAACCAGTATTAAGATTTTAGATCCGTTAAATATGAATATGTCTCTGTAAATGTTTCGCACTTCATAACACAACTTTGAAAATGATGTATTTATTTTATTCCAAATTACAATCACTTTACTCGCGTTTTTAGAATATGAAAACAGTTCGGAAATCTTCACGCGTTTATACACCTCGCAATGTTGCAATAGTTAATAAGCACGTGTTACAGATCGTTACAAATACATCACTGGATTCCTTTAGAAATATGCTATTCATCATACTTAATCAAAATCAATGAATTGCTTTACTAAACATAACTCTACCAGTAAAGTTCATTACATTGTTATAAGTTGATTTATGACGTTTTCTCTTACATTATATCTTATTATAATGGAGATTGTGTGTTTGTCTGTCTGTAACCGAAACTATATTACTACTGAAGTCAAAATTTCCTTAGTTATTTACGTCACATTCTCCAGGATGTTATTCCTATTAAAACCTCAATTATCAATAAAAGTGTTTTACATTATTAATGCTGTTTATCATATCAACATACTAATAACATGGAATTGTATCTATTTAAACAAACAAGACAGTGCTTTACAGTGTGAACGGGAAGGTTAATTTGCATATTGATATAAAAAGATTTTTTTAATAAGTAAGTTAGTTAAATCATAATGTGCTTAGTATTTTTATATCTAATTGTTTGGTTTTATCTTAATGAATATGAGCAAAAATCTCGGGGATAAATCTTAAAAGAAATCCATTTACAAGAAGAAATAATTTTATTCTTTACTTCCTAATTTAGCTAAATAGTTAGTTTATGAAAATTTAGCAATGAATGACGGGAGTGATGGAAGAGTAAGTTTCAGTTGATCTATTTTTTTAATTATACAACCCCGCCTATTTTTCAAATCTTTTTATCTGCATTCTTGGCTAATTTTTCAAATAATGATTTACTGTATTATGTCCCTGTAATATTTTGGAATATCTTACAGCAGCATTGAGTTCTTCATTTAAAGCCACTCTGATCTTTCCTTTGCGAGGTTTCTTAGCTCCTTCAGTCGCTTGCTAGATGGTAGGGATCCTAGTTCTGCCTTTTGGAGGTCCAGCCGCATTTTACCAAGCATGTTTGTGTAGTGGTAGTTCCTTTGTGTCCGGTAGTTGTTTGACCTTATTATAGTAAATTCCAGGTATTTATTACCATTGCTTCATCAGGATTCCGTAGGACATAACAAAACATGAATAATCGTAGATGAGCCACTCATGTTGATAGAAGGATAGTGTTGCGCATGCTACACAGTGCCTTGTTGAAGATGAGTTTTTTTTTAATTAAATACCATTTGATTAAAGAATGTAATAATAGTTTGCATTTCAATTAAATAAAGTGATAAAAGTTTTAATAATTTGCTTGAAGCATTACATAAAGTACGCTATTATATTTTATTTATTTTATTTCATTATTTTATTTTTTTTAAAGGCTATTGCAATGCAAAAGTAATTGTCCAAGGTCTTATGAATTTCGAAGTATCTTCATCTTCAGATACGTTTTCAATATGAACGTGGTGTTGTGTGTTCATATTTCTAGCCAACTGCCCAGTAAGAGATCCAAATATATGCCAAAAAACTTACACTGTTTATCGTTTAATTTGTATAAAATGAATTGATTTTTATACAGACAATACAATCAGAGCCTTCCGCATCAGAATTAAAGAACACTTCAACACACGTGTATCCTCATTCCATAAACATTTAATTAAATGTAAAAATAATGATGATAATGTTTCTATTAAAATACAAGCAATATTACGTAATGTCAATAATCTCAGAATTAAGGAGGCTTTTTAAAGGCTAGGTTACGTCCTTAGATTAACTGTAGCGTAATTATTATCGTCTACAGTGTACTCGGAATTAAAAATAAAACGATATTCGGATTTCTGTAGAAAGAGACGAAAGATAAATAAGAACAAATAGAAGTTAAAGTTTGGAACTCAACTGACCGACGAATGACCCCGAAATTAGATTTTAAAATAAAAACGGAAGTCCCAGGTTTTGACCGGAAGCGGAAGGTGGGTGACTCTCCGACCACGGGACGAGAAAAAGAAAAATCGGTCGTTTTCGACTGGGCTTTGGTGTGAGACAGACGGGGGCTTTCCTGGTTCCCCCGTATGGGTTTCGCATTGTAGAATATGATTTACGATAGAGTAATTTGACCTCTCTCTCTCTCTCTCTCTTTCTCTCTCTCTCTCTCTCTCTCTCTATATATATATATATATATATATATATATATATATATATATTTCCTTTTCTCTGAAAAATAACCCACGATCCTAGAAATAGATAAACAGCCACTTGTGACTATACGTCTTTGTTATGCTGTTTCTGAACTAACGACGACTACTACTACTAGCGACTACTACAACAACTCGAGTTTTTCCCTATGCACCATTAAAATTAGGCTATCATTAAACACTGAATATATCACTAATTAACATGCACATTCCTTATATACATATCTAAACAAAAAATACATTTTATTTTAACTGAATTTAACTGAATTTACTAGTAGATTAGAATTTATCATCAAATAGATTATTAGTAATAAAAAAGTAGAAACAAAAACAATTAAATTGATTTGAACAACGGAAGTCACTTCTCTTCTGCGTAGTGCTTAAACACCCCACGTGATGCTGTGTTTATAATATCCAGAAATATCAACACAACACTGCGTTCATATTGAAAACATCTCTGAATATGAAAATACTTCGGAATTAATAAGACATTGGACAGTTACTTTTACATTGCAATATCCTTCAATGAATAAATAAATAAATATGTAGATAAAAATAAATAAAGGGAATTCTTAAAAATAAAACATATGAACATTTCTTTAGTTAACGATATATCGGTTTCATTAACAAGTAACATTAAACGTATAACATGTACATCAGTTTTGTTGTTTTATAATGAATATTATTGTTCACCCAGAGAAATATATTGAAATGATTTCACAGAAATACAGTTCTCTTTTAAAAATACCTACCAGTTAAAAAGAAAATCACTAGCGAAATTCTTTAAACAGAAACGCAATGCCCCAAGCAGCTTTATCTGAAAATACGAAGTAGACGGGTAATTTATCTACAATTATAATTAATAGTCTCGTCGTTTTCAGGCAATCTGTTCTTTCAGTCGTTTGCCGGAAATAAAAGGGAAAAAAATATGATGAATATATAATGTGAAAAAAATTTGAAAATCATCTCAAATATAACAAAACAATCACTGATTGCCATTAGTGTTTTATCAAGTTCATTGCTACATTATGAAATGTTTTTTAATCAATACTTTTGTTGAAAAGGCTATTATCCATATTTGCAAAAACAGGAAAACAAACTGAAGACATGCCTGAGGTAGTTGCGCTTGGGGTGTGCCGTAGAAATAAAAGGATAAAAAGACTATTTAATCCATAAGTCATGCTTATTTCTATTCTTTCATTTTTTGTGTCATTGTATATTGGAACACTATTTTGCTGTATAACTGCTGTAGTTAAGAACTGATAGTTTATGCTATCTGTCTGTCAAACTATCTATCTATCTATCTATATGTTTGCCTCTCTCTCTCTCTCTCTCTCTCTCTCTCTCTCTATATATATATATATATATATATATATATATATATATATATATATATATATATATACACATATATATAAAACAAATTCTTTTTCAATAGATTCTCCTGTGTCTATTAAATGGTAAATGTCAGTAAGTTCGGACGAATATTATCTAATGTCAATTTTCAATCAAAACCCAGTTAATAACTATATATCAAACTATTGATTTATTCATCCATTCTGTGAACGTTAACGGTGAAACAAATAATATATGAAATTTTTTAGCGTCGATTTACTCTAAAAAGCAATATTTTATCTCCAACTTCGTCTCGAGTACCTGCTGCTTAAACAAGAGAAATATCAATATATATAAGCCAGTAAAGTAAGACAAATTTCCATGCTCATTTTTATAAAGTATATATACCAAAAAACATTTATAGTATTCGCTCTATGAAATAAGATTTTTAAAAGTAATTTGCTGAGCATTGGCTGTTGAGGGGTTATTCAGTAGTTTATAAGTATTTATGTCTATTCTAACCTTCTTCTTCTTCTTCTTCTTCTTCTTCTTCTTCTTCTTCTTCTTCTTCTTCTTCTTCTTCTTCGAAATATCCTCGAACCAAGTATAGATATTTCTATTTTTTCGAATTTGTTAGAATTTCTATACTTAATTGACGTCGTAATTCTTGTAAGCTAATATCATTCTATCAATGCGCGGTAAGCTGACCAACCCAAGCGATGTTTCTACTCCGCTTGGCCTAGATACGTATTTCATCAGTTACCCCCCCCTCTCTCTCTCTCTCTCTCTCTCTCTCTCTCTCTATATATATAATATATTATATATATATATATATATATATATATCATATGGATATTTAAGAAAGCGTGATCATTTTTCATGACCATATTTAAAAAAAATAAAAACATAATACGGTCGAAAAATGTACTTGGTCCTTATCGGTAACACAACGTAACGTAATATAATATGTAACCACATTTCTCTGAATTAAAGATAGGTAGATGAAATTCTCACTTTTGGATTCCTGAGATCAATGTCATTATTTTCCGTATGCACTCACTTGCTTTTCTTGGAGAAATTGATTTTACTTAATTGTACGTATTCTATCCTTCCAATCATAATGTTGTCTTTTTTCTTTATAATCTACAAGTCATTTTAACGCATTAATTAAGAATAATGGCTTGTCATGTCATTCAGAATGTTATTTAATATATACGTATTTACCCCCCCCCGCACCAACAGGGTGCTAAACAGATCAATTTAAACTGGAGTTTAACAGTTTTTTTCAAACTTTTTCCTAGTTGGTTGAAGAGCCCATTCTGCCCTAATATTCACCCGTAACTGTTGTGTTTCATTCTTTTCACGTGGTGAGTAGCGTTATGTGAAAAACAACCAACCTCGTCCAGGGTTTAAACTCGGTTCACACTGTTCATTTCCCAAGATGATAACAATTATTCTCAATGTATACAAAAGAAAACAGTTTATTGTTCCAAACGTTGAATATAGAATCTCCATTGGTTATTATTATCAGAGCACTTCTAAAACAAAATTGTCTGGGACTTTGAGAATATAAACGGATCACCTTATCCCAGCCAGAAGATCAAATCTAGAATTGATTAACCAGAAAAGAAAACTTGTCTGCTGGAATGTTTTGCAGTCCTAGCAGATCACAGAATGAAGATGAAAGGAGACAAAATATCTGGACCTTGCCAAACAATTGAAAGAATGGTATATGAAGTTTTTAGCGTCGGTTTACTCTAAAAAAGTAATATTTTGTCTCGAGTGCCTACTGCTTAAAAAAGAGCAATAGTAATATATATATATATAAGTAAGTAAAGTAAGACAAATTTTCATGCAACCTTTTATAAAGTATATTCACCAAAATAAATTTATAGAATTCGCTTCATGAAATAAGATTATGAAATAATTAAAAAACACTGTGGAACTATGAGGTTGCAAGTAATACGAATAGTAGTTGGGGCACTAGGAACAGTCCCCAAACGTTTAGAAAACAAACTAGAGGAATTGGAAATCAGAGGAAGAATCGAGACCATCCAGACAATAGATCGACTAGAATACATAAAAGAGTCATGGAGACCTGAGAAGACTTATCACTCAGTCTCCAGTGAAATAATATCATTTTCTATTGGTGTGAAAAACTCGCAAGGAGTGAAACATTAATAAACTTTCTAATACACTCATAATTACGAAAAGAAATAAAGAAAGAAAATGAACTTTAAAATGTTTGTATTATTTTATAGAAAATGTCCATTACATTTTATAAAGGCCCATTAAATCCAATACTTTTAGTAATGAAACCTATAATATTGTTGTATATTGTACAAACGGAAATAGAAATTTCCGGTTAAATTAAACAAAGAAAAGACGAAAAAAATGACAAATGACTTTTTTCCAGGTAAAAGCGAATAAAGAAGTTAAAAAACAGAAGCGAGGCTTTCCGGTCAAAGAAGCAGGGAGAAGATAAAGAAATATATAACAAATGCCCGTTATCAGATCAAAAGATAAAGATGCGTAGGAGTACCTTATCAATATAAAAGGCCTGAGGGTTCGAGCCGACAGGAGTCAGACAGCGGACGGCGAACAAAGCAGAAGGAGCGACCGTCGACACGGTCCATCTCTGCCAGCGGGCAGTGAGGTTCGTCCACCCCTTGCGCCTCAACATCGCCAGTCATCTCAATAGTAGTAGTCATTGTCAACCCTCGGTCATTTCATTGTCAACGCTCGCCACCCACCACGTGCAGTCGAGAAGAAGAAATAAAGTCAAAATTCCTACTATACGCATGTGTTGTAGATTGCATTAAAAGACAACTACATACTTCGCTTCGTGACCATATATATCCGCAACCACTACTAACATACACGATTTAGCAGCATGAATTAGAAGCTGCTATATAACATATATGAATTTGATGCCAGTATACAACAATATGACGATTATGTCTGGTTTCTCCATCTAATTGTATATCACCTTTCGTGCGTTATTCAATCCCTGTAGAAAAATAGAAGTGGTGCAATTTAACTCATAGATGGGAGGATGAGGGGGGACATAACTTTTCCGAGGGTAAGGGCGTCCCATCGTGGTGTAATGGTTAGCAAGCTAGTTTCGCAAATGCAGGATAACTAAATAGCGAGTTCGATCCTTGCTGAATGCTCCATACTTGCGACTTTGTGTCACATCCTACACGTGGCGACCGGGTTGAGTAAATACAAACCTTTCCCAAGGGCGTTAGTTCAAAAGCAAACATAATATCGCGAATGGTATTAGTACTCGGTTACTCCGATGTTGTAGTGTAGCACGTTACCGACTATGCCACCGAAATCACCGAATGTGACACCTTGTTTGTGACCAAATGTGATTTTCCCATCTGTTGGTTTGTTTTAGCGGAACTAAAGTTATGGACGGAGAGACGCCGAGAAAATATCACATCATTTATTAGATGCACCAACATTTCGTTCAGTTTACTTGACACAGTAACTCGTTGGTTGAAAGGGAGAAATAACTAAATAACCACTGGTTTTATTTTTGTGATGATTCTATATGAACTAAATATAACTTTGTAATTTTTTGTTCTTATCACTTCCCACCGATTTGACTGCTCCCCGGTGATTCCACCCCCACACGGCATAGCGTCTTTCGCATTATTTTTGGCCAGCGGAAAAATGATGATTAACCCAGATTTTTTTATTTTTTTTACCAAAAATCTGCCTGAACAAATTTCAGCACTGAATATGAAATCTCTTCATTACAAATCAGTAAGAAAGTGTTTTGCATAGCGGCAAGAATTCATTCAGATAAAACAAATAAAATTTGTTATAATCTTCCAATTCTTCCAAGCTGTGGTTTTATCAGTCCTGGTGTATGGCTGCACCACTTGGACCATAACGAGGCGCCTGGATGAGAGCTGCACAAGAATGCTGCGTACGATCTTGAACAAGTCATGGAAACAGCACCCCACAATGAAGCAGCTGTACGACCACCTGCCTCCTATCTCACAAACCACACGAGTGAAACAAACAAGACATGCTTGGAACTCCTGAAGGAGCAAGGACGAACTCATAAGCGATGTTCTCTTGTTGATCATATGGACATGCTAATGTGTGCCGCCCAGCAAGGACCTACATTGACCAGCTCTGAGCGAATACTAGATGATGCGCAGAGGACATCCTTGGGACAATGAATGATAGAGAAGGTTGGCGAGAGATTATTATGAATATACGTGCTGATTGCGTAAAATAATGATGATGATGATGATGAGGATGAGCTTCTGGCCGGTTTCATCTGAAACTGAAACTAGGGATAATCCGCAAGAATAAACACCTTTTATGCAAATCATGTTGATAAAAGCAAACATTTAATCATACTTTGTGTTTTTAAATGCCAATTACCTGGGAATTTTTTAATAGAATTTAACTGTTAAATGAATAAGAAAACGTTTTTTTTTCTGTTAAAATTTTGATCAGAATCGATGAAAGTGATTGTAAAGAGAAGTCCCATTTTTATTTGAAATATTTACTGAAATTTTATTTATATGAAATATATTTTTTATATAAATTTTATTTATATGAAATATTTATCTTCATCCTCTGACCAAAATTCTTGATGCCTCCTGTAATATTAATCAATAACATAAACTATGGTACGCTTACTCCAATATTTATGACCTCTGCCTTCTATAGCCGTTATGGGGAATACGCAAGATTTAGGACCAACTATATGTGTCAAGAACAATAGCTATGGTCTCGTTACAACAAAGCATTGTTTTATTCTTGAGATATTAGCAATAATCTGTTGGAAAATTCCAAACGTGCCAATAATGAAGAATAAAACTGTAATTGTCTACAGTCATAATCATTTAATGTTCTGACGGAAGAACTTTTTCTATTTATCTATTTTAAAAAATGATTCCATTTTTCGTCTATGAAACATCTTTAATTAAAGCTCGAAGCTCTTTCTGTTTTTGAATTTTGTTTCGTGTTACATTATAGTCACTTATAATCATACACACTATGTTTTTATCCTTGATTTGCAAGGAAAATGCTTACTCTAGATTGGATATATCCATTTGAATTTTAAAATCACAGAATATAGTTTAAATTTTACGATTATAACCACCTGATTGATTTGTAGTTCTTTCACATCGTCTACCTAGTTATTACATTCTTTGCTAGCTTATACTCCCTAACATCTCTACATATGTATCGTCTATTTTGTCGTATCCTCTGAATGATAACTTACATGAAAGTAATAAGAATTCATCTAGCAATTTAATAATAATCATCATCATGTCGCGCATACAGCACGGGTATCCATGACAATCTTTCGCCAACCTTCCCTATCATTCATTGCGACTGGGAGCTCCTCTGCGCAGCAGCCAGCATCCTCACATAGCTGGTCAATGCACGTCCTTGCTGGGCGCCCCACACTTGTATGTCCATGTGTTGGCTTCCACTGGAGAACGTCGCTCACGAGTTCATCCTTGCTTCTCCAGCAGTGTCCTGCATGTCTTGTCCGTCCCGCCCGGATAGTTTGTGAAATGGGGGGCAGGTGACCGTACAGCTGTTTCCTTGTGGGGTACTGCTTCCATGACTTGTTCAAGACTGCGCGCAGCATTCTTGTGCAGCTCCCATCTAGCTTATTCTCGAGGCGCTTTGTTAGGGTCCAGGTGGTGCAGCCATATAGCAGCACCGACACAACCACAGCCTGGAAGAATTGTCGCTTGAGCTTGTCAGGGAGATCGGACCTAAATATCCGAGTGAATCTGAAAAAGTACACTTCGTTGTCACCATTAGACGCCTTCTGATGCCATTTTTGCCGACATTCAACCGCTCACAGCGGCTCTCCCACTTCAGTACAAACACTTTCTAACTCGGTGTAGGTCTCTTTCTGTCTTTCTCTCCCTCTGGCTTTCCTCGTCCGTTCATTTCTGAATACTTTCCCTGCTAAGTCTCGGCTGATGCTTATATGGCAGCTTTTTATCACTTGGTGTCATTCTAAATTAAATTCGTTAGTTGATGGGGTAGCCTTATTTAGCTAATTGTAACGACGAGACGGGTTGATTATTGGTATAGACATTTTCGGTCAACCTCGATACCCAATTAGTAATCTTGAATCACCCATCATTATTATTTATATTTTGTTTTTCCTTTTCTGTAGCCGTTCATTCGTATTATTTAAATTTCACCTAACTCATATTTACTTCAAGAACAAATTAGTCGGGTCGCCTTAGATTAGCAATCACCTTAAAACATCGGTATTCTCATCAGCTTATATGCTTAGCAAATGACTAGTTGGTGTCTATATTGGAGGCGCTGTGGTGTAATGGTTATTTTCGTGAGAACTCTGAACCAGACACTCGTCTTGAAATCCTGAAAGACACTGTGTACATCTTAAATAGCGATAATACCCTTGGCAAAGTTCTGGATCCGGCTATTCTACCTCCCGCTGTGGATAAAAAGGTAGGGCACACTGTTTCCTCTAACCCTTGTATGGCAACAATTTTAGAAGGAACACTTTGCATTCAGACAACAGTTTCTCCATTCGCGTTAGTCAAACTACTGTGAGAATCCTCCTTCCTTCAATTAAAAATCAGTTTGGATGCTGGTGCCTGAATATATTAATTTAGATAAATGTTTAATATGCGACAAACAAATTTAGTCACGATTCAAGCCACGTTACACCCCCCCCCCACCGCCCAAAAAAACTTTTATATTTCTCAAATCAAAGATGGTTGACTGGTTGGCTGGTTAGTGGGTTTTATTTAATGGGACATCAACCCTTTTGATTTATTTAATGAAAAAATATTATTTTTAATGCATATGATTTGTTTAACATCCTGTGTATTAATAAATTGTAGGTATACTTACGTTATTTTTCATTAACTTCATGTATATTAATAGATTAGCAGAAATACTTTTTTTTTTAATAATAGATCTAAATGAGAAAAGATTTTCATAAAAAGAGATATCCATACTTTTATTATAGTGGAGGTATAAATTCTATAAATAGTAGAATGATAATATATAATAAAATAATAACTAACAAGAAAGGTTTGCTCGATACCACTATGACTGAGAAGTTATAAAACCTTGAATATTCGAATAAGTTCATTTGGCACACACACACACACACACACACACACACACACACACACACATACACCACCCACATATATATATATATATATGGGGTGTGTGAATATATATATATATATTGTTTAGCCTTACATTTAAATAGTTTAATCCCGCCTAATTAATTATTAATGAATTAAATTTCAAAAAATAGGTTCGACTTCATTTAAGCACATATTCTCCCAAATATATATATATATATATGTATATATATATATATATATATATATATATATATATATATATATATTAAGTTTAAGTAATGCCGAGAGACAGATAAGGATGAATATCGTGCGAGAAAATGGAAATATCATTAGGCATTGTAATCTTCTCTTCAAAAAATTATTCCTACAATACATTTGCGACTCAGGTGTTCACACACTCGTGACCTAACGCGGGCATATTCACACAGCCACAGACAGACAGACAGACAGACAGACAGACGCACACACACACACACACACACACACAATATATATATATATAGAGAGAGAGAGAGAGAGAAAGAGAGAGGGGGAGTAAGTTATAGAGGGAGGGAGAGATAGGGATGAACAACGTTCGACAGAGAGAGATACTGATCTATTTGTATTTATTTAAAATCAGTATATTAAAAATACCAGTGAAATTCGTTTGCGATTCTGGTATACGTAAATACACACAGGCGCTCGTGCGCGCACACACACACATACGCACACAAATCCAGGGATACACTGTCGTAGCATTTCTGTTTCGTGTAACCTGTGCCTAATAATCTGGATATTTTTTTTTGTTTTTGCCATTTTGTACAAAGTCTTGTGAAACAGCATATTGTACTTTACGTCTAATTTTGTGGATGCCTCTGTTCTATGTCAGATTCAATACGACCCAACGCCCGTTCCTTTGTGTAATTGCGAAAAATGGCCAATATTCCTCACCAGTCGCCTCCACTTGATGCATTTGTCTTCCACGTGTCTGACATCTTTAGTGCTACTTAATGGCGCCTACCTAGAAAACAGATAGGGAAGACGGCGTCTGTCTGCAATTGAACTATCCGCCGTGTGTCTGACTCATTGTGAAACCAATCAATTATGATAGCGTTAAACTCACATCTGTTCACAAATGGTCGCTGATATTCTTTTTCTAAACGGGTCAAATACCATTGCTTGATGAAACTCAGAGACGACAAGAAGTGATCTTAATCTTTAGTGAGTAGATTTACACGAGAAACACGAAGAATCACTTACTAACTTTGATTTAGAGAAGAGACTCAAGTCTACTTTTGAATATCAGTTGCATTATGGGATATCCATTCCCACCGATTGGAACTCTACCGATCAAAACAGAATATTTAAACTTTGAAACTTGTACTCACACACACATATGTAAATCAATGTAATAACATCATATCCTATATATACGTACATATTAATATATATATATATATATATATATATATATATATATATATATATATATATATATATATTAATATGTATATATATCACTGTTTAGTTCTCTCTCTGTCTCTCTTTCACCTTCTGACTGACTGTCTATTTATCTCCCTCCCTCTCACTATCGGTATGTTTGTTTGTCTGTTTGTCTCCGTCTGACTTTCTTTGTCACTCCCTCTCCCTCTATTTCTTTGTCTGTCTGTCTGTCTGACTCTCTATCTCTATCCCTCCCCCCTCTCTCTCTCTCTCTCTCTCTCTCTCTATATATATATATATATATATATATATATATATATATATGACAAGTGAAATTGATCCAGATACATGTGGCCTTGTGCTAAATCTAACTCCGGCCTACAGAATAACCATATAAGTGTTCTAAGTGTATGCGTTTGCTAGGTCTCTGTTAATTACATAACCAATAAGAAACGAGTTAAAACGTTTTTAAAATATATCCTATTTACATAAAATCAAGGTACATGATGATCTTCTAAAAACAGACATTAGATAACGTAATTCAACACTTAAACATAATCCTCAACAATGAAAATATGGATAAAATTTTAAGCAACGTTGGATTATGTAAAATAATTTGCAATAATTATTAAAATCATATTGAAAAGTATCCTTCAGTGAATATAAACATGACAGTGCATCTCTCACCCTAAGTTATTACAATGACAGACTGGCTTCTTTATATTCGATAAGGCAAACTGTCCAGAAGGAGGACAACTCTAAATTCAAACCAGCTTTACTCCACCTAAAATTCACTGTATTGGAGAGATTGGGTAAATACAACAATTGCATTAACCTTTGAAGTGTACTACAGTGCAAATACCAGAAAACTAGGACAAATGCTCTTAAAAAGCATAGTAACCTTTATCCAAATAAAGATATACAGCTTCCTAAGTATTTTTAGTATTTCTATACACAATATTATAATGACTGCCCAGATAGAAAATAGCTACAACGTCAACAAAAGGTGAAGCCTTGTCTAATATTTTACGGATATTTTTCATGACACTTCTTTTACATAATTACCAGTTACTTTTTGAATTCTACACTACCGTACATGACAAATAGGTCACTTAGTTATATTACACAACTCCTTGAGAACAGGTTTTGAGTCCGAAAGTATATTACTATAGGGTCAAAAACGCCTTATTCTTCTAAAGTAAGTATTCGTGTATTTTCTCTCTCTTCCTAAAATATCACATCACAACTGCGTACTTGGTGACGGTTAACTGACAGTTAAAGGGTACTAGTATTCTTCCAAAGATCGGAGCAATGTCTTCGCCACTCTGTGACTTCTGATGGAATCTATTCTGAAGTTGAGGCATTTCCTTATAAATTAAGTCGTTTAAAGTGTCTTGGGTATGACGCTAAACTGTAGTGGGGTTCCAATTTGGTGAGTGTGGAGTATCTCTTCATCGCCATTATTTGCCGGTCCACTCTGATCCGAGATGGTAGTACATGTTAGGGTCCCAACTGGTTTAAATGGATTAAAACATGAGATAGAAATATGTTAGAAAAAGAGTTTTAAAACAATTAAATATTCAAAAAATGCCTTTGGTATAAAATTAGCCAAGGCCTGATATGCCATAACATTCAACCAACCATCAACCAACAAGTTATTTACAATATTTTAAGATACTCAATTTCATTAGACGGACATTTAGATCAATGATTATCCGAAGGTAGAAGCAATAATACCAGTTTCATTGAAAATTAGGTATTTTCATTTTTTTTTTACATTCCCAAACTTCAATGTATCTCCTAAGCCAAAAAAAAAAAAAAAAGAATATATAACGATACATTAATTATCAAGGAAATATCAAATACTAAAAATGTCAATCCTCTTCATCAGAACTTAATGAGCATTTATCAGCATTAATAGCTAAAATATTACTTTTCAATAAAATCAGTAAAATGCATTGGCATGAAATTAATTATCTGGGCTGGTTGTTGTGAACATAAACATAATCAAATGGAACATATAATTCAAATACTTAATCGAAGCATAGTCACTTGTATCCGTATGAAAAGAATTTGTTATATAATATCGCACACATAGACGCTCATGTACACACATATACGTTACACTCACACACGAACAAACACACACTAGAACACACACACACACACACACACACACACACACATATATATATATATGTATATATATATATATATATATATATATATATTATATATATATATATACGCATACACTCACCCTCGAAGAAACACACACACACACGAACAAACGCAAGCACTCTCTCTCACACACACACACACACACACACACACACATATATATTATATATATATATAAAATATATATATATATATATATATATATATATATATAACTATAATGTTACCAACTTAAACAACAAAAAAACAGGAAATAAGTAAATGTTTTTGGAGTTAGAGTAAACTGAGGTATTTAAAATTGATAATGCGAAACAAACATTACGGCGTAACTCGATATATAAACATAATAATGAATCAATACTATTTTTCAGTTACTATATATATATATATATATATATATATATATATATGAAAATTTTAAAAAGTCCAAAGAATTTGCCCACTACTATTTTACTTATCAAATTTAGCAAGTCTAAGCTTAACTGTATTAAATTCCTTTCTAGATAATCTGTTCTAAAACATGAAAGGATCAGTACAAAAATTAATTACATAGAATAAGAGAAAAAAGCAATAATAATAAGAATGACATCAGAGGTGACATGGAGTAATCAGTAACATAATTGAATTCATAAAAATCATAGATATACGGAAAATATAATGTGAAGAAGCCTAAGAAGGAAAAAGCTGTAATGACTTAAAAACATTCGAAATTTAATATGTACTATGTTACTGAGTGCAAATAGTGTTTAAGTTTATATCTTCCTCCAAATCGTGTAAGTGTATATATTGCAATCTACGTTCATTGGATGAATTCCATTTTTATGCATTTCCGGGAGAGTGAACATTCAATGACATAAATAATCCATAAAGTTTTTCGGTTCTTGATTTTTCCCTCAAAATGCCAAGAACCATGTCAGACCTAATATCAGTCCCACCCAAGCACACAGACACACACGCACACATGCACGCACGCACACACACGCACACGCACACACACACACACACGCGTATGTGTGCTTGTGTGTGTGTTTATATATATATATATATATATATATATATATATATATATTTACACACACACACACACACACATACATACATATATATATATATGTGTGCGTGTGTGTGTGTGTATGTGTGAATACTATCAAGTCTTTTTGTAATTGGATTCAAACAAAATTGAGAAATCCAACGTACATATAAAGATTTTTCTCATATATATATATATATATATATATATATATATATATATATATATTTACAAGTTCATATGTACACTATAGGAGGAGCTTTCGCAGATGAATACAAGAGCGGCTCAAACCAATGTATACACCTATATACCTATACACACATGAATTAAAATTAGTTACAATGTTTTTTTCACATGCGTTGTCCTGAACATAAGAGGCTAGAACGTTGCTTTGAAACCAATAGTAATAATCGCTGTTTAATTGTACTGTACATTATAACAAAAAATAAATATATATATGTGCGTATGTGGGTGTTTGCGTATATGTATGTATATATGTATCCAGCAATATATGTATATACATGTACAAATATACATATATATCAACCAATATATGTATATATAGACATGTATATATATATGTATACACATGTATACAAATGTGTCTCAATATCTATCTATCTATATACATAATAATAATATATATATTCCTTGTACACGCACACACACACAAACATACATACATACATACATATATATATATATATATATATATATATATATATATATATATATATATATATATATATCAGTTGAATTTCTGTGTTAGAATTCATACAATTGATAATACGGTTACACATTGTTCAATGATGACTAAATGCTTCAGGAAATAAAGACTCTTAGTAAACATGAATAAAATACATTTCTTTACTCAGAGATTATTCTCTTTGATGACATTCTTTAGGTAATTTCTCATTCTTCATGTTTACTGTATATATATATATATATATATATATATATATATATATATACGGGATGTGAGTCTGTGTTAGAATCCGTATCATGCGTTATATGCGTGAGTCTGTAGACTGAATATATATACAGGGTGCGATATGTAAATTGTTACCATTTTAAATCATTAATTTTGTGCATAGGCTTTGTTTATTTCAATCTTTCTTTCCTGTGCAGCAGATTAGTGCCAATCAGGCACTCTCCGATTGGAAAGCAGTACTATTACGCTATCCCATCCTCCACATGAGGATTCGAAAATAATTGTCCAATGGTGATTACGAAGACAGGGCGAATATGAACGTTCATTGTGTTCGTTGTGATTAGGAAAAAATCCCATTATTTTTTATTTGATCCAGGCTATCATTGATAACCATCCCGCAAGTCAGTTAGGTCCCTTGATAGGGAGATGTGAGTCTCTGAGTTCATTATAAAACTTGTAGTGCATGAAGACATTCGGTATTTCTCATACAAGATGAGAAAGAACAAATTTTTATCATAGGCAGTGAAGGACAAGATTAAAGACCGCGCTGCAAACTTTTACATTCAGCAAACTTAAGAATCTCCCCAACCGAATATATTTTGACAGGATCAGATGGTGAACTCACAGAACAACCGTGGGCTTACTCTGTTCCCACATTATGTAACAATAGGGATGAAATGCAAATCCCCAGTCTACATCATGATGTTTGGGGTGGTCTCTAGCGATAGTGACGTTATGCTTCAATTAAACTTCCCACATGGTCTTAGACTCAACAGGGAGATCGACATGACATACGTGGAGAAAATTGTGCTGTCGTCTAACGAGAAGATGATTGCTGACAACATAACTGCGCAAAGCCACAGAAGCAAGAAAAGCCTATTTTGGCAGTGAGAAAATTTCTATGACCGCATCACACCGAAAACACCAATATCACAGATTTTGAATTATCATAAGTGCATTAAATCCTTAAGACTTTGGATTTTCATCCATAATTCCTGTAAAGAGTACGTAATGTCTTATATAAATAATATTTTCATTCATTTCTTCCATTTCAAACTGACAGATAAGGGATATATATATATATATATATATATTCATATGTTACAATGTCTTTTTACTTGTGTATGCTAACAACTATATATTTTGGTCTTTCGTGAAATTAAAGTGAAAGGAAAGTCAATATACTATAATGATGTCAGGAACTACGATTAAAAGTCATGAAATCAAATGAAACATCAAAAATACAAAATAAATTAAAATACAATGTTTATTCTGGAAAAAATATCGTATGCGTATTGATCCATTTTCTCTTTCAGCAAATCACCAGCAGCTAAACGCTGCGTGTAGTTCTGACTGTACTCTTTACTCAAACATATTACCTATTTCGTCTGAAAATGTCATATCATTTTAATGTGCAAATATCACAGTTAATTGGATTTTGCGTATCAGGGGTACAGCTTTTCAAAGGCAAATATCAAGTTTCAAGTTTATTTCAATAATTATAATTTTACCGAGTCTCCTTGAAGTTCGGTATGATACAACTGAAAGAAATAATACGTTAAATCTAATAAATACATCTATTTTAAATTGTGTGCTGAATATTATATAGGGTAAGCGATGAATGTGTTACTGTCAGTGAGTCCGCTAAACCTAAAGTGCTTGATAGCATGACTTAGTATCGTTTGCCCTTAGCAACTGATATATCAGAACTAAATCAGATTACGTAACCAAGAAATAAAATCCGTTTAATTTCGTAAATCGGCCAACATCCGATATGTCTTACTGCTTTGGGGTAAACCCGAAAATCTCCTATGACTAAAAGATGATCCGGAAATTTGTGGGTGGAAATTGAAACGGAAATATGTGAAATTTGAAAGGAAAAAAATGAACGTGTACTGAAGTAATCGTAATCTGCTTCCTTTCCAGAAATCAAGGGTTAATTCTAAATAGTGAATATGGTTAGTAATATGGGATACAGTTAGAATTGAAAGGTGTGTTCCTAAGAGATTAACAAATGTTTCTTTATTCCAGTGTTATTATCTGTTCTTTTGCACATTGGTTCTCGACCAAGAGCCATATGGCCTCCGGGGGATCATATAACATTTTTTGGATTCAGCCAAGTAAAATATAATTGATTATAAAAATACAAATGGATTTTTAAACATCAAATGAGAGAATAGGAATCAAAGTGTTCAATTGGTAACAAAAACGTTGGGGACTACTGCTTTAGCATATGGTGAATTACGAATGTATTTATTTTAATATTTCTCTGGATTTTACGCAGATACACTTATTAAAACTTTTGCAGTGAAAAAAAAAAAACATAGAGAAAATATAAAACAAATAATGATAATAAGTTTATATTTCTAAAGAAAATTCGGAAAAAGAAAAAGTTCTTTAATTGATGCCATGTGAATGCAGCATGATATAGGGAATCCATTTTTATTAAAGTTTTGCTTTTAGACTTACGAATAATTTAATGATCAAACTAGACAATTGTGGCCAATGATGGTTTATACTTATCAATTAT
Organism: Doryteuthis pealeii; assembly: GCA_023376005.1. NCBI lineage: Eukaryota > Metazoa > Mollusca > Cephalopoda > Myopsida > Loliginidae > Doryteuthis > Doryteuthis pealeii. The sequence goes on from CM042139.1 coordinate 70,909,937, forward strand.
TAAAATGAGGTCCCGAAAGGTTACTGGCCAACCGGACATATTTAAAAAATGTCAGTATAGAAAACATTTTGTTCTTCGTGATATCAATAAAAATTATGACAAAAATATAACAATGAAATTGAACTTATAAACGTATACCTCGAAGTGATTCTCAATCTATTTAGCAACAAATACATGTAGATAAAAAAAACTATTAAAATCAAGACAAATCCTTGGAAAAAACTAAGTAATAAATCTGACTCTCCCTCATGATTTACCGGTTAATATAATCTAATCATAGGTAGTTGACGAGCTGTTAAAATCAATCAAGCAATCACTCAATCAGTATAATACCTCAAATGTCATGTTTAGCCGTTACTGTATAATCAAGTAACCAGGGAACAGTTAGAGCTACGGGTATCAACTTTTCATTGTTTTTTTTTTGTTTTGTTTTTTGAATTTTTAAATTTTTACTGTTAGGACCAATTGTCTGGTCCTTGCAAAATAGGTTTTGAAAAGCCTAACGTATTATAACTTTGATTGGTATCGTCAACGGCTCGCTCATTTTCGCTTACTAAACAACTTCAATTGCACGTTGTGTTTGTTATTAATAAAATATTACTCGATCGTAGCTTTTAGTTAAGATTGTATATGCCACGAGTCATCTTCACAAAGATAATTAACAAAGAAATACAAACGAACACTAGAATACAGATTGTTTCTTTATTCATTTTTCGAGTTCATCACGGTGGGAAGGTGATTGCTTTCTAGTCTAAGTGAATACTCTAAGCTGCTGTGAGCGACTTAGAATAGGCAAAGAGTTAAAATGCGTGAATATTTTTTCGTGCATTAATCTTGGTTCACGTAGAGGCCAATGCTTATTGATGCCTCTTCCAGATTATGCAACAGAAGCGCTAGGATTACATACTTCTTCGATTCTGCAAAGCAATACGTACATCTACGCTACGCTTATACGCATACAGGTTGTCCCATCGTGTTGTAATGTTTAACAAGCTAGTCTCGAAAGTCTATTACTTCTAAATAGCGCATTCGATCTTTGTTGGATGTCCCTTACTTGCGACTTTGTATCACATGCTACCCGTGGTAAATATGTTGGATTAATACATATGTAAATTTACGCTACGCTTATACACATGCATATAAATATAGATGAGCTTACACCTACAGTATGCGAATATACACGCAGGGACAGAACAGTTTACGGTGTTACAGTACTTTCAGTGTCAGTATAACTGTAAACCGAAACTTTGCTTTATACGCACCATATTTGCTAAACTTTTGAACTAATCCTGGAAGCAGCGCCTTATACAAAGCAGCTGTACGGTCACTAGTCCCCTATCACACAAATCATCCAAGTAAGCCGAAAAGCACAATGCTGGACATTGTTAGAGAAGGAAAGGCGAACCTACAAGTGACGTTTTCCTGTGAACACAGACACATGGATACACCAGTGTTGGCCTACATCATTCAGCACTTTACGCATTGTAGATGCTGTGCGGAAGACCTGCCAGGGGCGATAACCAATTGGAACGGTTGGCGAGAGAGAGAGAGAGAGAGAGAGAGAGAGAGAGAGAGAGAGAGAGAGAGTCATGGGTATCCGTGCTGTCAGTGCTACATAATGATGAAGACGATGATGATGACGATGATGATGATTGTAAAAGTTAACGCCTTGGTGAAAATTTCTTTCTCAGTTAT
>CM042139.1:70916631-70924131 GCA_023376005.1 Doryteuthis pealeii
GAAAAATAATGGGTTGACATTGAAGCTAATATTCGTCTAGTATAAAATATATGCCAAGATTTGAAACAAGTAACCGACTTGCGCAGGGAAGATTATTGTGCAAGCTCATCTTGTGTTATTAAATAAAGGGAATTTATTTGCGAGTGATCAGCAGACGTCAGCATTGTTTACGTATATTTGAAGTAGACGGCGACAGCCTGAAAAAGGATCAGTTTTCAACGCTCACATTTTAGAGACGTCAAGAAGCAAACCTTTTTCAAACGTTTTTATGAGAATTTCAGGGATAATATATTATCTATGCTTGATTCTATTGTGATGGTAGAAAAAAAAAAGAAGTTTTAAAAATCTGATACGTATGTAATCCCAAAATAATTATTTGAAACCGAAGCTAAGGAATATGCGATTTACAACTATAAGCTAAAAAGCACACACACGCACACACGCACGAACATACACACAAACATATTATATTCGCAAAAACTGAATATGGATATATGCAATTTGATCGTGAACTGATGTGTCGGAAAAAAGGATTGACTTGATAACGAATAAAATAATATTTCCGAGTATATATATATATATATATATATATATATATATATATATATATATATATATATATATATATATACTCGCCTGTTGTTTATAAACGAGTTATCTGGTGATTGTAAAAACATACACCCAGTAAGTTTGTTTGTATCAAATAGTTGTACACCCCTCACCGATAGCCGTGAGGGTAAGGAGCTTGACAGACGAAAAATTGTCGGGTTTCGCACCCGGCTAGAGGTAGCTATTAAAACCTTGAGCCCCATTGATGAGAAGTAAACTTCTAAACACGTGCCTGGGGATGACTGATATATATATATATATATATATATGATTGAATGTCTATCAACAAAAAGAATTATACTAGTATATTATTATTTTCGGAATGCATACATGTGTTTAATCAGATTTCAATCATTATGCTGACAATAAGTATGTTAAAAGGAAAAATAAATAAAGGAAAGAAAATGTTGAATGGATAAAATAGATTTACTACCATGTGTTTCGGTCAGGAGTTTGTTCATGTACACATTTATTCTATTTATTATTATTTTAAAAATAAAATAAAATAGTAATAATAGAAAATTATAATATCTTTAAGCATACGTCAATCTTATATATACTTCAATATATACATATACTTCAATATATATATATATATATATATATATATATATATATATATATATATATATATATGCATTGTTGTTGTTCATCTTGAACTGGAAGAAAGAAGTGATAGGCTAATATATGCATAGCTACACCAACGGTTAAAAAGATATATTAGCTAGCTCCTAATAACAGTCTCATTGCCTCGAATTTCAAACATTGTTTTTGTTTTTTTTTAGATAAGAGCGGAAAACAAGTCCACAGTCAGAAATATGTTTATTATGTTTTGGTTTTCTTCACTATACATTTGGCTATCTGGTGATGCGGATTCTTTTAAAAGAGAACTTCGTTAAAATAAATATTTACGATCATTATGGGCTTTTATGTATTTCCCTATCATATATATATATATATATATATATATATATATATATATATATATATATATATATATATATATTCATTGTTGTTGTTGATCAAGTAAAGTAAGGTAATATGGAAGAATGAAGCGATAGACTAATAGATACAAAAGATACATTAGCAAGTCTCTAACAACACCATCTCCTTGACACGAATCTCAGACACATATTCTTTTTAATAGAGAGGAAAACAAGTCCACAGTAATATCTATCTATATATATATATATATATATATATATATATATATATATATATATATATATAGATATATAGATATAGATATATCGGTTAGGAGGTTGATTTAGAAGGCTATCACAATGCAGTTTGAAATAAATAAAAATAATAATACGGTAACAATGGTGTTGTGTGTTGACCTGTATATTTATTATTTCTTGAATTTTCGAGGTAATACCTCTTTATCAAAAGAATTGAACTGAAGCAGTCCAGCTATGGCATTTCTTCCCAAATGATTTTTTTTTTTGAAAATGATGCTATTGTAACGTAGCGGGTGTTCGTAGTCACGGTACCAATTCGGAATATGTAACGTTGTGGTACCGATTAGTAATATGTAACGTTATGTTGTGGGGCTCACCGCGTCTTCAAAACACACGGTACTGTTAAGACTCGTACAGCCGTGTATTAGGGGTTGGCACGTTGATCAGCACACACAGAATTCCAGCAGTCCCCAAAATTCTTCCACACTCCTTTCGTTTATGGTCAAGCGAAAGATATCACTTACGCAGGCCGCGTGCTCCTCGTTACGGCCAATTGACTTGTTGACAAGTATATATCTCCAGTCAAGTATCTGTTCCCGTTTGTTTGTTTAATGGCTTTCATTCATGAATCCCATTACGATTTCTTTGGCGTGTAGTAAATAAAGGTGATGAACAGTACCTCTTGTTTTTCATGAATTTTATTTCCTTAATGAAAGTTATTGAGGGAGAGAGATAGTCAGCTTCCTTACATATGTTTCTAATGATGCTCTTAACTTCGTTCCAACGGTCAGTACCAATTATCAGGCTTAGGTATGTTTTTACTTCGTGCAGTGTACAATATTACTTCTCAGGTTTCACACAGCGACACCATATCTGCATTCCAGGACCCCAGTCGCTCGCCTCTCACCAGCTCGGTCAAACCAAACTCAACTGACCTTTCTCCCTCGGTCTCCCGGAACTCAACTGATTCAAAATCTAAGGTTCCCTCATTAAATAGAAATCGAAGTGGAATCTTCTAGAATCTTCTCGAACCTTTCGAACGTACTAACTGTTTTACCAAACTACACGTGTCACTTAAGAGGTCGACGGGTCAACCATCCTTTCTTCTGACAAACCGATTAAACTAAATTTTACTAGCATAATCCCAGACTTAATGGCTCCGAATAGACTCAAAGGTGATAATTAGTTTTACATTGCTTCCCCACTCCCGTAAGGTCTGAGAATCATGATACATCCTATTAAGGTTTCTCTGTGTCTGGCACAAGGCCACAAATATGGTGTTCCTAGGTCCATTATGCTACATACCTCTCCTTCATCAACAATTAAAATTAAACGTAGTATAATTTTTAAAACAAGCCCCCCTATCATTCATGTTTTTTCTTTTTCTTCTCCTTTCTTAACTACTCTGTCTGACCTCCTCTCTCCCTCTCTCTCCTTATATGTTTACAAAATATAAAACAATCATAAATCAAATACAACATAAGCAAAATCAATTATACAGCGAATTGAACATGAAATAAAAATGATCTTACACAATCAAACAGTACATTTTTTTTTAATTGTGTACAACTTAAAATAGCCATTCTCTTACCTCTATATCGCTCTCTCTATATTTTTGTACACATTCGCATTCTCTTCATTTTATTTTATTTTATTTATTCATTTATTTACTATAGGACATAAAAACAAAACATGTTTACGACCGCTCTTATTCTCAAACTTAGAATTGCGTCGGAAGAATTTTCACATAATTCTTCGATTACCTTTAATGGGTACAAATTATCATTAATAATAATAATAATAATTACAACAGCACCTAGCGGACTATCACCGCTAGCGACAAAACAATATCTACAATTTTTTAAAATTGAATGCTGTCTTAAAAAAAAAAAAAATAAATATACGAAAGAAAAAAACAATCGTCGTCAATAGTATCCATGTCCACTAGGTCGTGAAACTAATTCGGTCCTGCGTAAACTTTCTATCTCTCTAGCTGAAAATATCAGAAATGGCGTCCCTTAATTCCTTTCTTTTCTTTTCTCGCCATCTATCCTTCTTTTCATCGTCGATTCGAGACTTTCCTTCGGGTTTAACTTTAACATCCGTTGCTACTTTTCCTATTTCCTTGAACTTTTTTTCGGCGTGACTACTAACCTTATCACGCGAATTCGTTCTACAACTCACAGATTCTTGCTTTACCTCATCTTGACGCGTTTTCTTATTATCTGCTAATATCTGCCTGTACATTGCTATCTTTCGTGTTCTGAGGGGCACGAAAAAATCCTCCCTATCAGGGTCACCAGGACTCTCCTCGGTATCAGAATTTTCCGAGGGTGCATCTTTAATTACAGGCGTTTTCGTATCTGGACTAACTTTCTCTACTGGATTTGGTTCTGTGTTCGGTGTGGCCGTTTTCTCGAGCCTCTTTTCAATTTCAGTACAATTCTTAAACTGTTGCACTGGCTTATCTATCTTCCTATACGTAAAATTATTCATAAACCCTCTATTATATGGTTTATCCCTCGTGTTTATCCCTTCTCCTCTAAAATTTTTTCGATAACCTATCCTATTCGTCGAGTCTATCGCACTGATAATGTACGTCTGTCTTTTATTTCGTTCGGGAGGCTTTCTATAAACTGGTACTCGCCTTTTTTCCGCATTTCTCTGAGGGCAATTCCATCTCAGATGTTTGTTCGACCTGCATATCCAGCATAGTCGATTCCTTATCCACTTGTTTCTTACTGGATGTGTCGTTCTATGATCGGTCTTGCCATCACACCTAGCGTGGGCTTTTCTATCATGCCCTATTGCATTGATATGCACCGTGCGCCTTCTGGCGTGGCAAATCTCCATCGGTGCAGGATCAATATTGGGAGGAGTCCTAACTCTCGCTCTTAGTTTATCCTCTGAGAATGCTAGTTGGTAGGCGCTCTCAACTGTTGGGGGGTCATTTCTTAATACAGCTAACTTAACCTCAGGATCTACTAATCCTTCTATAAAGCAGTTTTTTATTTGTTGTTGCACTATTGCTGCATTTTTATCCTCTCTAGAGTAGGCCTGATCTATCAGTTTTGTAATTCTTAACATGTAATTCTGCACATTCTCCTGTCTGTACTGTTTAATATTCACTAATCTTCGAAAATAATAATGTGCGTAGTGGGTGACCCCAATATATTCCCTAATTACCTGTGTCAATCCTATCCATGAAATACTCTTGTTGCCTTCTATAATTTTGTATATGAAATTTCCTATTTCTCCTCCCGTGGTCATGAGTACTACCCTACATTTATCCATTTCTTTAACATCTATCAAGGTAAAATATTTCTCCATACTTTGGAGCCATACCTCAAATTTACTTTCATCCTTACTAACTAACGGTGCAATCTGCTGCAAGAAAAAATCACTTTTCATGGAATTTGCTAAAGATTTCGCTGTATTTACTAATTGTTCTGTAAGATTCTTAAATAAATTCCTAACCGTTTGCTCTTTCATTATCATTTCTTTTTAACACCAAATAACATACACACAGAGAGCGACAAGAGAAAATGGCAAGAATAAGTTGTACTTACGTTAGTCGTCTAATAGAAAGTTCAATTTTCTTTTTAAAAATGTCCCTCGTTACAATTTTGACTTTTTTTTTCTTTTTTTTTTTATATGTCCGTAATAAACGTCTTTCTTTTTTTTTTTGTATTTTCAAAGTCTATAGAAAGTTTTTTTTTCAAGTCTAGTGAGTCCTTTTGTTTCTCGTTCCTTTTTTGTTTTTTGTTTTTCGGGGAATCCAAGTTTACGTTGTTTTTCGTGTTTTTTTTTTTGTGTTTTTTTTGTCGTTCTTTTTCCCTTCTTTTGGTGTTTTTTTTTTTTCGGCCGGTCTGAGTGGTTATTTCGTTATCTTGTGTGGTAACGGTTCTTACAAGTCCCTGATCGAACTTCCGTGGTGCACGGCAACCAATTAACGATATGTAACGTTATGTCTTTCAATTAGCGATATGTTACGTGGGCACTAATTAGCGATACGTAACGTAGTGGGATCAGTTCGTATTTAACCTTAGTGCCTTTCCTTCTTCACACTACTCGTAACTTCGTACGTACGGAGTTTCGTTTGTTTACATACACCGATCTAGCTCTAGCAGTCAGTCTTAGCTAGCCCCAAAATCCTTCTCCCACTTCTTTTGGTCATGGTCAAGCGAAAGATATCACTTACGCAGGCCGCGTGCTCCTCGTTACGGCCAATTGACTTATTGACAAGTATATATCTCCAGTCAAGTATCTGTTCCCGTTTGTTTGTTTAATGGCTTTCATTCATGAATCCCATTACGATTTCTTTGGCGTGTAGTAAATAAAGGTGATGAACAGTACCTCTTGTTTTTCATGAATTTTATTTCCTTAATGAAAGTTATTGAGGGAGAGAGATAGTCAGCTTCCTTACATATGTTTCTAATGATGCTCTTAACTTCGTTCCAACGGTCAGTACCAATTATCAGGCTTAGGTATGTTTTTACTTCGTGCAGTGTACAATATTACTTCTCAGGTTTCACACAGCGACACCATATCTGCATTCCAGGACCCCAGTCGCTCGCCTCTCACCAGCTCGGTCAAACCAAACTCAACTGACCTTTCTCCCTCGGTCTCCCGGAACTCAACTGATTCAAAATCTAAGGTTCCCTCATTAAATAGAAATCGAAGTGGAATCTTCTAGAATCTTCTCGAACCTTTCGAACGTACTAACTGTTTTACCAAACTACACGTGTCACTTAAGAGGTCGACGGGTCAACCATCCTTTCTTCTGACAAACCGATTAAACTAAATTTTACTAGCATAATCCCAGACTTAATGGCTCCGAATAGACTCAAAGGTGATAATTAGTTTTACATTGCTTCCCCACTCCCGTAAGGTCTGAGAATCATGATACATCCTATTAAGGTTTCTCTGTGTCTGGCACAAGGCCACAAATATGGTGTTCCTAGGTCCATTATGCTACACTATTTTTTAAATAACTGTATTCCTGTTTGAGCGTGAATACGTTTATTTTTGGTTGTACGTGTGTGTATGTTGTAATGCGCGTGACATTGAAAATGCGTGTTGGTTGTGACGTTAAGACTATATCCTAGCGCGGGATTTTGGACGTGTGTATGTGCGAATGAAAAAGCGTATTTGTGTTTTGTGACCATGGTGATGTTTCCTGTTGGATGTAAAATCAATTTAATCATTTAATATTATTATTATTATTATTATTATTATTATTATTATTATTTGTTTATTTACTTATTTATATCTAATTCAATTTATCTTTTTATATTTTATAATATTTTAAATATATGTATATATATATATATATATATATATATATATATATATATATAATTAATTTATTTAATTTTTTCCTTAACAACTAGTGTGCAATGGCTTGTGTGTTTGTATGTGTGGGCGGGATGTTGGGCTATCGATTTGAGTGCGTGTTTCGTATTAGTCTTCTCGTTGTAGATTTGTTTCATTAGTAATTCTCCATTGTGCATGTGGGTATGTGTTTCGTGCGTGTGTGCATATACTGTTACATGTGTGCGTTGGTTGTGGGATACGGGCAAGATCGTTCTTTATGTATCCAGTCTTTGTCCCAAGGGGGAGTGCCGATTTGTGGTGGACGAACAAGTCTCTGCTGGCCGATTTTCTATATAAGTCGGTGTGGATTTCTCCCTTGTTTAATACCTTAAGT
>CM042139.1:70929131-70944131 GCA_023376005.1 Doryteuthis pealeii
AAAAAAGCGTAGATATATGATTAAAAAAGGAAAGGAAAGCAATACGGATAGGGTCAATTTTGGTAAACTTGCGTAGTATCTCACCAATGGGGAACTTGACTTCCAACATACCTATAGCGGCAGAAGACTTATGCGACTTATTATATCAAATATATAACCTAAATATAGTATATATATATATAACTGAGTTTAATATATATATAATATATGATCCTAACTAGCATCCATTCAATATGCTTCTTGGTTTTAAGGTTAGTAGAGAAAAACTTTTTTAATTTCATTTATACCATACCCAATGCAGGCCAGCTTATACCTCTTCATCACTCTGATGACGATACAAATGGAACATTCCTCACAAGCTGCCCCCCCGTCGTTCAGAGATTTTTTATGCTCGTTACCACTAGCGACGACTAACACTCTGGAAAAAAAGCTTGGAGATGAGTGATCTAGCTCAGATGATCCTGCAGCGCGAGTGTGCTAAACCAGTATATGCGTATTGCACAACAATACGCACATGAAAGCATATGCACGCGCTACTTGCCTCCTATCACAAGCCATCCCAGTAAGATGCGATAATGACATACTGAACACTGCTGCAGAATCAAGGGACGATATCTCTTGTGATGAACAATACAACTAGGCTTCTCAAAATTAATGCTATATTTAAACAAGTCATGCAGAGGAGAAAATATGGAATAACCTGAATTGAAGGCAAAGAAAAGGATTTTCTAAATAAAGATAAACGGTTCTGGATGAAGCCATGCGTAGTTATTCAGATACCTGTGAGTGGAAATGGTTACCATATCCACAAAATAGCCGAGTGTTTGTAAACTTTTTAATTACTAATTATATCTGCACTTCTTCATTAAAATCGAACCTCGAAACTCCTCTAGACCAGCTTAAACCGTGGCAAGCACGAGACCAGTTTAGAAATATATCCGATAATACAAAATCTACCTGTAACACACCTAACGAATATATATTATACTACTATATCATAGCTATAGCTATATATACTACTATATATACTATATCATAATATATATATAAGAAGATGACTAACGGGAAAATAGGAGCAATATCGAGTTAATCACTATATCGACGGGTCTGTTTAAGAATATTAGTAACCCGAAATAATTCAAGGTCTCCTCTAAAAAAATATAGAAATGTTTCACATACGATAGTAAGGCGATTAGAGATAGACTTTTGGACTCTAATATATAATCTATATCTCATTCTATTCTAACTCTCTCTCTCTCGAACCTGCCAATATTTAATATGTAGAAACAAGTCTAATATTTCACCAACATGCTCAAAAAGAAAAAAAAGAAACAAAAAGAAAAAAGAAAGCGCCAGGTGAGTTGCACACATGCGCAATAGGCCCTTGTTTCTCCTTTGTTTTGTTTTGTTTATTAATATATTTCGTCTTTGTATTTTTCTTAATTTTATTTTTGTTAGTTCTTAAAGAGATGTTATTTATTGGTTTCTTAATATCAAAATCTAAAAGATTGCATTCGAGAGATCATTTGTTGTTATTTGTTCGTTATGAAATATTATAAATGAATTATCATTATGTCTCCTATAAACTGCATGATTCATATCTATATTTACAGATCACTAATGGATTCAGACAAAGATGGGATTAATATGTTCGTATCTGACACAAAAAAGGGGGCGGGCACAATACAGTTGTTAATTGCTGCAAAGTATAGAAGAGATGTCACAATATTAATTAGATCTTCTTTTTTTCAAATAAATAATTCTCTAAAGATTAGAATAAATAACAATTCGAAATTGCAATGTTTTAAATACAGCCTAGGAGCAAAAAAAAGAAGAATCCACTGAAGATTGACTATGTTTGAATGATTATTAATGAGGACTGTTGTCGAGCATGATGTTTGTATTTATGCAACACTTACAATAAAAGCAGGATGTGACAGAAGTTAATTTTTTGAACGGAGTACAGGGCCGATTTATACCAGTTGGTAGAGCGTCTGACTAGGAACCACAATGTTCCGTGTTTAATACCGGCCCTCGTCAATTCAGCGTATGGTTTGCGCAGGGATCTGTGCGGTAAAGTGAGTAATAATCTCCTTGGGATAGCGCTAGTGAAAAGTGGATATACTCCTCGCTGTCTTTCTGATACCGACTTTAGGCCACACCGACAACTTTTACTTACAACTAGTTTGAATTCACATTCTTCTTTCTTCTACAAACCTTGCCTAGTCAAGAGAATGAGAATTCTGTCTGTAAAAAGTATAATTTCCCAACATAATTGTTGCAAACAAATGATTATGAATATTTCTGTATGCCATTTGTTTGAATAAATTAATGTTACGTTTGTCATTGGCTTTTATTTTTATCCTTACATACAATTTCTTTATTTTTCAGAAAGTTGCATAAATCATGAAATGGCGTAAAGTGCAACGGATGAGTAGGTTTCATCTGGATGTTTAGGTGTCATCCTATGTGTGTTCGATCGTTAGACGAAAGCATGGGGGGGGGGTGAAATTTCTAACGTAACTGGAGACGACCCGATAACAAGTGTGATGAAATGTAAAGCCTTTTCCTGGATAAATTAAAATATAAGGATATGAATTAGGGATATATTTTAAAAAGCAGTAAAAAAGATTATTAAAAATAAAACAAATTAATAAAGGATAAAACATGATAAAAAACAAATAAAATACAAGAAAAGGAAATACATTTGTTCAAGAACAGCAACCAGATCCCATTCTTCCCTACTATTCATAGCTGGTATATCTGGTAAATACCTAATATATAAGATATATTTGGTAAATACCTAATATATAAGGTATATCGGGTAAATACCTAAATATCTGAAATAATCAATACATATATATTCGGTTTTCTATAATTCAATAATTAAGTCAATTATAAGTCCCCGTTATTATATAAACATAAAAGAGCCACTGTCTTTTCCTTAACAAAATCAAGTCTATCATTATATGTGGATGATGCTAACCTCATTAAAATACGATTACATCATTTCTTCGCAACTTCCGTAAAAATAACTAATCTAATCAGTGTGTGAATTAAATGAAGATATTTAGTTCATGAAGACACATTTTTGCACTTTAAAAATTATTCCTGTTTCTGACTAATTCTTTAGTCTTAAAGTTAACATACATCATTATCTGACCATTTACTCTGTACGCTAAATAAAGATATGATTATCAAACAGACGCTTAAAAGGGCCATGTGCAATTCGTTTTTCTTATTACAAATCTTTATCGCTATTTCTATTGCTTCTTTGTGTCTTTAACATTGTATACAACCGTGACAAGAAACATCTGTCCCGGCTTTCAAAGTCGTACCAAAATAAATCTTCTTCTAAGTGTGTAGGTATAAGCTCTGAGAATTATAGACACACTTTTTAAGTCCCAACGAATCGGTGTGAACTGGTTCTTGACTGTAATCATTGTGAAATTCCACCGAGAGCCAAAGGTCGAAGAACAAGACCACGTAAATAAAATATTTTGAATGCTGATCAATAAGACGGTAAAGCTACTTTATTTATTTGTGTGTGTGTGTGTGTGTGTGTGTGTGTGTGTGTGTGTTTAACTGAATATATTTCAGGTACTGAAAAAGGAAAAATGAAAACAGGATAAAAACATAGAAAACAGGATTTAAAAACTGTGTCTTAAGGATCGAAAGCAAGAAACTAGGAGTAGTGAGTGTTTATCTTGTGTTATATCTTATTTTCATACTTGCAATATATTTTGATATTGCTCTTTATTTTCGTCCAGAATTGTCAAGATCGTACGGCTTAAAAACGTTTTACGCGTTAAATCTTTCACAAACACACACACACACACACACACACACACACACATATATATATATATATATATATATATATATATATATATATATATATATATATATTATGATCAGTATATGCAACTTTCATCAATAATAAATAATCCCATTAAGTGTATACATTTTTATTGACAAAGCTTAGTAACAGTATATATGTATATCTTGTGTTTTCTAATAATCTATAAAAATATAAAATCATTCTTTTTAAATCAGTTACACTTTGTATCTATAAGTGTGGAAGATTCGTTTTCATTTTCTTTTGTTAGTAAAATCAATAATACCAGTTGTAAAATATTTCAGTCGCTTATACATTTGAGATTCGCATCTAAAATCACTTCCGATTCAGTACTCAAGGCACATTTTTCTTTCTTTTTTTCTTTTACTTTTTACATTTTTTGTTCCTGGTTGAATAATCCTTCTGCAACAGCAAATCGTAATAAAAATTACATCCTAATTATATTATGATAAACATGTTTATCACAGCCTTAATTTTGTCAGGGATGTTGTGTTATAACAAAGAAATCAAATGCTCTGATTCCGAAATTTATTAAATTTCTTTTTCATGATTGAATTTCTCCTTCTATTCAGGTGTCTTTAATGGCATTTCGTAGATTCAATAGATTTACAGACGATTAATTTGCCTCTATATTTGAAATATTTATTTATTTGTTTTTACTAAAAGTAAATTAAAGATAAAATTACTTACAATTTAGGTCCATTTTTAGAGTCCTTGAAACTCTACTAATATTATAACCATTGCTAAAGTCAAGGTATCACTATCACTGTTATAAATTAAATTCGACAAAGTTATAGTTGATTTTCGACTCGAAATAGTCTTCATTAATCTCAGAAACCCTTAAGTGACAGTGCTTATATCTATATACAGTGACACGCAAAAGTATTTGAGTCATAGGATCTAGTAGGATAGTATTCATGTCTATTATTGCTGCTAACATACTGAATATAGAAATATCATCATCATCATCATCATCATCATCATCATCATCATCATCATCATCATGTCGCGCAATTAGCACGGATATCCAAGACAATATCTCGCCAACCCTCCCTATCATTCATCGTCCCAGTGAGGTCCTTCACGCAGCATCCAGTATCCTAGCATAGTTGGTCAATGTTGGTCATTGGTGGCCGGCCCGCATTAGCATGTCCATGTGTTGGCTTCCACTGGAGGACGTCGCTTATGAGATCGTCCTTGCTTCTTCAGCAGTGTCCAACATGCCTTGTCCGTCTCACTCGGATGGTTTGTGAGATGGGGGCAGGTGGCTGTATAGCTGCTTCCTTGTAGGGTGCTGCTTCCTTGTGCAGCTCTCATCTAGCTTATTCTCGAGGGGCTTTGTTAGGGTCCAGGTGGTGCAGCTATACAACAGTACTGATATAACCCCAACCTGGAAGAATTGTCGCTTCAACTTGTCAGTGAGATCGGATTTCCAAATGACTGATAGTTTTTTTGTTGCCGACCATGCCTTTCCTTTTCGTGTATTAACATTGCTTTCTGTGGATTAGATATTACTACCAAGGTATATGAATTGTTTTACTGGCTTAAGAGGCTTACTGTCGAGTGTGGAGATGTCTCCTTTCTTTTTGAAACTCATGAACTCAGTTTTATCAGAGTTCATGTAGAGGCCAATATTCTTTGCTGCCTTCTCCAGGGTATGCCGTAGTGACTCGGCTTGTGCCAGTGTATCTGCAATAAGTGCAAGGTCAACAGCGTAGTCTGTATCTATGACAGTCTGTGCGGTATATCGCCTGGTTCTTGCCTCTTTTAAAGAGTGAAACCCTTCTCTTTCATCGTATGCAATGTTGTTCGGAGCACATAGTCCAGACGTATTTCAAATATATATGGTGCTAATGTATCTCCTTGTAGGACTCCAGCAGCATGTCAAAGAAATAGAAAATATAAAGAATTTATATATAAAAAAAAGCGATTCTGTATATGTATGTATGTATGTCTTTATGTTTGTTTGTATAACGACTGAGTACATGTCCTTTTACAAATTAAATTGTTAGAGGCCAATGATATATTAAAAAAAATTCTTTTTAAAAAGCAAAAAAAAGCAAATAAAAGACAAATAGAAGAAGAAGAAGAAAGAAGAAGAAGAAGAAGAAGAAGAAGAAGAAGAAGAAGAAGAAGAAGAAGAAGAAGAAATAACTTAAAAACAAGAATATATAAAGAATAAACGATAATAAAACTAATATAGAGAAAGATAATTTTCATTAATCTCTATATAAATATAAATGAGAGATTTATTTTTAACTATTTCGATTCCGGACGATACCTGATAACCCTGATTGTATACTATAAATGAGGAGACAGTTTTATGACACTTGATTTTATTAAGAAATACAATAGAGTAACACGCCTAAGATTTAGACACGTACCAAGAGGCAACGTTCAGTATTTAATGGTGTATCCATGATGTGATTTAACGGTTGTCTGACGTTTCAGATAATTTTAGATGAGTTTACCGAAGAAATGAAATATATATATATATATATATATATATATATATTATATATATATGAGTGTGTGTGTTTGTGTGTGTGTTTGTGTGTGTATGTGTGGTTTGGTAAATTTATAAATAAACAGTGCTCAATATCTGTGATAGAGCACATATATATTACTTATTATAGCGTAGATATATGATAAAAAAGGAAAGGAAGCAATACGGTAGGGTCAATTTTGGTAACTGTAGTATCTCACCAATGGGAACTTGATCCAAAGATACCATAGGCGAGAAACTGACTATATATATATATATATATATATATATATATATATATATATATATATATATATATGCTACTACATCATTCAATATGCTTTGGTTTTAGGTTAGTAGGAAAAATTTCAATTTATTTTAACATACCCAATGCTATACCTCTCATCACTCTGATGACATAAATGGAACATTCTTCCAAGCTGTAGCCGTGTCAGAGATTTTTTATGGCTGTACCACTTGGACACTAACACTCGGAAAAAACTTGGAGATGGGATCTACTCAATGATCCTGCACGCAGTTCTAAACATATATTGGATGCAACAATACACATGAAAGCATATGCACGGCTACTTGCCTCCTATCACATAAGCCATCCCAGTAAGATGAATATGACATACTGGACACTGCTGCAGAATCAAGGACGAACTCTTGTGATGAATAAACTAGGCTTAAATTAATGCTATATTTTACAAGTCATGCAGAGGAAAATATGGAATAACCTGAATTGAAGGAAAGAAAAGGATTTTCTAATAAAGATAACGGTCTGATGAAGCTCATGGTTATATTCAGATACCTGTGAGTGGAAATGGTACCATATCCACAAAATAGCCGATTTTTAAACTTTTTAATTACTAATTATATTGCACTTTTCATAAAATCGAACCTGAACTCTCTAACACTTAACCGTTGGAAGAGAGACCAGTTTAGAATTATCCTAATACAAAATTACCTGGTAACACACCTACGAATATATATATATATATATATATATATATATATATATATATATATATATATATATATATATATAAAGAAGATGACTAACGGGAAATAGAATATCGAGTTAATCACTATATCGACGGTCGTTAAGAATAGTAACCGAATAATTCAAGGTTATAAAAAATATGAAATGTTCAATACGATAGTAGAGCGGATTTAGTAGATAGATTTTGGATCTAATATATATCTATATCTATCTATCTAACTCTCTCTCTCTCTCTCTCTCTATATATATATATATATATATATATATATATATATATATATATATATATATAATATATAATTGATAATTGAATACTGAGCAGCCACTTAATCTTTATTTGCCGTGTATCCCATCGCAGGATTACAGTGGGCAAGGTCACCCCCAGGACAACGACTTCCCAATTTGGGGCCCGAATCCTCAGAACACAACCTAATGGGCAAAGGGTATATATTAAATTTCATAGAGGAATTATATATAATTGATAATTGAATCATATTACCATGACCAGACAACTCGGCAAACACCATTTGCGACATCTGGAGCACTGGACAGGTGTTTCGACCTCCTTTTTTATCTCATCAGCAGTGCATACCACAATCTCCACCACTAGAAATTGAACCAGTGGACCACAGAGTGAAGAGCGGAGACTCTACACACTGGACCACCAGCCCAGGCCACAAACGGAGAATGCCAAATCATCTAGTCAATGGTAATAGTAATTCATAGCAGCCACCTAACCAAAGATATATATATATATATATATATATATATATATAACATAGTGTACTATATTTATAAGTACTGTATATTCATACTGCGCAGCCACTTAACAAATATATATATATATATATATATAATATATATATATATATATATATATATATATATATACAGGGTAAACTATAGACACGTGTTTCGAGGTATCACCTCTCATCAGTATAGTTATACGATTTTTTAGCAGCTGCCTCTGGCTGGGTTCGAGACCCGAACGATCTTACGCTCACCAAGCCTCTTGCCCACACATCCACAGTCAGTCGCCAAGTATAGCAGGCTATTTAATCGCTATATTTCTAAGGGGAAATGACCTTCACCTAGAGTTCTCAAACTTTGTAAACAAAGTGAGATTTATATATATATAACATAGTGTACTATATTTATAAGTAAAAAGCGGTCAATATCGTGAATAGAAAATGTATATCTTAGTTATGGTAGCGTGGACATGACGTCGGCAGCGGTTGATTAATTACAAATTCTTGTCCATGAAGTTTGAAAATCGCATAGGCGACAAACTGTCAGTATCCATTTGGTGTTGACATCATATCCGCGTTATCCTAACACACAGAGTTATATATATATATATATATATATATATATATATATATATATATATATATATATATATATAATTTATATATAGTGACGTCATACATTGTCGGTCCTGATGAATGGTATGCTTTGATTGTTCGGTAGAAATAGAGAAATTCAAAATTTTAATCGTAATCGATCCCGGACTTTTATCTTGAACCATTCATATGTGTTGTCTTGTGTTCAAAACATATGCGTGTTACTCTCTGTCTTATTTCTAAATCTATTCGTGTCAAGCCATAAGTTTTTTCAATCATCATTTATGTTGATATTGGTATGTAAAGGTATACACATAGATAGATAGATTGATTGAAAACACCCGTTTTATGCATACATGAGATGGTTATGGAAATTTCACCCCGACCGAGAAGTATGTGAGCGAGAATTATGAAATCTAATTAGGATCCTACATATTAATCCCACAGATCAGGCTACTTTACACATAGTTTCTCAGGTTTCAATAACACATCCAAAAATATACAATAATCTTTTAAGGTCATTCTCTCCTTGATTATACAAATAAACTTGTGACAATCGTTTCTAATTATACGAATATGACATGTATCTTTCCTCACGAAAAGTGCAATATCTGACACACTATATTCAATTATTGTTTTGGTAATATCTAATTTCAAGAAAAAATCAAAGTTCATTGTTTTATTCAATAAAGTATCGGCATCATTTACTTTCGGAAGACGTTATAACAACATTCTTTGTATAAAGAAGAAACAAGATAATAAAGTTGTGAATTTGAAGAATACTAAATATATTTTCTGATATTTTACAATAGAATAAGAATAGGCATTTGAATTATAGCAAAGAACACGGTGATATCTGAAATATTATAAAACATTTAGATTAGATTATATTACATTTGAAGATTCCCGTTTTTGAAAGAGTGTGATGGCTTTAGGTTAATACATTTACTGTTTATTTTGTTAACACGTGCATTGTTAAATTAAATGATGTCTATATAAATAATAACAGGTTATTTTTTAACTTATTTTTTTTTTAGAAAACGTTTGTTCAAAATGTAAATAGCTCAATCTGGAGTCGATTGAGGGCTATTCAGTGGCTATATCAGTGTATATTCAGGCCTATGTCGGTGGCTATGCCAGAGCAATGTCAGAGCTATGCCAGGGCGATTCAGGGCTATGTCAGTGGCTATGGCGGAGTTATGTCAGAGCTATGTCAGAGCTATGTCAGGGCCACTCAGGGCTATGTTAGTGGCTATTCTTGCAGCAAAGCAATGTTCGAAAATTCTTTATTCGAAATTAAAGTGAATGAATTCCTGATGAATACTTAATCATCTACGAGTATCACGAAAAGCAGATGAAAAGTAAATTATTAAAAAACCGTGCTCTGAGTCTGTCGCTGAATGTCGAGGCTCTATTCGGAAGTTATAACAATTGAGGAGTCACCCTTCCGTTGCCATTATTCCAATGTTCACTATGAACCGGAATGGTAATACCTGTTAGGGTTCCATATACTAGTTAAATAAATCACTTTGACATTTTATTAATCGATAATAATACATTAAACCATATAACTGTGTGAAAATTAATTGCATTAAGAATAGCTATTTGAAGATACAATTGTTTACAAATTATTATCATTAGTTGCTTGAAATAATAAAAATACTCGCAAAATATGTGGAGATGATTGTAATAACTGTTATCATCTAAGAAAATGGACACAACGGGCTGAAATCAAGTTATGTCGGAACTGTGTTTCTCTCAGTCATAATTTCCTTGGGAAAGACATGAATCAATCTCTTCGAACGCAGTTATGGGGATATATTTGGGTAGACTGGGATCCTTAACTATGGTTCGGTCTACGAGAAGGAAAACTGAATTCAAACAAGACTTCCGTGCTAAAAAATTAACCTTATGTCACATCCCGCCCATGGTGTAGGGTATTGGGTAAATACATACCTTACATACTAATGTAAATGAATTTACTTAACCCTTCTGCAAGAGCAGGAGGTAGTTCAAATCAATTGTTAAGTGGAGTTTAACAGGTTTGAATTCATAATGTTCCTTCCCCTTGACCGGTTGTCATGTATAACTACAAATTTTGAGGGCCTTACATTTTTATGAAAATAAGTGGCATCAGACCCTTTATGGTTGATGCCTGGTCTAAATTCACTTCCACGAATTAATGGATTGTGCCATACATCAAGGATAAACTAGAACTCAAAGTCGACTTATACACAAGGTAACTTGAACCTCGGCTTCGCTTGCCATATCTCTGATCGAAAGTGCAGTTACAATAATTATTAGAACAGTCATCCGGTCTTTATTCTAAAGAATATTGAAAGGTTGATTCTTCATTTCATACCGAAATTAATTCAATATTTTGTTTTTAGATATAGAATACAATTCAATGAAAGTTTTCGAGAATCTATGTATAATTTGATACAAAAAATGATTGATAATGCAGAGGAAACGAATGTCTCATTAAATATTTATTTTCCGAATTGAAAGGATGGAGAGAGTTACAACTTCGTCGATGATTGAGTGTGTGACTTAAATGGATTCAAGCGTGGTTCCCTAATCTAAAAGCTTTCGTAATAACACTGCAATCATTGGAATATTAATTATATCTTCCGTGAAAACCTCAAGTGATATTTCGTGTGGAAGTTACAAAAAGGTATAATGATTTGGTAAGACAATAATATTTTCTTCTTTTTGTTCATTTATATATATATGTATATATATTAAGAAAGTACTTCAGGTTTATACGGGAAAAGTCGGAACAATTGTTACGTTGTTATCCACTTCACATTTCTTCAAGATAAACAACGAAATAATGGGTCTAATGCAAATGCACGAGAAAACCCTTGAATATTTGCTGATACAAAAGTCGTCACTTACCTTAAATATTTCATTTCAGTTTCAAATACCGTTTATATCAACTCCCCAAATAATTTCAATTATATATATATATATATATATATATATATATATATATATATATATATGTGTGTGTGTGGGGGGGTATATATATATACATATATATATATCGAATATATATATTAAAGCGTTTTATTCTTATTTCCCATCCAAGCTGTTTAACACATGCATACACACACACACACACACACACACACACACACACACATATATATATATATATATATATATGTGTGTGTGTGTGTGTGTGTGTGTGTGTGTGTGTGTATGCATGCATGTGTTAAACAGCTTGGATGGGAAATAAGAATAAAACGCTTTAATATATATATTCGACCCACACAACTTACGAATGACTTTGCAATGATCATTTTGGAGTTGTGAAAAACAAAAATAGAAATGCAATAAAGATTACATGAATAATAATGAGAGAATTAATTATCTTTCACAACGTATAAACCTTATCCCAAGCGTTGAAAATGTCGAAGATTGTACTTGGTAAGCATTTGAAAAAATATAAAGATGTTTTCTTTATCATTGGTGGAGTACTATAACCAAAGAAATATTTATACTAAAACTTTTCAAGAAAACTTCATTTTGAAAAGGAACATATTTACCCAAACCTTCTGCCATTGATGAGACGCAACAAAATGCCAATTTTAAGCGGACTACAGCTGATTTGAAATAAAAGTTTTCTTTCTAGACTGGTTACTTTTCTAAGGAAAACGAGCCCAGTCTGCCCTACTATTTACTAATATCTGAAAGAATAACAGACTAATGCATGCCTTCCCCAATTGTATAAGAGGGAAGTGAAATGCAAATGACATTGTCCAGGATTTGAACTCGAATCTATCAGTCTATTTTCGACGACGATAAGTGTTACCTTACGGGCGCCATCTGGAAAAAACAAGGCGAGAAAGAGAGTGGTGGATAGAGATAATGAAGTAATAAAGTAATAATATGTTATACCTGCATTATGGATAACAACGTTGTATTTTGCGTACGCGTGCCAGAAACCAGTCTTTGAATCAAGATTCATTACAAGTTTTTAGACTTCTAAGCTGGCGGGTCGTCTTCGATTGAAAGAATTGTGTTTTTCATCCCATTTGGGCGTATATCGCGCTAACTTGAGCAAACATGTTGTAAGAAGAGGAAGGTGATCTGTGTAAGAGAATCTAAAGAAAGAAAAAAGAGTGACATAAGGTTAAGAGTGAAATAACGTATTATATATATATATATATATATATATATATATATATATATATATATATATACGTATTTGTGTGTGTATGATTGATATATATATATATATATATATATATATATATATATATATATACGAATTGTGTGTGTATGATATATATATATATATATATATATATATATATATATATATAATAGATATAAATACATAAATAATACCTTTAATAATAATAATGATATATAATATATATATATATATATATATATATATATATATATATATATATATATTCGCCCCATGAATCTGATATATTTGTGAGTAGAAACATAATAAACTTGTGAAAAATAAATTCTTTCTCGAAATGGAAATTACGTAAAAGATATGCATTATGTCATTTACGTTGATTATTCTAATTACTACATGATTCTAAATTTCCATTAATTCAATTAAAATAAATCTTATTGCGAAAAGCCTCCTCGTCTTCTTTTTGTGCGCGTCAAATGAAATCCATTATCATAAACAGCTTTAAATATAGATAATAATAAGATATAGGTATCATTTCTATGAAAGAATGTCAGTAAATGGAATTAGAATTGTTTTTGCATCTTTAACATGCGGCGACTCAAAATAATGTGGCTTCTCGAAATGAAATCCACACTTAATTTATACCAAATTCATACATATACTCCACTAACGATCTGACGAATTGTACATGTGAGCAGCCGCACAATTCGTTAAAAAATTATTTCTTTCAAATTACATAACTTTTTATAATCAGCATTCATGGAGAATGAAATATAACATTTTATGATATTGTTTTTTAATTGATGGATTTTCTGTCAACCAATCCTTGAAATATTCGCATTGAATTCTGTGACTGACAGGCGCTCTGTTATTTTGACGATTTTCTTTTTCGCTTACACAACAAGAAAGTGTCACAATTCAGACAGTAGATGTTTCTTTTGATTAATGAATGTCGAACTTTTTGCTTTAAGATATCCAGAAGCAAAATAAAAGAAGAATCTTTTGAGAACTTTCTTTTTATGATTAAATCATCATCATCATCATCATCATCATCATCATCATCATCATCAGACGCAACAGCAGCAGCTCGTGCTGACAGCGTGGACTTACCTGGCAGGTCTTCAGCCCGGCATTCAGTATCTGCACAGAGCGGACTGATGTAGCCTTTTTCTAGTCGGCCTACACTGGTTAGTCCATATGTAGGTGTCCACAGGAGAACGTCATTTGTGAGTCCATCCTTGATTTTCCAGGAAGGACAGAAATATAAAAAAACTTCCTAATGAATATACACCTTGCTTCCCCGTTTTTAATGTTGTTGCTAGAACAAATATATCAAAGGTAATTGAAATCTATTAATTTCATTGACAAGATAGACATCACAGGATTCTGCACAAGAAAAAGAAATATATATATATATATATATATATATATATATATATATATATATATATATATATAATACCGTTTTTAGCCATGGTATAATTGCACATTAGTCTTAGATTTCAGGCTGAGTTTGGATGTCAAGCGGCAAATAAGTTATGATTTGATTTGATTTAAATATCTGCTTCGAGAAAGGCTTCGCTCTACACAGGATAAAGCTATGAACATTTTTTTAATAGAAGGACCATTTTATTACAGTCATATTCTATCTTTATTCTTATGAATAAATATTTGGAATTAATTTTTTAATATTCTTGCAAGTCAATGTAAATTGTTGCAATGATAAATATTTATCATTACGCGTTTTTACTGCAAAGTGATTCGAACAGCACCATAAGAAATCGATGGATTTTTCAGTGGGATTTTCTTACGTTCTTTTCAATCATCTCAATATATAATTTTCTTCTACGGTAATTAGATATATGAGAAATAAAAATAACTATGGATTACGTATACACACAGTATGTTCTACTCATACATTTCATGATAAATGACTGATTGAACTCATAATAATCAATGGTGGATTCAGCAGCCTTTCAGATCAATTGATCGATTGATTTTAACGTCATGTCAACCAGTCTTGGGTTAATTTATGTCTAGAGGTTAGTGAATCGTGTGCATTGTACGTTCATCTTTTTAGTTGTTTCTGACAAGTTTTGTTTTGCTCAACGTCCAATTAAATTCTATTGATTTTAAAATTGATAA
>CM042139.1:70946631-70956631 GCA_023376005.1 Doryteuthis pealeii
CCACGTAATAAATGTCTGAACCAACAATTTACAAAATAATAAATATATATCCTATGATAAATAAGACAATATACAGATGCACACACATAAGCACACTTCTACAAAACGTCGTCTAAAATTAGTTACACACTTATATATATATATATATATATATATATATATATATATATATATATATATATATAGATTAGGTCTCTATTTTTCTGCAACCGAAACTACGTTACTGCTTACACACAGTCATTTCAGTAATTAAGTAAGTCTATCTATGAGTATTTAATTTATTGTCAGTATCATTACCACATACAAATATTAAAATTCTATGAAAAATCAATTAATTTTCAAATTTTTACGAAACTTAAGTGCCGATACTTATTCACCTATAGATGAAATTATGTTTAAAATCGTTTGTTTTTCTAAAATATAATAGGGGATTTTTTTTTACTAGGTCAAGCCCCCTTATTTAATTTTATGATCAAAATATATATGTTACTCGTACGATTTTTAAATAATTAAATCAGACATTTTTAAATCGATTTGGAGGTCCCTACTATCCTAAAACAAAAAACATATTTCAGTGGAGTTGAGTAAATATGATACGTTTTAAGTCAGTAATTAAATTGAAAAAATTAAACGTTTCATTGTTTCTTTAATTACCCCCCTCAAGCAATATCATTCAAATATTATATTTACACCGCTCGGAGGGTGTTTTTTTTAGCTAGTATATATAACGGCTGTTGTAGATTCAACGGGAGAAAAGTTGGGGGGGGGGTTATAAGAAAAGGTTCGCAAGTAGTTTTAATTTTTTTTCTATTTATTTTGATTTCACTGATTTGTGTTTCAGGTTTTTTAATCCTTATCAAGCCAAATGGATTGTGGGTAGTGTTAGGACATTTTTCAATATCAGGTCATTTTTTTAGAGAGAGAGAGAGAGAGAGAGAGAGAGAGAGAGAGAGAGAGAGAGAGAGAGAGAGAGAGAGAGAGAGAGAGATGAGTAATAAATCATACTAGTTAATTTCAGTTGTATGTCCAATTTGGTGGTTAACGTTATTTCGATGAGTTGTTTTCGTCTACCTCCCTTTTCTATTCTATACGGGAACGATTTCCGAGATCGTACTGGGCCATAACTCCGTGGAATCGACAAAAACCTTTTGCTGTGTCAAAGGTGATTGGATCTCGACGTTTAGGCAAGGACATGTAAGTTTCATACCGTGGTTTCTGAGTCCGTACTCCAAGCCATAGTCAAATTTGGAGAGTAGCACTTCTGAAATTATCAGAACTCAGCAAATCACAGTTCAGTGTTGTTCGTTACCTTCACGACTTCCGCAAACGCCTCAATAGCTGCCGAAGTGTGCCTCACGTTATCAAAATGTTGCTAAACTTTACACATATCCTAGTAAAATAACAGAATATATACACTACGTGTGTAACATAATCATCATTCCTATATCTACCAAATCTTCCTTTTCCCATTCAGGAGCAAAACATGTTGTTTTTTCTGCGACACCTGCTCTTATATTGGCCTTATAAACTAAGTCAACAAGGCGTTACTACCTGATTATTACATTTCCTACAACTTTTCCCTGTGGTACAATTAAAAAATAGTACGGACCAATCTCTTTCGATGAGAGGGGGTAAGTGAAGTTAATTGCTAAAGAAGTTGAAATATGTGAAGCGTGCATTAAAATTAATAAGAAGATAAATTCATTAGCTTCTAGCAGTAATTAGCACCGAGATCACTAGCAGCCGTGTTCGATTTAGTTACATTGCAAGTGAACAAACAATTCCCTTAATTAGAATTTTCTTGAATTGTTTGAACACTCGATAATTATGAGGACAATATTCGCGTGAAGAACAAGGGATTATTTTCCGCCTGATTTTTCTTCATTTTATTAGGAAATAAAATGGACATTTTTTACTTTTTTAATGAATCTTTGGAAAATTGTGTTTATGAGATGGTCAGCATATGTATGTTTTTCTTGTTGAAAAACGAGGTTTAAATTTCTGGAGAACTGAATATCCATGTGTAAATATACAACAAAAGTTGGAAATTAATTGTTGGCTGGTTGGTTGGTTGGTTGGTTGGTTGGTTGGCTGGAATTTTTAGCATATACACCCTTGGTTTATTTCATGCCGAATATGTTTTCGCTCAATTCATTCTTGTTGGATATTCAATTTTTTTAAACACTTTTTTATAAACACATTAGATATTATCATTCCGTATCAAATTGGACCTGTGAGTAATGGCGATGAAGGAGCATTCCACACTCCCCAGAGCTTCAAAATTAGAACTTTGCCACGAGACTCAGTTTAGCATCATACGCAGATCACGAAGTCCATCAGCCACTGCCTTCTAGTTCATATTATAAAAATTGTTTAGGATTTACCATGACCAATGGAGGAATACGGCCGGGACAATCATATAGCTGCTATTGCTTGACGTGACGAACCGATTGATCGGATGGTTTCCTCCCAACCGCCCATCTAGCCCCAGTAAGGGCCAAAGTGAAATCATGGATTGCTGCTCAACAACCACGATTCCGTCCTTAAGCATCAGGAGTGCCATCCATGGTCAACAGGTGACCCCAATAAGAGGTGATTTTACACATCTGCAGAGGTGCAGTGGACATATTCTATAGCTACAGCCGACAAGATGGGAATTAATTTTTACTAAAGGAATTATTATTAATGATTGAGATTATATAAAAGTTTATGATTGTATTATGTTTCTTACAACGGACAGATTTCATGGAACTGATGACTAATATTAAGGGTGCTTAATTAAACTATATTTGATCATAGCAAAGTTTAATTAATCCTGATATTTTATAAGATCATATCCTTTTTAAAGTTGACTACACTACTTTGGTTTGTTAGTCGGTTGGTTGGTTGGTTGGTCGGTTGAGTGGTGTATTCCATGGCACGTCAATCCTTGGGTTATTTTATGCCGAATACGTTTTTTGTCTTATTCCTTCTTGTTGGGTATTTCATTTTTCAATCCCTTTAAAAATACTTTTTAAACTCATTTTTAATCTATTTAACATATAGATGGGACATAAACAGGTAATACTACTCTGTATCAGAGTGGACCAAGGACTATTAGTCCTAGGTCCAACTCCGGAATCTGAACCTCTAGTTGCTGTTTAACGGCATACCAAGGACAACACTATTTTGGTAATAAAACAAAACTAATTGTTGTGTTCTGAAATTTACATAAATGGAAGAATAATTACAAAAAAAATTCAGTTCTAAACTACTTTAAATATCAAACTAAACACAACCTCCCATATATGAGTTATAGTAACACTACTGTTCTTCGATAAGGAAGGCATTAAATAAAACATGCCAATTGATACGCCATTAAACAAAGAAACCAAACTAAACCCAATGTGAAATAGAACAGAGTATTTATTTTCATGGTACCGGTGCTATGTGTTCGTGATTAGTTAAAATTTGAATGTTAAATGAATGTTAGATATCCGAGCAGAATTATCAATTTTATATACCTCTACATAGTCTTCTACTTCATTATGCTGCATTTCATAAATATATGCACATGATTAAATTTCAGGATTCTCGCTCTAATGTTGATTGATAGATTAATCCAACAAAATTCAATGCAAGCAGTGGAATTTCAGTTATTTTCCCGTATACTCGATTCAGCAGTAACACACGCAACTACTGATTCGTATACGCGTTTAAAAACACTCACATATACACACTCTTACAAAGCTTTACACTCACAAACATACCGACATACAGGTCATGCTAAGTGTATATATATATATATATATATATATATATATATATATATTATTTTACAATATTTATTTTTTTTATTTGCTCGAAGCAACGATGTCTTAATTTTTTTCGAATCCAATCTACCCGTCACAAACACACACACCATTAACAATACCAGTGGCGTCTGCTCTCTGCTGTCTGCTGCTGCTGTTGCTGATGCTGCTGCTGCTGCTTATCCACCCCGAACTCTTTATCGCCTCCCTAAATATAAACTTTAACTTTTTCTTCTTTTCACCACATTATTTGTGGCAACTCAGAAAGACTTCATGCTATAGCATCTGCTATGATTTTTTTTTTGGAAATATTGTTGCCCTATTTAAGAAAGGCATGAACCAAATCATCCCTGAAAAGTCATTAATTTAATCGTATTTCTTTGTTTAATTGCATGTCAAAGCCATCCATGTAGAAGAACAGTAGTAGTACTGTTTAACCCATAGCTGAGAGGGGTTCAGACTTTTCCCGAGGAGATCAATCTAAAAGCGACCGTAGCTGAGGGGGGTCATAACTCTCCACAGGTATTAGTATGGAATTGACTGTAATAATGCAATTGGAGTTAATTTATTATAAGATGACCTTTAATTAAATAATCTTGCATAATAGTATATACATTTTACTTGTTACTTTGTTAATGAATAAATTCTGTAATCAAACTATGGTTAAAAAAAAAAAGAAAGAAAGAACTATATAATATAATCAAGCTAGGGCTGAGTTTAATATAAAAAATCATAAAAGTTACAGTAAGAGCCCCTACCTTTTAATCTTAACCTTTTACAGACCAAGTTAACAGAAGCTGGAAATCCATTTTAATTATAATTATAATTCTTAATTAAATAATTAATCTTACATAAAAATATATAACTTTTTCTTGGTATGTTTTTAATAATAAGTTTCTGTAATCAAACTGTGGTTAGAAAGAGAAAATAAGGAAAAAAAGAAAAAAGAGGAGAAGCGGAAAGAACAGAAAAAAATACGAAAGTTACAGTTCCATTTTAACCTTTTATAGACCAAGTTAACTGAAACTGCTGTTAAAGTAGATATCAAATTTTATTCATTTGGATGAATTTAATCAAAATATTTGATGTACAAATTTATAAAGATTCCGGGGAATGTGTTTAGTTTAAGATATTAGCAACTGAGCAGAAATTCTTTTTTTTAAAGATCAACACACCCCAAACCAACGCACACATACGTACACGCACATACATATGGGCACGGCACACACACACACACACACACACACACACACACACACACACACATACATACCAAACTCACACAAAAGCACACAGGCACAATAAACATACACATCACACTACAGGTAATATAAAAATCACAGCAACAGATGTGTCTGGAGAACACACATATATGCAAACACACAAATAAACAAACTACTGAGACCTGGCTTACCCCTTTAAAAAGGATAGGTCAAATCTGGAATGATACTAAGACTGTTGGCCAGATACACACATTACCACATATACACACTTACACATACACACTTACACATACACACTTACACACATGCGAGCGCGCAGAAAATTTAGAAGTAGATATCACCAGGCATAAAATAGAATGGACAAATCCATTTCCAGAACTAACAGAAAATAAATCAAAGGTACACGAACAACATCATAGTTACCACATCTTTCTTTACACTTTCATTGTGATAGGCTTCAAAACCAACCACCAAACCAATATAAACACAATGCTTCAACCAAAAACCAAATGATAAAACTTTTATATATACATATATATGACTCTTAATGAGTCGGATTATAAACATTTATATCTAAAAACGGACCTAATTATCATTAAACTCTGATGATGATTTTTTTAAAAATCGAAATATTGTCAATATCAGCAATGAAAAAGATATAAAAATATAATAATTTTAACAACAAAGTGTCTTTCATACCCTTTTATCTATCCATATATCTATCTATATATCTATTTTCTCTCTCTCTCTCTCTCTCTCTCTCTCTATATATATATATATATATATATATATTATATATATATATATATATATATATATATATATATATATACATATATATATATATATATATATATGTACATATATATATATACATATATATATATATATATATATATATATATATATATAGTATGTGTATATATGTACTTATTTATGTATTCATATATATGTATGTATGTGTATATTGTTTTATTTGCTTCAATACATGAGTTAGAAATTCCCTTAGAAACATTTTCTTACTGAAACATACATACCTGTATATGGACATCTATGTAATTATTTTCTGTTATTATCCGATACCAGTTGATAAAATTCTAACATGTTTATTTTTCAAATAAATTTTCAGTGTCACAATCCCATGCTGTGGATTTATTCATGGGGTTCTTTTGTCGCAAATATTACATTAATTTACTAAAACTTGCACGCCTTCAAGTTTTTTTAAATCTTCTCCGTAAAACTTACAGAATGTTTAATATAAGCAGAAAAAGATTCCACAATGTTTAAACGAAAAGGATCTTGTATCAATGTCACATTCTATTTATTTATTTGTTTATTTGGTTGATTATTTGTTTTCCTATCTTATTACAAGAGAACAAGTCCTTTCAATTTTTCAAATTTTAATTTATTTTTCCAAATATTCAAAACTGATAGAGAGGAAAACACTTTATTGAAATGTATTCATTTCAAAAATCCTCATAAAATCAGTAAAGTGCTCAGAATTGAATTTCAACTGAAATGCGAATATGTGTTTGTGATTTAATTCAGTTCTGTCTGTTCTTTTCAATTTAAAAAAAAAAGTGATACGTAAGATAAAGAAGTCTGTTGCGTCAAGATTTGAGTTTTGTTATTTTTTTCTATGGAGCTTCTCATACCAATGACACTCTTATCTGGTTTCAACAGCGCGAAGTGAAAATTAAACAACCTCAAATAAATTATGTTTAAAACTATGTTGAAAATTATGCAATTATCATTTCCCTCCCAACCTATGGGTAAAATCGTAAAGCAGACTAGTTTCTCTGTGTTTGGTAGGTGTAGGAGACAAAAAAATTGAATTCAAAAAGTAAAGTTGTTCGAAGAATATGTTGCATATTGATACCATCTAATCTCAAATGTGTGGCTGACTTTAATATACAATATCTATATATACATACGACAGCATGACTTGAAATGAGATATTTCAGGATTTAATATATTTCTTTTAATCAAGAAAAGCCCACTTTTCCCTTTGCTGACTCTGTTTGTCTGTCTCTCTCTCTCTCTCTCTCTCTCTCTCTCTCTCTCTCTCTCTCTCTCTCTCTCTCTCTCTCTCTCTCTCTCTCTCTCTCTCTCTCTCTCTCTCTCTCTCTCTCTCTCTCTCTCTCTCTCTCTCTCTCTCTCTCTCTCTTGTTTTTTTTTATTTCTTTAGAATTTTCCTATAATGATGTCATTTGTAATGTTGTACATCCTGTCTTTCTAAGCAAATAATTAAGAAAGGCAATTTTAAAACTAACCAAATTCACAATCATTAATGTTAGATTTATAGTACACATAATGTTTTTCAAATAATTTCTGATACCCAGTTCAGTTGCCATCGCCTACAAATATCGGTTATTCAAGACTTATGAGATAAGAGGAGCGATTAAAATCCCCACAAAAAACCTAGGCAAATGTAGACTTACCAATAATAAACGATCGCATTAATAAAGTTGTTACTGGGTTATCAGGGGTTAACGTATTTATTTAGTTTAGCTGTCTAGTACAATGTGATAAGCAAGGCAGGAGGCGTGAGCGAAACAGAATTTACTCGTAGACAAATACCACATGGCGTCGAATACACCAGCATCTAATGGATTAAAAAATATCAAGATTCAACCACGTGTTTTGAATTATAAAAGAAACGAGATTGATATCTAAGTGCTAAACACAAACAGCTTTGGATTACACAGGTCACTAAAAACGACGAAGTTGAAGATAGTTTACTGGGAGAAAAATCACGTTTTCTTTTTTTAATTTAGAGGAAGATATATTTAGAGAAGGAGAGCGGTTACCTACTTAGAGGTCATTAAACTTAACTACTCTGAGTTACTGGGAGTTATTTTCTATATTATACCAGAGCTAGCATGAAAAATGTTATATGAATAGATGTAAATTATCAGAGAACCTGTGATTCAGATGACTGGAATGAATACTACAGGAGGCAAACATAATGAAAGAACTTATTTGTGAAATTACTCTTTTGTTTTATTAATAGATATAAACTTCGTGATAATAGTATTGATAATAATGTGCTCAGTGTATGTATAATATTTCGTATTATTTATATACTTTTAGAGAAGAACATGGAGGTTTAGGAATCGTGTTCATTGTACGTTCATATTTATATTTGGTGCGAAGTTATTTCTGTTTTAAATAAGTTCACTTCAAATATGAACATTTTTTAATCATATTTATTTTTACAATGAGATGTAAAGAAAAGGGAGTAGGAGAGAATTGTGGGAAGGTAGACATATGGAGGGATGAGTAAAAGCGAGAGTGGGGGGATAGTAAGATAAGGAGGATAAGATAGTGGATGGTGAACGAGTAACAGTAGAAGGAGAAAAGTTAGAGAGATGGGATTGATCGAGAGGGCGGATGGATGGATGGATGGATAGATATATAGATAGATAGATAATGGGAGTGAGAGAGAAAGAAATATATCGAGAGAAAGAACGAGAAATATAGTTCAATCAATATTGTTATACGTTTTTACATATTGACATACATTTTACATACTTACCTGACATCCAGGCGATTCGTCTTATGGACCTGTAAGGTATAAGATTAATCTCGTGATCCCAGAGAGCTGTCCCCTAGGCAGTACCTGCCCCCTCGTCTGAAAAGGGACAGGGGGGTTATTGCCCATTGCCTGAATAATGAATAGGAATATCGAAGGGATCACATACGTCTTGCACTGGCCACTGCATGAGCTTCAGTTTGTGCGTGAGCTTCCCACGTTAAAAAGTCCGTGTCAATATAGCCAGGTGGGATATCGGGAAATACCTTTTACATATTGAACTATTTCGCAATAGCTTTTATGTATGCGTATCAAACGTAGTTAGGGTTAAATTGTCCCACGGGAATATATTTATACGTAACCGACTGCACTTACTGGTAAGTAATAAATTAAGTAAAGTCGACAGGGGGGCCTAATGTCGGTATTAGATAGACAGCGAGGGTGTCTATCCTCTTTTCACTAGTGCTAGAACAAGGAGATCATTTTTGCGTCTGAAGAGGAGCACCACAATTACCATCAGCTCCTCACTTTATCACACAGATCCCTGTGCTACTGAATTGGCGAGGGCCGGTATCGAATCAGGCACCATGCGATTCATAGACAGGTGGAAAATTAAAATTAAATAATTTTCTGATCACCTTTTGGTAAATATTTAATTCTATTATTATCCTTACGTTAAATTCTTCATTGACTGTGCGTTTTTAAAAAGCAAATTAAAGAGTATATTCTATTTAATAATATACATCTGTGGCCGCTTTATCTTCGCATAGGAACCACGAGGTTACAGGTTCATCAACATCAGCGCATGAGTAGAATGGCTTGATTCTGTGCAGTAAAGAAGGATGGTAGGGGTGACGTTCTACATAATATGCAAAAGCAATAAACATGCTCAAGCACTAGTGAAAAGGGGATAGACTCCTTCAATATCTGGCTCATACTGACTATTGATCATTAAAAATTGTACAGCTAATTATTTTCATACACTATGTATTAGATATTATGTACATCTGCTCTAACAAAGTTTTGATAAATGCATATAAAAATGAGATAAACAACAGCCTACGCATATAGTCTAGCAAAGAACGTGTTTAAATCTCTAACCTTGACATTGCTATTTTTTTTTCAGAATTACGATGTCCACAAATATAAATATATTATCTTCATGCTGTGAACACTTAGAATGTGTACAATTTTTTCCAATATTTTTCAGGCTAAAAGGAGACAGTCTGTTTTCAATGAGAAGTTACAGTAACTAAAAATTAATGTTTATGTCTACAAGGCGTGACGAGCCTCTCACAATTTACAAATCGATTCTCGTACCTGTTGACGCTACACTAGTTGAATGAAGTATTGTTATTATATTAAAATCCTTCGGGGAAATTAGAGGAGGAAGAAAAGAATTGGACGAGTCGTGTTGACGGAGATCCTGTTCGTGATATTCAATGATTTTG
>CM042139.1:70961631-71034131 GCA_023376005.1 Doryteuthis pealeii
TATATATATATTATATATATATATATATATAATAAATGAAGGAAAAAACTTGAAATTTTTTCTGTCCGTTCACTCACTGGTACAAGGCACATTCAGCTCTCATTACGGTTTACCTGCATCATTTTGGTTAAACCACACATGGAAAGATCCTATCTACCAGGGAAAAAATATATATGTGCCTTTGTCTGTGTCTGTGGGTCTGTCAGTTTATGTGTATGTCTGTGTGTGTTTTAGAAAACGAATTTAAATAACTTAGCAGAATCCCCATTACAAAGGACTATTATTTGTCATTGATATAAAGATATGTCGGTAAAAAAAGAATCCTGTAAACTTCGTTTTGTTTTTCTTAGTCTTCACCATTCACCCACTTACTTCATTATCCTTCAGGGTCTGCGTAAATAAAACCTATTCTTTTTAAAGAAACTTGATATTTCGGTAGCACACCCCATTTTATCTCAAGTCAAACTTTCAGAAAGATGTGTCGTTTCTCTATGTTCACACAAAAGAATCATTGAAATTATACGGTCGTTTGTAATTGATAGATTTAGGGAAGGCGAAATTGCATTACTTAAAAAAATCTGATGTGTTCGAAGGAAATGTATGAATTAAATCAATTTGTCTGCATATATACATTATTTTCGCATCTATTCACTGATAATTTTATAATGTTATGCCAGTCTCTTTCACCTAATAAAGAAGTATGAATGAGGATATAATACAACTGAATTTATAAGAAGTTGCATTGTTGTTTATTACAGATTAGGAAAACTTATACAAACTACGTATAGTTCATCCCGCTTGTATATACACACGTACTAGTTCTATTAGTAAGTTCCAAATAAACGCGATTAAACATATATACTTACAAACACACACGCACACACACACATACACACACACACACACAAACACACACAAACACACACACATACACACACACAAACACAAATACACACGCATCCCCCATATATATATATATATATATATATAATATATATATATATATATATATATATATATATATATACTAGTAAAAGTACCCGGTCCATAACCAGACTAAAACAAATTTAACACCAGGTAGTGAGTGGTTAGAGAGATAATAAGAGGAAAATGATTTATAGAATTAAAAAAAAATGTAATTCTTAACTTTTGAGTATTTTCAAATATAATTCTATTTTTCAAAAACTGTTTTGTACTCATGACAAAAACTTAAATTCAGTTTCTGATGGTAAAACTGAATCTAAGGGTGAGGTCCCAATTATGGAGCTCTGGGAAGTGTGGAGTACCCCTTCGTTGCCATTACTCACATGCCCACATTGACCCGGGGGTAGTACTTGTTAGGCCCACCAAGTATGACCACTCCATGTCCCATCTATTGCTCTAAATAGATTTTTAAAAAAAGGATTTTTAAAAAATGTTTAAAAAATGATTTAAAAATAATTTGAATACCCAGTAATAATAAATGAAACAAACATGACTTCTTAATGAATTGTTTGAAAATCTTTATAAAGTTTGTTATAGTATGTATTTTTACTTCAGACAAAGCGTCCGTTTTCGTAAATTTGTTGGCAGAATTTAACGTTTAAAATATACATATGTAATATCATTTTGCTTTTTTACTGATGTTCTTCATGTGTTTTAAAGCAAGTTCAACGCCTCTGCCTACGAATGGGGTGGAATGTTTTATTTATTTATTTTAGAATTCGTCTTTCTTTTTTTATTAGTGCTGACAGAGGTGAGAGTGGTCTTGATTTGTGCCGATAGGCGATGGGGTGAGAGGGGTCTCGATTTGTGCCGACAGTAGATGGGGTGAGAGGGTAGAAATCTTTGAAATGAACATTGGTATTTTTTTTTCATGCAGTAAAAGACCAGTCTACCTTCTGTGAAGTTCAAAACTAATGTTGACGTGAGTAGGGTTGGGGTAGAGGGGGTGTTAAAGGTATTTTTAATTTTTTCTTAATTATTGAATTATATCGCTTAATTATTAAAAATCAGAACACAAATTTTGTGTGTTTTTTAGTTATAAGCATTTCAATTAGTATGCAAGATTTCAAATCTGAATGACCTGGAAAGGGCCTCGTCCAGGACTTGAACAACAACGATGGCCATGATACAACAATCGCCTCTTCATTTGTGTAGTAAATTCGGTGCTAGCCTATTGTCGGCATCGGCCGGACAGCGAGGGAGAATATCCTCTTTTCTTTAGGAGATTGTTTTTGCAAATGTGAAGCGTCAACTCCTCTGTTTACATCACACATCCGATTACCCAACTTTTTCTACACATGTGCTGAGTTTGCGAGACTGGTATCAAACCAGGACCCTTGCGGAGGCTCTACCGACTTAACTAAAATTCCCCTCACATTTGCAGATATAAATACATATCAATATACTACCATATGTAAGATATGAATAAATACACATAAATAAATACATGTGTATATATAAACATATCGTTTAATATCAATGCATTTCTTATGTAATGTAACATGTAATGTGACATTGAACATGTAATTATACAGAGAAATACAGTTTTAAGAATGTATTTCCTGCATCATACACAAAGAGGTTTTTAGTGTATGTAATACTTTCAGTTGTATATGTAATCTTGTAAATACAGAACATATATTATGTATAAACACAAAGAAACAAACAAATTATTGACCGGGTTTATGTTTGTATAAATGCTTTATTTTTACAAAGATTTTTTTTTACTGCAGACAATAAGAAATTAAATTATCATTTCGGAAGAACGAAGTGATTAATTTTAAATACTTTACGTTAATTTTGTCATAGTTTTTTTTACGCAATATAACAAATTAAGAATATCGATTATTTAAAAAAAAAAAAAATTTTCGCATTCGGTAAATTTTCATGGTCGACTTGCACTTAACTTTTAAATTCATCTTCGGATTAGATAACTTAATTTTCATTATAAAGAGACTGATGGGATCTTTAATTCAATTACTAACGACGTGTATCTTCTAAATAATGTCTAAACGATATATTTGCATGACTCACGGCTGTTCTTGGAATACCAGAAACTTTCTGTCTGATTTATGGGGAGTAGTTCTATGTGTACTAATCAATTTTCCTGTGGAGTAATTATTTGACGGATAAGTTTTTTTTTTTTTAAGTACTTACAAAGAAAGGAATTCAATGACTATGTCTCGAATTTAAATTTTTAATAATCCATACAACAATCATATCATGCGCACCTCTTTTTGTTTCGCGGTTGGACCTCTTAAATTAAAGCTTCTATACTGACTAATGTTTGTCTTTCCAAATTTACTATTCATGAAGATTGGTTTACTCGGAGACAGCGCCAATGGTTCGTAAATTTTAGGTATGCATTAGGAATAGGATGTTTAATGAAATAACCAATCTGCTCATGTCCCTATGATGAAACACACACACACGCACACACACACACACATATATATATATATATATATATATATATATATATATATATATATATATATATATATATAAGTGTTATTATGTGTCCAACGGGGGGAAATAAAATATTTTATAAAAATGAAGATCCGCAAAAATCGATTATGTTTTAAAAAATATTTTTTAAATTTTATATCAGCGACACGTGTTTCAGATCTTCTGATATTTTCTTCAGGCTTCGATTAACCACATTCTATGTCTGTATATAAATATATCTATGTATATATACACTTATTTCGCCTTCTTGTTTCTTCTCTGATGGGAGTCGCAGAGATAGTTAATTTGGAACCTCTGTTTGTTTGCAGGTGTGTGTGTGTGTGTGTGTGTGTGTGTGTGTGTGTGTGTGTGTGTGTGTGTGTGTGTGTGTGTGTGTGTGGTTTTGTTGTTTTTAATTCAATCCGAAGACATTTTTTATTATCTTATTTTTATCGTTTTTGAAAATTGTAGTCAACAGGTGTGTATTTGCGTGCAGGGGTCATTGAAATAAATGTTTTTGAAACTTACATAATCTATGTTGTTTTGAAGTTTTCATTTTCCTTTCAATCCTTCTAACAATTTTCTTAAATGATGCCATCTCAAAATGAATTTATAAAACATCCGAATGTGTTATCATTCGCAATCCGAGTATATCGTTTACCAAGTGTTTTAAATCATGTTATCATTTGTATAATTTGTATGTAGTTTCTTGTACTCGGATTGCAAATGATAACTCTTTCGGATGTTTCATAAATTCTTTTCAAGATGATAACATTATGATAATTGTTAGAAGGATTGAAAGGAAGTGATTTTAAATTCAAAACAATACCAATCCAGTTATATCAACAAAATTTGTTTGATTGAAAAGATGCCGCCAGAACCCAACTGTTTATTATATAAATTAAATCTGTTTTCATATATATTTAGGTAAATAATTAAATCGTTCCATCGTTGTCAGCGATATTCAGCTGACTTCTAAACAATAAAAGAATAAATATTTTTCACTACTAAGAATGGCGTATTTAATAAGATCCTACCTCCATATATCATGCATATGTGATACATTTATGTGTTATCACACACAGTTAGTCTCAAGGTAAATGATACAGAAGAGACTATGATTTATTGCTGCGCATGGCAATGATTTCTTAGTTTTTATTTAATAGTTTTTCTCTTCAGGAAAAACCAATATAAATTATCTTTTCTAAGCAACCAAAGCAATTTCTATACTCTGCTAAAAGCAAATAAGCTTTTTTTAAAATAATCTATTTCACCTAATGTACCGCGGTTGCCTACAAGTGCACTCCGTGGGTGCACTATGAAAACTTATACAAGGTACGAGAGGCGACACGCTGGTTTTGTTTCTTCGTAAGGGCGCAACACGCAGACTTTGGTAATTGTTTATCAATACGGACTCTAGTAGCGGTCTTCAGCCAAAGTCAGCCTTTACCAAAAAGGCAGAGATCCTTCCTCTTATTCGTAGTCAGCAGGTATCACGTTACAGGCAATGTCTAGTGTATTAAAAGCCACGCGACCCGTTATGGTCAATTTGCCTTATCTCAACGGGTTATTTTTGCGTATCGGTCGAGTCCTACTATTTATTTACGTGTAGTGGTTGGGCTGGATTCATTCATAAATTAGTTTCGTACTAATTTTTCACGGTTGTAAATTATGATAACAAAACTTCTTCGTTTTATCAGCTTATTATTCTTGAGAGAGGAGGTCTTGTTATATGGGACTTTAAGTTCGGCTTAATTAAACTTCTCCAGGTATAATTAATTTAGTTCGTCCAGTCGATAAAAGTATTAAGCACGACGTTCTACTTCCAGCGACAACAAGTTCCACTCAAGCCTGTTCGCTGCTCGGCTGACTTCGTCCAAACCCGCAGCCTCTACTCACTCAGTCACTCTAGGCCAGGAGTATCTTTTGGCTTAGAATTTTATAGAAAAAAGACCGTTGTCTAATTCTCTAGAAAAATACCGTTGTAGAATATTCTTTCAACTTCTACGGGGTTCTATCAACTTCTAACAGGTCCTGAAACATTTGAACACGTCACCCCCAAAACATCTGAGCAGTTAGATCAACGGAACTAATGGCTCATAGGCGCCAAAAGGTTTAGATTTCCCAGACAATTAGACATGTGTTTATAACCAGTAAACTTTTGTACCGCGTTACTGTTTTATTACTATATAGTAATGGGCATTCATTCTTTTCTTTCGCTCCGCTTAGCGGCCACCCGCATCGGGTATCTAATTACGTTCCACTAATTAAAACTACCGTTTTCCTCATTATTTTTGCGTATATATTTAACAAGTCTACAATATAACGCCAATATTCATGAGTTACTAAATGGTTGCTTATGTACAGACATACACACCCGCACACTCACCCGCCTCGTCAAGGGGACGGTATAACACCGTCAAAGAGCGGTGTCCTGGCTAGGATACTAAATTGTATTTGGTTATCAGATTCTGATCTAGTAAGAATGTGGAGTCACTCCTTTATTACTATTACTCCCAGGTCAACTATGATCCTGACTGGTAGTGTCTATTTCGACAAATATATATGTTTGAATATTTTTAGTAACAGATACGAATGAATTATAAAGAAATTTAAATAAAATAAAAATTTCAGGAACTACAATGGAACTTTGGAAATATAGCTATTATCAAGATAAGACTTTTACAAATTAATCCTTTTTTATCATAATACATAAAAATATAAGGATTTGATATATCGTTAAAGAAAGGAAAAGAAATCAAATCAAACACACACTTGCGCACATAAACGCAATGACACACACACACGCACACGCGTGCGCACACACACACACGAATATATATATATATATATATATATATATGTATGTGTGTGTGTGTGTGTGTGTGTGTGTGTGTGTTCAAATAAAAGAAACAATTTTGTGACAAATATATTTTTGAGAAAGGTAAAAATTACGTCTAATGCATATTTCAAGATATAAATATAACCATAAACTGTATACACATCCACACACACACACACACACACACATACACACACAAATATATATATATATATATATATATATATATATATATATATATATAAGCATAATTAGCTGTAGAAGGTTTACTTGAAAATTTGGTGATGCTATTTTACCAATAATGTAAAAAACAATTATTGATGTATATATTTGCACGCGTGTTCGTTTTTTAACGAAATAATGATATACAATTTTTGAATGAAGAGCTTATGACATCTCAATCCTACTATAGCTTTGATTTTTTTGTGTGTTAAGAGAGATTGACATTAGATTTTTGAAGAACCAGCATGGTGCATATATATACAAATTATCAAAAGTGAATCCAATAGGTAATTCAACGAGTTTACGAAAGTAAATTTAATAATGTAGTACACAAAACAAACAAATGCAAAACAATATTGTACATCACCACAATGTCACGAACAAGTATGTGTTCAAGTGAAAAACATAATGTAAATTTTATGCAAAGTGACACGAATATAGAAATAATTTCAAATGTAATTTCAGATATTGCCAAAAAATAGAATTAGACCTCGTAAGAATTTAGAAAATATTGTTGTGAAGTATATTAGATCCGGTTTAGCTTCGTCCTTAGAGCGTCTTACTAGGAACTTCAAGGTTCCGGGTTCGATACCGACCCTCGTCAACTCAGCGTTTGAGTAGCACTTGGATCTGTGGGGTAAAATGAGGAGCTGATTGTATGTGTGGCGCACCACCTCAGACTCCAAAACAATCTAGTGCTAGTGAAAAGGGGATAGACACGCTCGCTGTCAAGCTGATACCGACATTAGGCCACCTCGGCGATGACTTATATTGTAATACAGTTAACAGATAAGTCCAGTTAAAAGTAATGCATTTGGTAATTATTTATGATAAAATCTTGATATAATTGGAAGAAAGGTAACACTAGGTATTGTCCCCAAAAGATTTAATTTTGAATGGCCATGGCATTCTTACTCATTGTCAATTCGTGTAGTGTAGAATGAAAGAAATTCAGTTGCTTATTATAATATACCAACCTAGATTTAGACAAGCAGCTTCAGAAATGTTGGATTTTAGTTGCGAGCTAAAGTGTTTATTTTAGTCTCTTTTTATTTTCATATATTGATTACATGTCCTTTTCAAAATATATCGGATTTTAGATTAAGAACTTTAAAATTATCGCCAACTAAAATGATATAGTATTAAAATAAGACAAGAAGTGTCATAAAACAATCAGATATGATATTTACTCATATACAGGACGGTGTTCATGATATATTATATATATATATATATATATATATATATATATATATATATATATTATATATATATATATATATATAGAGAGAGAGAGAGAGAGAGAGAGAGAGAGAGAGATATGGATAGATAGATGGATAGGTAGAAAGAAAAGAAAAGAAAGGAAGAAACAAAGAAGGTACCTAAAGGAAGATGCATAGAGACAGGAGTATTATATATTACCTAGAAAAATGATTGCCTGAAGAAAAAGACTATCGACGTTTCACAAATGTTTGCCTACCTACTTGTATTTATTTAACATACTCTCTGAACGAGTAGGATGTGATACCAGATCATTCTTTAAACGGAGTTTTACCAGGTTGGAATTCGGAGTTTTCCCTCTCCTTGGTTGGTTACCTAACCAAGGTTAGATATCCCAATCAGCCCTACAATTTACTCATATCTGGACAGAGAAAAGTTGGATGTATAGCTTTCCCAAGGGTATTAGCCTTGTTCAGGAATTGAACTACTCACAGATTGCGTAACATCTAAAGCAAAATGATATTGTAGAAAAAACGTGACTTAACTTTCTTACGCTGAAAGAACCGGCAACCGCCAAGTCACAGAAGTTAAGAAGGTATTAGTATTTTCCCTACTTATATAAGTGACCAATTAGTAATAGCAGGTAGTGTAAGCAATCTAATGCATCTGTGAAAAACCAATAAAACTAAGTAATTCACAAAGTGGCATAGACCTGAGGGCAAAAAATAAGTTAGTAAAAGTTTTGCATGATAAATATGTTAACAGTTCTGCTAACCAAGAAAAAGAATGGCCACTGTGTGTAATCGTATTTAAATGCAATTATATGCAAACCGTCATCGTGTATCGATTTTTGTTTAAAATGTTAAAAGTCTGTAGCAACCAGAATTGATACATTTATTTATTCTGAAGATATCGATCAAGAGATAACAAGGAAAACAACTTAATGCCAGTGTGAAATTATTTCTTTGAAAATTGCATATGGAATTTAATGCGAATTTTTGATCAGATTCTTGTACTGATATCGGATTTTCAATACATTTGACCACTTTAATCACATTTTGTAGGGAAAAAAATCGTACCTGTCTCTGTAAACGCAAATACATGTAACAATGGGAAAACAGAACGTTGCATTGGGGATTAATTTCTCAAGTTTCAAATTGTATTTACACATAATTCATCAAAATCGATTGGAGCCTAAAAACTAGAAAGTTCCGAAATTCGAAAATATGACTGAAAATAAAATAGCTAAATGCACACATAGAAATATGAGCACACACACACACACACACACACAATATATATATATATATATATATATATATATATAGATAGGTAGATAGATAAATAGATTTATGGGAAGCATTTTTCTTTAATACATATACTATCAAACAGGACAGATATATTATCATACTAGTTTCTTATCAATCCGTCCGTTAACGTTGAGGTTATATTTGTTAATCAGTTCATCAACATTTTCCAAAGTACTTTCAGCACCACAAAGCTCCATCTATAGGGGGTGGGATGCAATTGAGCCGTTTTATTCCAAGTTCTACTTAAACAAAGAATTGTGGGCGAAGGAACAATTGACTAATTATAGAATTCATATTTTTATATATATAT
The DNA here is from genome assembly GCA_023376005.1 of Doryteuthis pealeii. Lineage (NCBI taxonomy): Eukaryota > Metazoa > Mollusca > Cephalopoda > Myopsida > Loliginidae > Doryteuthis > Doryteuthis pealeii. The sequence goes on from CM042139.1 coordinate 70,970,969, forward strand.
ATATATATATATATATATATATATATATATATGTGTGTGTGTGTGTGTGTGTGTGTGTGTGTGTGTGTGTACATGGATGTATGTGGTCCACATACTTATTTGGTCGGTGTTGCAATACTTGGATACCATTGGCCAACGGTGTCATCAACACCATCATATGGATTAACTATTAACTTTTAAAGCCAACCTAGTCTATAGACCAAGGAGATTGTTTTTAGATTCAGAGGTGGAGCGCCGCACTTACCATCAGCTCCTCACTTTACCACACAGATCCCTGTGCTACTCATACACTGAGTTGGCGAAGGCTGGTATCGAACCAGGAACCTTGTGGTTCCCAGCCGAACGTTTTACCGGCTGAGCTAACCGGCCCTAATATATATATATATATATATATATATATATATATATATATATATCGATGCTGCTAAAACGTCACATCATGTTATAGTAGTTGCGCACTTATATTTGACAAGTTGATTTGGTGAGTTTCATGTGTGGCGTGTCCGGTTGGCCTAGGGGTAGAGTCTTTGACTTTGCGTCCTGGGTCCGCCGGTTCGATTTCTGTCGGGAGGAGATCGTAGGTATACACTGCTGATGAGAATAAAAATTACGTCGAAACAGCTGTACAGTGTTTCTCACGTCGCACATGGTATTCGCCGAATTTGCTTGTCATGATTAATTAAATTATAAAAATAAAAATTACATTATATATATATATATATATATATATATATATATATATATATACAGAGAGAGAGAGAGAGAGAGAGAGAGAGAGATAGAGAGACAGACAGACAGACAGACAGACATACAGACTTATTTTTCTGGGTATCGTAATATAAAAGGTTCTACTAAATGCCTGAAGATTCTCTTAACGTTAACCAACAAACTGAATGATACAATAATACTAAACCAAATATCCAAATGTTTATACCGTTCCCCTTTCGAAACAAGTACATGTTGAAATTATGATTACATTGGTCGAATAGGCAGTTGATAGATACAATGTATATATAGGCAGAGTGATGCCAACTATATATACCTATATATACAGGGTACAATATTTTACTATTCTAAATTTTACATTTTGTGTATGCGCTTTCTTTGTTTCAGGTTTTTTCTACTGTGCAAAAAACTGAGTCAATTGGACACCGTTTTTAAGGGATCCAGCACGATGTCAAAATTCACTTCTCCGTGAATTTGAAAACGGCAAACTGTACTGCTTGGTGTTCATACCGGAAGCTTCAATATGATTGCACAGTTTTAAGATGCCAATTTGAAGACAGTGCAGAAGATTCGAAAAGAGTTGGATGAGCCGATGTTATGGTAGCACGGAAGCCTCACTCACAATTCAAACAAATAAACAGGCACATTGGAGTGTCTAAGTTTCTAATCAGGGAGGTAGCACCTGAACATATTCAGTATTTATCATACGAGATGAAAAATAGCCAATCTTTTTCACAGTCCATGTAGAATAAGTTGAAAGATCGCGTTGTAAAGCTTTTGAACAAACGGAAATATTCCCTCAAACCGGACATGCATATCAGAAAATGGTAACAGCAACGTAAACAGAAAGATCACTCAGAATTTGCTCTACGTACTGCTGTTTTAACAGAAACCGTATCCATAAAATTTCAAAAATGCCGTCAAATTATTTTATAGACTGCATATGTTATAATAAAATGTCATTTTTTTAAAAAACTTTTATATTCAGAATAGGAAATTCTAGAGGATTTGGCATAATGACAAAAAGAAATACAAAAAAATAAATGTTTGATAGAAAGTATGGTCTATATAGTAATCTTGTGGAGGCACTCATGGTGTAATGGCTATCATCGTAGTAAATGGACACAGAAACCAGAGATCAAATCCTAGATGAGGCTGTTTGCATTTCACATAGTGCTAATACCCTTTGGAAAGGTATATATCTAACTATTCTCCCTCCAGCTGTGGGTAAATAGTAGGGGGCAATTCCATGTCAAATCACCCAGAAAAAAATTAAATTGTCACCCACCCCGCTTCAATTTTTCTGAAATGTTGTACAGGTGTAGACTAGGTTAAAGTTAGACAATCCACCAAATTCGAGCTTCCAATTCTTAAACTGATTACAAACTTATACTAATCAACTCCGACAAAAGAATTACTAGTATTAATATATCTGGAGTGATAAGATTATATTTATAAGAAAACGTTGAATATGAATATAATAACCGATACATATGTGCATGATAAGCGTGACTTTAAGTGATATCATTTTGTAGCTTAAAACATGCACGGCTTTGTTTATCTAATGCAATATCAAGTTATTAGATAGAATAACACACATTGCATCAGCTAAGGCATTGTCTTCAACTGCACAAGCCATGTTAAGCAATTGCTGCAACACTTGAATGTCTGAATCTGCAAAGAAAAAATCAGTATACTTAGCATTCGTGTTCTGTAAAATGCTTTTGAATAAGATCTAACAAAAGTAATGGAGGCAAAAAAGAAAAAACGTTTCAAGTAAAATAAGCTAATAAAATAGAGATTAAAAAAGACTTTCACATCACAAGTGAGGCATATCGCCTGCAGTTAACTCGTTATATATTAGTTTCACTGCGATAAGAAAGAACCTTTTCTAATTTCCGTAGAATTTTGCAGAGGAAATTCACAGGACATTTTATTAGAGCAAGGAACTGACTTATGCCAAAAGCCAAAGAATCAAAAGAAAACAGTATTATAATATTCAGTTCGAAGAACAGTACACGAAAACATTCAGAGAACTATTCTTCATTTCTCCAGTTTTTAGAGAAGTACTATGTGTAGCAATATGTTAGTAATCCTATCGTCTATATTACTACCAAATATAACAAAATGCAGTATTAATTATGGGTGATCATTAACCCCTTCGTACACATTTTGTATTTCTATTGCTTTATATTAATGTATTTTATTAATATATCTCATTAGAAAAACCTTGAAATATCAATTTTTCATCAGGAATAAGTGCATTTTTTTTAATGCAAATCCATCACACAATAAAACTAAGCATCATACAGTGAAACTCAAAATTGTTGGTTTGTCACATATTTACTCCAAAATCAATTACGAAATATTAAATCTTGGTCATAATAATTGATTATACGTAATAATCAATAACAAAACTATATTTAATCCTGACTTCTTCCAACCTTTAGCCGTCTTAGTACTACTGGGTTCAGGCTGATGCATAATTACCACAAGTGCAGAGCGCCCCAGATATATCTCACAATATCACCAGGCTTTGTTGGTCCCACTGTTGGCATGACATATCCACGCTTGTGCTTAGGACTTTTTCTGTATCATTTTCTATGTATTTCCTCTTGTCTGATGGTGAAAGTTCAACATTAGTCAGATATACGGAGATTTATCTGCTAATGAAACCTCGGCATCCGACCACTATAGGAAATAGATCTTATCCGACCATTTCTGACTCATTTTTCTCGCAGATCTTCATATTTATATCTACTTTATGCCTATGGGAGTGGTCTATTCTTGGTAATAGCCGAACAGCTCGTGTGTCTATTATCTTTTCCTGAGTGCTAGGCCAGAATGATTGTTTTACTGAGGTGGAGCGCCACACCTAGTGATTTACCGCACCAATCAGATTTATTGAAATGCCTGAAAGTTTGACGTTAAAACAAATCAGTACATTATTAGGTTTATTTTGCAAAAGCCTAATAATTTAAGTTATATGGTTAGGTTTCAAGTGACTTCATTCATGAAGTGAACAACGTGTCTTGTTTGTGGAACACCGCAATGTTAGAATCTTTGTCGTGAGATTTCTTGTAATACGATTACACAGCCCCCGAGCTCAGTGAGTGACAACTGTCTGTTTATACCTGCGCAGTACATTTTGTCTGGTAACCAGATTACATGAATGAAATGCAAAAGTTTCTGGAGATATTCCTAATGGCTACGAAAGTTAACTTTAATAAAAAACTTAGAAGGACCTTATATACAAATCAGGTTGACATGTATTGAAGTACGTTTAATGTGTCGGAAATTGCTATAGACCTAAAATGTCATTTTGTTGAACAGGGAAATGAGATAAAATCATGTCAATTCGAGATTAATGTTCCTTTGACACTTCTTAGTCTCTGATGATGGGAGAACGGTTCGGCTTCAATAAATTAGCGTGCCATCTAAAAATGAAGTTGGCAGTATTATCGATTTCCTTTTTTTATTCGTTGAAAGTAATGAAGACAAACGAGATTGTTTTCTTAGTTACATTTTCAAATGACGTTTCTACTAACCATTAATTCAGAAAAGAGCATCTCCATTTACTCAACAGTAACGATCACTTCAAATATTGTATCACGCACGCACTTTATAAGAAATGTGAGAGAGTGACTACGAAAAGAACATTTGCTTTGGAAATGATGTCGAATAGAATAAAATATTGTTTATTTGGCAGCAAGTTATTATTTAGGTATTCTTAAGGATATTATTTCTTCTTTATGATTTTCAGTTGTGGACGTTCAAGTCTTCAACACGTTTTTTGCAGATCATGATCCAGATTGTAAAAAAAATATCCCATACTGAGGACATCCCTCGAAATGTTTGAAAGCGCTTGGTGAAAAAATTTGGGACATTTTCTTTAACATCTGTGTCCAGATCAACGAAAACGACTAGAATTCTTGAACGTCTACAACTGAAGATCATAAAGAAGAAATATTTCGTGGTCTTTAACAATGCCTGTATGAATAAAACATGTATATCTTTCATATTGGTTGTCTTAACTATTGTTTCACGCCTACAATATTTTTCTAATTTTTAATGAATGTGAAAATCTCAATAAAGAATAAAATACACTCATAAAACGTAAATGCTATTCCATATTTTCTTCGCGCACCCACTTGGAACTGGGTTATTTAGTTAGGCAACCAGTCTAGGAGAAATAAAACTAGCTTTACTCCGCTTAAAATGGATCTTGTGTCACATTCTGCGATTAACGAGGGAAGGTAAATGAACACAAGACAAATCATGTTGATATTCATTCATATATTTCCCGAGGAAAGAAAAAATAATGAGTCTCCAATCATTCTATTTCTGTTTGGTTTGTTGGTTGGATTTTACGGCATGTCAACACTTGTTGGGTTATTTCATGCCAAATATGTTTTATTAAGTTTCTGTACATCAATAAATTAAAAGCAATAACTTCACACGTGTTACAGAACTTGTGTTTATGTCAGATGTTTTTATTAACTTCATGTGAGACCATAAACCGGTAGAAATAATCTTCAGGATAATCGAATTTGTAGTTAAATGTTTTGTTGTGTTTGGTTTTATAAACTAGTAGAACTAATCTATTAACTTCATATACACTAACGAACATTTTGAGTATTAATAAATTGGAATAATTTTTCATTAAGTTCATTTGAATAATCCAATATCATTTCACCGAACGGTTACTAAATCTCTAAAATGACCGTAGAGATGAGAATATATTTAGCTTATTACGTAGAATTCTCATTTCAATCGATTAAAAGAATGAAAGCTGTTAACCATTTAAATATGAATTTACTGAATCCCAAATTTTTAAAAGTCATCCTAATTTACTTGTTCCTATTTTGGTGATTTAGTAGCGAATCGAAATCCTAATTTCCTGAACGGGTTGATTAAATAAACATCAACCGTGACATGAACTAACAATTACTGCAGGTGAGCAACAGGAAATGGATAGAACAAAGCATTTGACTGGCGGAGATTGATTTGAATGTGCATCGTCAGAAAATCAATGATGCTTTCAAGATTGAAAGTGCTGATATGCCAAAAGATAAACGCAATAAGCAGGTGTTTCTATAAAGACATTTCAGGAATAATTTATAAGAATTACAGAAGGTAATTAGATTTGTTGTCTTCCATCAACCTGTCTATTACTATCTTGTGCACGCACTCGATCTGCCATTAGAGGTTAAAATACGCTGACTGTATTACATAGAGTGATAATACCCACCACCCGAAAAATAGGGGTGGCACGGATATGAGATTAAACTACATCTGATGGTTGAGCTCTATTTCTGGAACTTGTGAGAGTACGGAATACGCCTTCATTGTGATTACTTCCAAATCCACTGTGACCCCTAGTGGCAATACCTATAATGGATTTATTTATTAGTTAATTAGATCTGTTTTCAAATTGTTTCTATTAAATAGGAATATTTGAGATCATATATCCTTGAGCAAATAATAATGAGGACTAAACAAAAATATGAATATAAACGTACAATATACAGAATCATCTAACCTCTCGGTATACAATAATTCCAGGCAGGTTGGAGGCGCGTGATGCAATGGTTAACGTCTTAGATAATGATCACAGTGGCACAAGTTAACATCCTGGACGAAACAGTTTGCGTTTCACAAAGCGCTAATACCGTTGGGAAAGGTACGGATCCAACTATTCTCACTCCAGCTGTGGGTATATAGTAGGCGGGACTGGGCTCTTTAACATTGGTATGGCAATCGGTGTCGGAGAAGGTAAACTGAATTCAAATGAAAAGGACTCTCTTCTCGTTAGTCAAAACTTGAGAGCACCTCCTCCTCCTCCTCCTCCTCCTCCTCATGAGGAGTCTGGAGCACTTTTTCAATACATTACAGGTTAACACTGACCCGGGGTGGTAGTGCATGATTTGATAGTACCTGTTATATAAATCTGTTTAGAAAGTATTCGTAATCCATCGCACCGTATGGAAAAACATAATAAATAAATAATAACAAGTAAAATAAAATAACAGATCTTAAGAAAACACGACTCAAAAATATAAATATAAACGCACAATGAGCGTGTTTCCTTATCGTCTTGGCATAAAATAGCCTTAGACAGGTTGAGATGCCATTAAAATCAATAATTCAATTAATCTAATTTAGAATATGAAAAATATAAATGTTGGAAGTAATTTGAACTGTATGTTATTTTTCGTTCAGTTGTTGTATAGCCGACTACTACCGGCTACTGGACTTCAATAAACAACAGATACGTATATACAAAAATAGGACCTGTCTTTTCTTCGGTGTATGGTTGGTGAGGGGCGTAGAGCTTCACAATGAAAATGCCGGGTGGCTGACGAAGAGCGCAGGATTCACAATGAACTGCTCGAGGTTGACGGGAGACGCGAGGGATGCTATCGACTGTTCGCTTGGGTCTGACTTCGGCTCGAATCCTCTGGCCTTTATATCGATAAATACGCCTACGCATCTTTATCTTTTGATCTGGTTTTTACATCCGCTAAATATGCCTACGCATTTTTCCTTTGATCTGATAACGGACATTTGTTATATATTTCTTTATCTTCTCTCTGCTTCTTTGACCGGAAAACCTCTCTTCAATTTTCCCTTTTTTTTAAATATATATTTCTATCTTTCTCTTTGTCTTTTTGCCGGAAGCTTTCTCTTCCGGGCGACGATCATACAACACAGTACGTAAAGTATCCGCCTTGAAACCACAAGTTTCCGAGTTTGATAGCGGCACGCGCCAACTCAGCGCATGAGTATCACAAATTGGATATCTACGCTAAAGTAGGGAGTTGATGGTAGATGTGGAGCTCCACCTCAGACGCAAAAAAACAATCTCCCAGGTCTAACGCTAAAAAGGGATAGATCCCCTTGCTGACCGGCTGATATCGTCAATAGGCCACTCGGCTGATTTTATTACTACTACTACTACTACTACTACTACTACTACTACTACTACTGTGCTTTCAGTTCCTTTGAAAAAAAGCCTTTTTGTTGTATCTTCATTAGAAATTTCTAATTTCACTAATATCTATCAGTGCAGATAAAGATAATTTTAGATAACAGTTTATATTAATATATTAATAGTTTTATCAATTCTGTTATTTGTGATTATTTGAACTGAAGAATAATTTGTGATTTTTTGAACTGTGAGAATGTCAATATACCCTTTATATGATTAACTGGATATAATAATAATATTCAATAATATATTAATAATATTTTAATAGTTTTATCAATTATGTTATTTGTAATTTTTTGAACTGAAGAATTATTTGTGAGTTTTTGATCTGTGAATATGTCAATATACACTTTGTATGATAATCTGGACAACACCAAATTGTCAATTAAATAATAACTTTAATAATTTACTAATTTAAATAGTAATTTAATAAGTTGCTTCAAAGAACCTTAGATGCACAACAATGGTGTCTTTCATAGCACCAACGTTCAAAGGAACAATTTAATCATTACAACTCGCTTTCTTCTCCGACACACTGTATTCTATTACGATATCTGTCCGGATTCAATTCCTGGTAGGGAATTTTTGCAGTCACCTGTTATTTAAAACTAATTCAGATTTTCGCTCATCTTAAACGTCGAATATACGGAATCGAAGTGGGTTAGGTTACGTCCATCAAAATCGCGATTTTCAGGTGCGATCTTTATATATATATATCTTAAGCAACCGATCTAGGAAATTCAAAGCTTGAGAAATCGACCTTGTGTCACATCCTCCTAGTTTATATATATATATATATATATATATATATATATATATATATATATATATGAGGTGAGGCAAAAGGAAAAGTGAACAAAAATATTGATTCAAACAAGTAGAAGTAGGAGAGAAATATTTCGTCCTTCTCACGCGAAGAACATCTTCAGACTGATTTTATTTAAGCAAAATACGTACATTTGCTTTTATAGAAGAGGAAGTGAGTTAGTGGTGGAATTGAGGGGTAGGGAGGTTAAGGAGGATTTGGTTGAAACGAGAATAACACTATATAAAGTGGATGGGGTGTTCAGAGGATGGTGGTTTGTGTGGGAAGATGAGATGAGGAGATTGCTAGACTGAAGATGTTCTTCGCGTGAGAAGGACGAAATATTTCTCTCCTACTTCTACTTGTTTGAGTCATTATTTTCGTTTACTTTTCCTTTTACCTCACCTCATAGTGTCGAATTTTACTCCAACCCTCCTATCATCATCATCATATATATATATATATATATATATATATATATATATATATATAACAAAAGTAGGAGGATGTGATAAAAGGTCAATTACTCAAGCTTTGAATTTAGAGTTTTCCTTTTCCTACATCGGTTGCCTAAACCAGGTTTAAAAGCCTAGTCTGTCCTACTATTTACCCATAGCTGGAAGGAGAATACCTTTCCCAGGTTATTAGTGCTATGCGAAATGCTAACAACTCCATCAAGGATTTGAACTCGGTACGGCGTGTCCATTTCTAACGACGTTAACCATTAAACCGCATGATAGGCCTTACAGCTCGTATCTTATTTTATTTGATTCGTTCGAATATTTGTCTTGCTTCCTTTATGGGCAAATTATTTCTATGTTTTTCATTTCAATTCCTTCCAGTCGTACGTGGGCGCACGCGCGCTCGCACACACACACACACACACACACACACACACACACACACACACACATATATATATATATATATAATCTGTGTAAATGTATATATATATATAGGAGTATGTGTATATATATATATATATATATATATATATATATATATAATCTGTGTAAATGTATATGTATAGGAGTATATATATATATATATATATATATATATAGGAGTATGTATACATACATACATACATACATAGGGGTATGTACATACATACATACATATATATATATATATATATATATATATATATATATATATGTGTGTGTGTGTGTGTGTGTGGCTCGGTTTGTGCGCGTACGTAACGTTTGGTGAGAAGGTAATTCGCAAAATTGGACATCATATTTAAGTAATATAAAAGAAGGATTAATATAAAATGAGCATAACAGGATTTTGAAAAGAGACAAGCCATTATCAATATTGAAATTCTGACGGGTATGTGAATAGAAGTAAAAGAATCTATCAACTTTGTGATCGTCTTTGAATGATATTATTTTGGAGTCGGAAAATTAATATAGCCGTACGTGAATTATCACGTAATGAAATGTTAAAGAATTTTAAATGGACATGAGTCGTTGTCAGTATTCAATTTGTTTTTTATGTATGTGTGTCCATTCACAAATTATTTGATTGTATTCGTGTACATATCTTTATGTGCCACGACAAGTGTGTTTATGGTATTCCCAAAAGTGTCCGAGTGAGGAACATTATTCAGTTACTTTGTCTCTCTCTCTCTCTCTTTCTCTTTCTCTCTTTCTCGTTCTCTCACCCTCTTTCTTTCTCTCTCTCATTGTTTAAGCGGAGCAATCGTCGGGAAGCGAACATTTTTTACTGCCCGACGATTGCTCCGCTTAAATAATTAAGCTTACATTGCTTGAAACTAATGGTAGCAGCCTTGTTCCCATGCAATATATATATATATATATATATATATATATATATATATATATATATAGAGAGAGAGAGAGAGAGAGAGAGAGAGACAGAGAGAGAGAGAGAGAGAGAGAGACACACACACACACACACACACACACACACACATATATATATATATATATATATATATATATATATATATATATATATGATGTTCGGGATTAAATTTGACATATTTATATTTGGTTATTTTTATTGTAGGTTGGAGGTATTGACGCACACTACACATCATTTAAAACCTTGGACCCTTCTTTATTAATATACGTGATGATAAATAGACTGGATGACTGGAACCCACTTGAATCATGTAAGAAAATAACTTATATCATGATGATCTGGCACAGATCATCATGATATAAGTCCATCAAAATAAGGAGATTATGGTTGCTGCCCAATGATCCCTGAACACTGTAAAAAAACAATCAGACATGAACTGGAGAATTTAAATAGCTGTGGCTAGAAGAAAGCAACCTAACAGACGATCTGATTGCATTCGTACAGCAGAAATCCTCAAAAATCTGAAGAAAAAAGTGTAGGATAACCCTCAGATGCCTACATGGAGTTGCTAAACACTGTAGTCGAGTCCTGGATAACAAAGGTAGCCAATGGTAGGACATATGTATGGCAGCAGGATTCGGTCCCCTGACTCACCTCTGGGAGAAGTCAAAAATGATTGTCGGCTAATTTTTCCGGCTACACCAGTCCCAATGTTTGACCTCCGAATTCCTCAGATGTTAATCCCATGGATTATTATGTATGCGATGCTGTTGAGAAAGACACCAATCACCGTGCTAGTACTACAAAAGCCCAGTTAATCGACAGAATTAAGGTAGTTTTTGAGACCCTTCCAAGGGAAACTGTAACATCAGCTTGCTCCAGGTTCCAGAGCAGTATTGAGTTTGTGATTAACGCTAATGGCGGTTATTTTAAATGTAACTTGTCGACAGTAGTGTAATTTCTGTGCCTATTGAATTTCTTTACGATCCATTAAATTTTGTAGTTACCAAGCACTTTTTCACTTTCCTTATGAAACTGTCAAATTTCCCCTGAACACCCTATATATATATATATATATATATATATATATATATATATATATATATATATATATAATTTTCGTGTAGTTGCATTTATTTACTTATTTATTTGATTGATTTTAACGTTATGTCAACTCGGCTGGGATTATCACATGTCTATAGATTAGATAATCTCATGCGTTATTCGTTTCTTTTATGCAATTGTTTCTCAACTGTCATTTGTTACAGTCATATAATGACGAGTTTTATTCTCTAATATCTATAATTTACACAGAATTTCATAATGTGAAGTCCTTTTTATTTAATAATATTTCTCTTTTTACTCGCAGTTATATAGTAACAATTATTATATCTAATTCAATTCATTTTTAAACAGATATACACAACATTTCGGCCGATGTGCCCTCCAGCCTTCCTCAGGTGGGTTTTTTTTTCGAAATCGGGAGCATTCGTGTCGGAATTTGGAGCATTCACATCGAAATATTTATACAATCCAACGCGATAGATTCCGCTAACATGACTGGGCACAAGTGTTAAGATATGCTAAGTATTCTCTGTTATTATTGACCGTGGTCAGGATTGAACCTGGAACCTACAGATGATTTTCATTTAGATTTGAATTAATTTAAACCTTATATGTGTTGCGCTATCTGTCCAACTAGACAAAACTTTTGACAAATAATCGATACGTTGTTAAAACAGGGGTAATAAAACAAAATGTGGAAGTACTGTGCGTGTGCACTGATGTATGAGTGTGAATGAATATGAGTATGAGACATAGATTGAAAGAGGGGAAAATCGGACCTGTACTTCTTGTGTGAGCGTGTTCAAGTGTGTGTTCCTGTGTTGGGGCGTGTAAAGAATATTTTCATTTGAACGCATATTACACGAACAAATCAGTGATTATTGACCAATGCATCCGCCTAACAAATCTTCAGCATTATCAGTAATTTATGAACACAACAATCGATATATGTGAATTAATTTTATAATGGGACCATCTCCATTTGAATATGAGGACAATAATTGGCAATAACATAAAAGAACGAGAAAACAACATAATGATAAATAACACTCAGCGAAGTTCATGAATACAATCTAATAAATAACCTGGTGATGAACACTGAGTGAGAATTTAACAACATTTCTAAACATCTATTACACATGATAATGACCAATTGAACATAATGATTGTGTTCGTAGTCAAAATGATTGAAAATATGAAAATAAAATTGATTGACGATTAATGGTATTTTAGAATAAATTTTCATAAGAGATTATACTGTCAACCCATCTACGAATTTGGAATTGAAGTCTTTTAGAATTTTAAATCAATCATCATTTATATATATATATATATATATATATATATATATATATATATATATATATATATATATATATATATATATGTGTGTGTGTGTGTGTGTGTGTGTGTGTGTGTATGTGCGTGTGTGTGTGTGTGTGTACATGTATCAAGATATATATACGTATGCATATATCTATATGTATGTATATGTTTATATATTTATGCAGGTGGGCTGTACATTAGTATACATATATCAATATCTCTAAATGTATATGTATATATATGTTTATATGTGTACTTGTAAGTCGACGGGGCGGCCTAAAGTCGGTATCAGCCAGTCAGCGAGAGAGTCTATCCCCTTTTCAATAGCGCTAGACCAAGGAGATTGTTTTTAGCATCTGAGGTGGAGCGCCACACCTACCATCAGCTCCTTACTTTACCGCACAGATCCCTGTGCTACTCATAACGCTGAGTTGGGGGGGACCGGTATCGAACTAGGAACCTTGTGGTTTCTAGCCGAACGCTCTACCGACTGAGCTAACCCGGCCCCTTTGAGTATAATTATGTACGTATATGTCTATGTATATGTATGTATATATATATATATATATATATATATATATATATATATATATATATATATATATATATTATTCCTTACTTCTAAGTGTACAGTTGTATTTTATGGGCACTTCATCATTTGAATCTAATGCAATGAATCTTAGCATGTGGCTTCTTTTGTTCCCAAATCAAAATTTGGGAGGGTTTATGAGGCATTATCTGTAAAAAAAATACCACGACTCCTAAAAAACGAAGGGGGAATAGTTTACAACTTCTCTATTCTCAAGTATGAAATGGTCACTTGAAAATTAATGAATAAAAAAATTAGGTGTGTAATAATAATAATAATAATAATAATAATAATAATAATAATAATAATAATAGTCAAATACATGATTTGAGAACTGATAAAACATTGAAATATAATGGTCAATGTCGTACCAATTGTAACCCTTGGAAAGGTCCCCAAGGATGTGGAGTTAATTAGAAATCAGAGGAAGAATCAAGTCCATACACATAACGACGACCAAAATACTCAGAAGAGTCCTGGAGGCATGAGGTGACTTGTTGTCCATCAGAATCTAGTGAAATACCACCAGCTAATGCAGGTGAGGAAAACACTGAAGGAGTAAAATAATAATAGCATCAATGAATATCTCTTTTTTATCCTTCCCTCTCCTATACAACATCTAAACCATAAATTAGACTGGAAAATAATATCTTTGTCGTTATATATATATATACATATATATATATATATATATATATATATATATATATAGTATCTTTGTCGTTATATATATATATATATATAATATATATATATATATATATATATATATATATATATATATATGTAAGAGAATGCATCAAACTCGCCCAAAAAGAGTTCAAGACTGGATGAAAAAGGTGGGAAATATATACATACATATATATATATATATATATATATATATATATATATTATATATATATATATATATTGATAACTTTGTTCATACCAATCTACTTATCTACGTTGTGTATGATATTATGATATTATTCATCCCCTTCGACTGTCGTAAAACTTATTGACTCTTCTGTCACGTATCACGTTACAACCTTAGAGCAAATTAATGACTCCATTGTGATGGAAAAATCTCTATGATATTCAGTGACAATAAAGAAAAGGCTCGTAACCAAAATTCAGGAAATATTCTAATATATTTAACGCAATCAATATTTACATTATTTGAAGGCACGAGAGACGATTTTTTGTCCAAGCCAAATAAGTGAAATGTCACTTCTTTATGAATGTTAAGATGATTCTTTTTACAAGAGCCAATACTCGTGAGGTGCCTGAATCGATCTGCAAAAAGAGTTCGAACGATGATTGAGGCTGCGAATTCCCTTCGCAGTAATACGCTGAATAGAGTTAAATATAGATATAGATAGAGAGATAGATAGAGAGATAGAGAGAGATGAGAGAGAGAGAGAGAGAGAGAGAGAGAGAGAGAGAGAGAGAAGGGTAGATTAATCCTTCAGAATCTAGTATTTGCTTCCCAGGCCGAGATTTACTGTCTGTATGACATCTGAATGACTGAAATAATATCTGTTCTTGTTCACCAATGACACGTCATCGCTCGATAAGTTTGTCCATGTTTTAAAAAGTTATCTCTATATTTGGTTGCTAGTACTCTGTTTTCCTTTGACATAACCCTTATACGCTGGCATGAGTCTGGAAAAAGAAATGAAAATGTTATGTTACATTTTGGCGTATGGTCCGTATCATTATATTAGACCGTCTTCCACTTTGGTCTGTTTAAATGTGTTTTCACACAAACATGGCTAAACATAAATGTAACCTTGTTTGTATGATGCATAGGAACAGATAGTACTATATATATTATATATATATATATATATATATATATATATATATATATATATATGTTGTGCATTTTAACAGCAAATTATATATATATATATATATATATATATATATATATATAATCATAGTTTACAATACATTTAAGTATCAATACTGCTTTCTTGTGGGGTGCTGTTTCCACGACTTGTTCAAGACTACACGCATCATTCTTGTGCAGCTCCCATCTAGCTTATTCTCAAGGCGCCTCATTAGGGTCCAAGTGGTGCAGCCACACACACACACACACACACACACACACATATATATATATTATATATATATATATATATATATATATATATATATAATTCATACATGTCATGCGTATAGATGTAGTTAGGTGTAAAGATATTTTGTATATATTATGTAATATGAAAACTTTCTCTAGCGATTTTGAATAGTCTCGTTTAACAGCATTTTCTTTTGTTTTAACGCTACTATCCTGTTCTTATGTGTCTTTCGATTTTGTCTTTATATTTATGTTAAGTTAAAGTAACTTTAACCTCGACTCCATTAATTAAATCTCATTTAATTTGTATCAATGTAGAAATAGATTGGGAAAGAACAAAAAAAAGCTGATATAACAATTACTGGAACTTTACTAATAGGCATTAGATAAGTTAAGCGGTGTTCAACGCTGAACGGAATAGTGTCTGTTGTTCCCAGTAAAAAAAATAAATCCAGCCAGAAATAAATGTCACAGTGTGTGAGGAATCCCGAAGTCTGTTATGATTTGTAGATGATGAAATACATTACGAAAACAAGGAAATAAAGAAATAAAGGAAATAATACGAAAAATACCCATTGTTTATTTGTTCTGCTTCATTCTGTTTAACTTTGTTATACGTTTCGTTTCTACGTTTCTATGTTTTTTCTTTATTTCTTTAATTAACGTTATGATTAATGTAATGATCATTTTCAATTGCTGTTTTGCTTTAGAATACTTTTCTTTTACCAATTGTTATTGTCTTTGTATCTAATTTTAGTGACTTGTTATTCTAATTATTGATAAAAGAATAAGATAACAATGGAAATGTACGTTCTGTTTACATAAAATTTATATATCTCTTTAAGTCATACATGGGGTCTATGGCCTTAATTGAACCTTGCCAGAGAACTGAGAAAACTAACCAAGTATTTTTCTATCTTTTCGCTTTCTTTCACTTTCACTCTGTGGTCGACCGGGGGGGGGGGCAAAATTCAGGAGATGACAGGTTCTATTCTTCTTGTTAATCGATAGTAGGTCTGATCTTCTGGGAGTGATTTGGTGATCCGTCTCTATCTCAAAGTCCCAGTGAATTTTAAGCGTCTCATTCTCCAGGACAGATTCAGGCTTATGCATATACCATTTAGTTGTATTGTGAACATTTACTTTCTTGCACAATTCCCAGTGGATCACAGTCGTGCCTAGTCTTTAATTCTTTTTCTGCTAGTTGGCTGCATTCGCTTGCTATTATTAACAGTTTCATCTCTGTACTTCCTTTTCTGTTGCGTCTTACCAATTTTTGCCTATATATAATTTGATCTTGTGACATTATCTTGTGCTGTGATAATAACATATTCTTTTTTCTCTTGAGTTTTTCTCTACTAACCATATCCATATCTTCTGATGTGATATCTCTTCAGTTTGTCGCTTGAAGTAGCCATATAGTATGTTTCTTTCCAGTAATTTTTAATTTTTTTAGTTTTTGGTGTATTTCTGCTTGTCAATATGTTGCAATTGCTTTTCCTTACTTATTATTATTATTATTATTATTATTATTATTATTATTATTATTATTATTAGTAGTAGTAGTAGTAGTAGTAGTAGTAGTAGTAGTATGTATGTATAGTTTCAAACATAATGAATAATTCTAAGAGAACTTAAGCATCCACACTCATGGAGTATTTAGCGCAACGGCTATCGCTGTAGGAAATGAAATCGGCGACCCGAGTTCAAATCCTGAACCAGGATGTTTGTGTTTTACTTCACACCAATGCCCTTAAGAAAGGCATAATCCAGTTGCTCTCCTACGCGATAATTAGTTGTATAGACTAGGTTATTTAATAATTTTAAGAGAATTTCAATAGTTTACGCATGAATCTCTTGGGCCTTATGTCTACAGTTTTCAAGTAACTGCAAATATAATATTCTTTTCCAAATCCATAAACATTGGACAGATACAATAAAAGGCAAGAAATACAAACAAAGTCAAACAGCAAAGGGATGATGGTTAATAAATGAAGAACAAATTAAAACGAGATAAAATCTAAAAGGAAGAACAGAGAACAAATTCGAGAGAGAGAGAGAGAGAGAGAGAGAGAGAGAGGAGAGAGAGAGAGAGAGAGAGAAGAGAGAGAGAATGGGGAGGGGAGTGGGCAGGTGGCAGTGAGAGTGATTTTACTACTAGAAATAATTAAATTTAATGTCCTTCATCTTAAATCTGCATCTTTTCTCTCAATATCGGCTTTCAAATATGTCCGCAGATTTCACTGGCATCCAATACTTGCGAGTTTAAAAAGATACTGACAACCTTTTCTGTCAATAGACATATGTTTCTAAAGGAGAACAGCACGACCAGGCGTACATCTGACTTAATATTTTTGAAACCAAACAAAATAGAGTGTTTGCCGATTTAAGACTCGTTGCTGACCTTCACCCTCCAACCAACCACCTAATTATCAGACACCCAGCACCATCCACACTAATATTATATATATATATATATATTTATATATGTGTGTGTGTGTGTGTGTGTGTGTGTGTGTGTGTGTGTGTGCGTGCGTGCGTGTATGCGTGTGTGTATGCGTGTGTGTTAGGGTAGTGCGGACATGGAGTCAACTGTGCTTGGTTACTGACAGTTACTCATCCATGCAATTGTTCATATCACGTGATTTGAACAATTACATAGGCAAGAAACAGTTAGTAACTAAACGCCTTTGACTACGTGTTCACGTTATCATAACTTATATCTAAATGCACTATACATGATATTGAGTTTACTTATAAATATAGAACACATATTTTCAACATAATTGATAAGCCATGGATATCAAAGTTAGTTGAAAGTTCTTTTGAAAATCGCGTAGGGTAGAAACTGTCACCAAATATATATATATATATATATATATAATATATATATATATATATATATATATATGTCACTATTGGCGCCAGTAATTTTATATGAAGACATACTGAAACGACATACATATATATATGTATATATATATATATGTGTGTGTGTGTGTGTGTGGTGTGTGTGTGTGTGAGAGAGAGAGAGAGAGTGTGTGTGTTATGGGTGTGTTTGTATGTATATATATATATATATATATATATATATATATATATATATAAAGTGTTGTTCTGGTTCCAACGGGAGAAAATTCAATATTTTATAAAAAAGGAAGGTCCGCAAAATGTATTTTGTTCTCAGAAAAAATTTTTTTATTCTTTTTGTTTTACATGTGCAACACGTGTTTCAGATCTTCTGGTATCTTCTTCAGGCTTTGGTTGATAATATGAAAATGAATTCTTACATGTATGTGTATATATATACATACACATGAGCACTTCACCCTCTCTTTCCTTTTTTTTTTTTTTTTTTTATGGGGGTGGAATGGAATTTCATCTTTAACACTAGTCCCTCAAGCCGGTGTTCCTCCTTTTGGGTGGCTGACCAATAAAGTCATTAGCTGAATTTTTATAGCCTTTAACTTTTCTTATTTTTATTACTTTTCTAATTGGGTTGTCTTGATAAAGTTCATCAAATGTTCATTTGATATATCAAGTGTGTGTGTGTTTGTAATTTGTTTTTTGTTCTTTGTTCCGAAGATATTCTATGTTTTTCTACTTAAATTTATACTTTTTGGGTGTGTGTATGTGTGTGTCTACGTATATGTGTCTATGTTTACCTTGTATGTGTGTGTGTGTATGTGCGTGCGTATGTATATGGTTGTACTCAGTGTGTATATGTGTACATATATATACATACTTAAGAGTTGAATTAAGAATTAAATTTAAGTCTATTCATAACTATCTTTCTATCTATTTATCTATCTATCTATCTTACTTTGTTTATAACTATCTCAGTCTGTTTATATCCATTTATCCATCTATTTCAGTCTGTTTATATTTATCTATCTATTTCAGTCTGTTCATATCTATATATCTATTTCATTCAATTGATATCTATCTATCTATCTATCTATCTATCTGTTTTAGTAAGTTGATATCTATCTATCTATCTATCTATCTATCTGTTTTAGTAAGTTGATATCTATCTATCTATATCTATATATATATATATATATATATATATATATATATATATAATACATACATACATTTTTTTTTTTTTTTAATGATATAGCAATCTATCTATCTATTTATTTCAGTGTGTTTATGTCTATCTATCTATCTATCTATCTATTTATCTATCTCAGTCTGTTCATATTTATCAATCTATTTAACTATATATCCCTCTGTGTTTGTTCGTATCTATCTATATATGGATCTATGAATCTATCTATCTATTTCGTGTTTATATCTATCTATCTCTGTTTTTTCATATTTGTCTATCTATATCTATCTATCTATCTTATTCTGTACATATCTATCTATCTTATTCTTTTCATTTTTATCTATCTATCTATCTACCCCAGTCAGTTCCTATGTATGTAATATATGTATGTATGTATGTATCTTGGTCTGTTCTATATTTAATATTATGTAATTTGTATATTTTGTTTTGTGGTTTACATGTTGTGTAGTGAAGTTGTTTTTATTGTTGTGTATATGTATTTGCTTGGTTAGGTTCAGTTTGTGTGTTTTGGGTGCTTATTTGTGTTCCTACATATGTGTTTTACACATATACATAGGTTGTGGATTCTATTTAGTAGATCATATTTGCTTATGGAGTAGTGTTATTGTGTGCGTGTGGTTAAATTCGATTTAATTCGGGTTTGTATTTATCTATGAAATGTTTTTCTTTAATTAGAAGTAGAGTATAGTCATCAGTTTGATATATTGGTAGCACTCTAAATTGTCCCTGACTACATTCGTGGATATGTTTCGATACGTATAGGTTTCTATTGTTAGCTAATCTAATGTTGCTTTTGTGTAGTGAGATCTTTTGTTCAGTGATGATGTGCATCCAATGTATATTTTCTCGCAGTTTGTGCATTCTATTATGTAAACTACATTTTTTGAGGTACAGTCAAGATTTCTATTTATTTTGAAAGTTGTGTAGGGGTTTTTGAAGGTGTAGGTTGTTCCTTCTATTATTATGTTGCATACCCCACATCTTCTGTTTCCGCATTTTGAGACACCCTGTGTAGCTTGTGTCCCAAATTTGGATGAAGTTAATATTTGTTTTAAATTTTTTTTTTTTTTTTTTTTTTTTTTTTTTGGCTGTCTCTTGCTTTGATTATTGTTGTTGTGTCTAATATATTTTTAATTTTTTCATTATTTTCAAGTTGGTGTAATATGTTTGTGAATATTTCAGGGTTGTTTTGTTATATGTTGAGACATATGCTAGTTGTTGTTCGTTGTTATGTTTTTTAGGGGTTCTTAATTGTTCTAGTGGTATTCTCTCCGCTAATTCAAATCCTTTGTTAATTAGTGTTGTGGGGTAGCCTCTCTGGAGGAGGGTTTTTTGCAATTCTTTTAGACGGATTTGTTGGAGGTTTTTTATCTGTGACTATGGTGTATATCCTACGTGCAAGTGCATAAGGATGGATTTTATGCAGTTTTTAGGTGGTGGCTTTTGAAGTGTAAGTATTGTTGTGTGTCTGTGGGTTTGTGGTAAATGTCTGTGATAATTTGACCATTTATATTTTTAATGGTGATATCTAGGAATGGTAGTTCTTTTAAGTTGTATTCTATAGTGAATTTTATTTTTGGGTGTAGGTTTTGTAATAGCTCGTGTATTTTGTTGATGTCACCCCATGAGCATTTCCAGAATATAAAACAGTCATCTAAATACCTTTTCCATGATTTTATAAAGTTCATTTTGATATTGTTATCATATTCTTGTTCTATTTTATCGTATAGGTGTTCTTCTAAATATGCTAGGGTTAGGGTGGCATAGGTTGGCGCCATCTTTGTCCCCATAGCAGTTCCTAGTGTTTGTATGTAGTTTTTGTTGTTGAATTGAAAGGAGTTATTGTTTAGGATGAGTTCTATACCGTCAATGATAGATTCCTTATTGAATCTAGAGTGTAACATTTCTGGGTATTTCTCAATCCAAAATGAGATGGCTGTTTTTCCTAATTCATGGGGGATATTGCTATATAAACTGGTAACATCGAATGTTACCATGAGTGTGTCAGGGTCTACTCTTTGTGGTATGTAGTTTAGGAATTGGATGTCATCTCTAACGTAACTTTTTATCTTTTTTAGGAATGGCTGTAGTAGGATGTCTATTAGTTTGCTAATTCTGTTGTGGGACATGCTGGTCCTGCTACTATAGGTCTAAATTTAAGGTCATTAGGGTCTTGTATTTCTATATATTCTGATTTTTGTGTCATGATTGCTGTTTTGATTTCTTTTGATTTGTGGATTTTTGGTAATCCGTAGAAGTTGCTTGTTTTGTGGGGGAAATCGGTTAGAAAGGCCTTTTCTTTTTTGGTTAGTATTTGTCTGTGTGTTGTGCAGAATTTTGTAATTTTTGATATTATATTTTTATCTATGTTTGTGTCTATTGGTTTGTAGGTAGTATTGTCATTAAGTATCTCGTTGATTTTTGATTTATAGTATGTTTTGTTTAGGATGACTATTGCACTTCCCTTGTCAGCTTCTTTTATGACTATGTCATTGTTTTCCTGTAGGTTTTTTAAGGCTTGTTTTTGTTTATGTGATAGGTTGTTGTGTGTGTTTTTTCTTTTCTGTAAATTGATGCTCCAGAGTTTTTCAAAAAATGTATTTAGTTCACTATTTTTTGCATTTTTCTGGGAAGAATTTAGATTTGTTTTTTACTAAAGAATCATCTGAATTGTTTTTTTTTGGAACTTTTCTATGAGTCTAAATTTTCGTTCAAATTCTTTGAGATCTTTTTTTAGTTCATCTAGATTGGGTTTTGGGGTAGGGCAAAATTTTAGCCCTAATTTCAGTAAATTAATTTGATTATCATCTAGTTTATGTGCGGAGAGGTTAATTATTTTGGGTTTGATTCTGTTTTGTGTATTGTTTATATTGGTCGTTTGGTTTGGTCTATGTATTCTAAAAAAGGTTTTGTTATTGTGTGGTTATAGTTATTAGGGTAGTTTGTGTGATTTCGCCTATTTTCGTTTCTAGATGTATCGTAGATATTGCCTATTCTATATGGGAATGGGTGTTTGGGTGGGTTGAATTGTTGGTTGTTTGGTGGGTAAGTATATTTTGGAGGGTTGTTTTGTGTTTGAGGGTATGAATAGTGATGGGCATGTGTGGGGAGGTTATGGGGATATATATATATATATATATATATATATATATATATATATATATGTGTGTGTTGTGTGTGTGTGTGTGAGAGAGAGAGAGAGAGATAGATAGAGAGAGAGAGAGAGAGAGAGAGAGAGAGAGAGAGTGAGAGTGTGTGTGTGTGTGTTCTTCAGAATGAAACGCATAAAATTCGCCGGGATTTCGAGATAAAGACGGATCCCCCTATTCCCAGTCAGGAGACTAGACCTACTGTTGATTAACCAAAAAAAAGAGAACTTGCAAGCTGTTGGATTTTGCGGTGCCAGGAGATTACAGGGTGATGCTGAAAGAAAACGAAAAAAATGGACAAATACATGGACCTTGCCAGAGAATTGAAAAAAATGTGGAATATGAGAGTGAAAGTGATACCAATAGTAGTTGGTGCACTTCGAACGGTCCCAATAAACTTGGAAAAAACAAGAGGATCTTGAAATCAGAGGAAGAATTGAGACCATCCAGACTACTGCATTGCTGCAATCTGCTAGAATACCCAGAATAGTCCTGGAGACCTGAGGAGACTTGATGTCACTCAGACTCCAGCGAAATACAATCATCTAATGCTGATATGAAAAACTCAAAAGGAGTGAAAATAATAATAATGGTAAGTGCAGAAACCAGAATCTGTTCTTGAGAATGAAACGCATAAAATTCTTTGGGAGTTTGAGATTAAGACGAATCACGTTATCCCAGCCAGAAGACCGGACCTAGTACTAACAAAAAAAAGAAAGAAAGAACTTGTCAACTGATATATTTTGCAGTTTCAGCAGGTCACAGGGTGAATATGAAAGAAAATGAAAAGATGGACAAATGTCTAGACCTTGCTAGAGAATTGAAAAATCTGAGGAATATGAGGGTGACAGTGATACCAATTGTAGTCGGTGCACTTAGAACGGTCCTATATCTTAGAAAAGAGACTAGAGGAACTGGAAATACGAGGAAGAATTAAAACCATCCAGACAACAGCAATGTTGAAATCGGACAGAATACTCAGTAGAGACCTGGAGATCTGAGGAAATTTGTGGTCCCTCAGACTCAAGTGAAAGACCATCAGATAAAGCTGGTGTTAAAAACTCAAAAAGAGTAGAAACAACAACAACAACAACAACAACAACAACAATAATAACAATAATAATAATAATAATAATAATAATAATAATAATAATAATAATAATTATTATTATTATTATTATTATTATTATTATTGAGTGGGAGATAAAGTGAAAGATAGAGAAAGAGAGTGACGGGGGAAGGGTTAATTATAACAAGGATGTCTATCGATGATGCTTTTAGCCTACTTTTTTGTTTTTGTTCATTTTAATTATCCGAGTGACGCAAAATATAAATGAAACTTGTTTTCTTTTTCTACACGTCGTGTCCTCATTGCTATTTCACGATAAGGACATAATAATGTTACATCTCCTATTCACGATGTTAGGTTTTTTTCTCTTTTTTTCCTTCTCTTTTTGTTCTCAAGAGTAACTACTACAAAACATGTTATTGTGTGAAGATTTGTTCTTTGAACTAACAGATGACATATCCCAACAAATTCTCCTGTTCAAGAGACTTTGTAAAACGTAACTCCAGACTGTTAGTTAACAAAACACATCAGGCAGAATCTCTAAAAAAAAATCGACTGAAGGTAAGGTGACGATCTTCGATAATACCAAAAGCACACGGCTTAAGTGGTAATACAAAAAAGTGTCAATATTTCCATTTATTATATATATATATATATATTATATATATATATATATATATTATATATATATAAAGTTAAAAGAAAGGAAATGAATCCGACAATATGAGTAAGAAAAGGTGGAATGAAAACATCACACAATGCTGTTAAAGAAGAAAACAATTTATAATAGATTATATTATAAGATTATATTATAAATTGTTTTCTTCTTTAACAGCATTGTGTGATGTTTTCATTCCACCTTTTCTTAATCATATATATATATATATATTAAATGTAAGATAATATTGATTACTTTGAATACTTCTTCCTATTTCTTACTTTTACATGTTCATAATATCACCAACAGGGGTTCTCACCATCCGTTACATATACATTTAATGAGGCATACGTGGGCGCTTTAACAAGATCATATATATATATATATATATATATATATATATATATATATATATGGGATGAGAGTTGTGCATGTATTCATGCATGATTATTTGGATTACATCCGTATTTGTAAAATCGATGACAACACTATTATATCACGACTGGAATATATTAATGAAGCATCCACACTCAAGGAGTATTTTGCGCAACTGCTATTGCTGTAGGAAATGAAATCGGTGACCCAAGTTCAAATCCTGAACGAGGATGTTTGTATTTTACTTCACACCAATGCCCTTAAGAGAGGCATAATTAATTTTCTCCCTTTCGCAATAATTAGTTGGATAGACTAGGTTATTTATCCTAGTTTAGATACCAAGTTTAGGATGAATAAAACTCTGAATTCAAACTAGCTTTACTCTGTGTTAAAAATTGATCTTGTATCCAGTGGCATGGGACTTAGTTACACACACACACACACACACACACACACACACACATATATATATATATATATATATATATATATATATATATATTGTGGAGAATTGAAGATAAAGTGCTCGACTATGGGTGTAAGAGCTGTATGTGAACATATACGTACTACTTTCATCATGACGCAGAGAAATACAAAGATTCATCTCACAAAAATACACACATATATAAATGAACATTCCCTGCATTTCTTAACGGGCTCGTTGTCTTGATGAAAAGTGGCTAACATGCTCCTTGGGAACCAAAGTTAAATATCGCCTTAAATGTTTAAATGAATAAATAAAAAGTATACATATCTGTGTGTGTGTGTGTTTGTGTGTGTGTGTGTGTGTGTGTGTGTGTGTGTGTGTGTGTGTGTACGCTTGTGTACGTTTTTGGTTCGGTGCGTGCAAGTAAAACAATAATGATTATCATTAATATTAAACACATTATCTTTCTTTCGTGATAGCCCACGAAAAAAACATTTTATCCAATGAATTCTTTAATAGCTTTCACTTTTGTATAAGTAGCAGAATATTCCATATATTGTTGCTTTGGTGTATTTTCCTATAATATTCCTCACACACACTCAATTTATTTATTTTAGGATCTATAACTACAATAGACCATGCTGTTGCGGAAGGCAATTTAAATCTCGGAAACCATTCATCCTATGAAGAATGAAGATAAAATTGATGAAGATAACATGGAGATATGGTTTGTGGCAAAACCTTTAACTTATACGTTGCAAGACGGAACACACTAAGGAAGTCTAGTTCAACAGACAGGGAATTAAATGTACGGACAAATATATTCCCATTAAAATTCAATAAAAAGGATCAAATATAAGAACTAATACACAATTGGAACTAACACAGCCATAGTTAACATAAAATTCATCAATTAACGGCATGTAAGTTCATTGATCCATACTGATATATATATATATATATATATATGATAATGATAATTGCCCCTTCTTCACAGAAGAATGCCATTTTTACAAGTCCGGTTGTGAGCGCGCAGATGACTCAGACTCCAGGTTTTACGCAGCCTGCCGTTCGAATGCGTTTTGAGATCCCCCGCTTTTTTTTTCGTATGGGACCGTACGTGACTAAGGATTCAGGCCCTCGACAGGCCCTGCCACATACATCAAATATGTGATCAGGCATAAATGTAGGGAATGTACCCAGGACGTCCGTCATGTGCCGTTTACGTAAAGCCCGCTTCAGGGCGGAGTGCTCAAGCTGCCTTACCTCAGAACCCTTACAGCCGCAATGACAAAGTCTCCTCCAAGCTACACGATTCATAGCTACCCTCTCCCACTCATATAGATGCGCGTTTCTATGCTGGACGCATTGGCTTGTTGCAGGACATTAGCGTCTGATGTGAGGGATTGCTATCCAATGTTTAAATTTTTTTCTGAGACATGTCTGATGGAATCTCTCTAAGATACGATACGTAGTCCACGTTTCCGAAGAGTATAGGGGCATAGACAAGACACACGATTTATACATACTGAGCTTCATCCTAATGGTGATACATCTGTTCGACCTTACACGTTTCTCGAGTCCTCCGATGGCCATGATTGCCCTTTCGAGCCTTAGGGATATTTCGGAGTGAAGCGTTCCACATCTGGAATTACGCTGCCGAGATAGATAAATGAGTCAACCACCTTCAATCTCATCCCCTTGACGTAGATGTTGGGTTCCACATACCGTTGTTCGGGTGGTGGAGTTTAGTTTTCTCCAAGCTGATGGTGTGGCCAAAGGCAGTACAAGCTTCAGAGAACATATCCATTATCTCCTGCATGTCCTCCTCAGTTTGTGCGACGAAATCCACATCATCTGCGTAGAGAAGCTCGCTGAGGAGGGTCTGGGGGATTTTTTGTCTTAGGATTAAAACAAGCAAGATTGAAAACCCTGCCAGTGGTACGGAATCGTATAAAGGCACCGGTATCACAGTTCTGGAAGGCAAAGTAGATAGAGAACAGTGTCGGTGCAGAGATATCACCCTGCTTAACACCGTTGTCGCTGGATATTGACTCCGAAAGTAACCCGTTGAAGTGGAAGTGTGCTTTCATGTCCTGATGGAGTTGTTCAAACATATGGACGAATTTCGGTGGGCATCCAAGTTTCCTGAGAATAATCCATAGCGCGGGTCTATTCACCGTGTCAAAGGCTTTCGTTAGATCTACAAAGACCTGCTTTTCGATACATTTCTCCTGAAGCTACCGAGCAGAAAAAATCATGTCCATTGTTCCACGACCGATCTGAATCCACTTTGACATGCTGGGATAACCGAGGGACAGGCCACTTAGTGAGTCGGTTAAACAGGAGGCTTATGCCCCGGTAATTGCCACAGGCCGACCGCATACCTTGCCCTTGAATATTGAGACCATGATTGCGTCAATCCAGTACTGGGGGACAGGAGCACCCAGCCATACATCAGAGATAAGATAGTAAACCTCCGTAGCAATTCTATCACCACCGTGGCGGAGAACCTCAACAAGAGTGCCATCAAGATCAGGTGCCTTTCCAGTATTTATCTCCTTAATTGTTTCGCGGATCTCACCGATGGTAGAATGATATATCATCTCATGGATCGTTTCTGCTTGAGGCAGGACGCTGATGACACTGTGGTCGATGATTGAAGGGATGGGCGGAGCACTTCACGGACCTCTTTCTCAAAGAGGTCCGTGAAGTGCTCCGTCCATCGTTTCATGATACCATCGGGTTCTTATGGAGGAGAGACCCATCATTTGATTTGAGGGGAACCATTGATGATCTTTGTGGGCCGAATGCCTGTCTAATTAAGTGGTATAGTGTTTTAGCGTTCTTTATATCATAGGCCTTCTGGATCTTCTCAGATATGTCTAACCACCACTGGTTTTTCATTCTGTGTAAGCTCAGGTGAAGTGATACTTCTGAAAGCGGTCTTTAACAGATGCACCGATACAGTTTTGGTACAGCTTGTTTTTCTCCTCCAAAAGTTTGTTGATCTGTTCATCATTCTCATCGAACCAGTCGCGATGTTTCCATTTCTTGCGGCCAAGGATCTTGAAGCTTGTCTCAAAGATCTTGTTCTTAAAATCATCCCATGTGCCGTCATACTGCTCCACTTCTTAGGCTCTATGTAGTTCCTGTTGCACATGCGAGTCCTGAAGTTTGGAAACGTCGATGCGGTTAGGGACTTTTACCCCCTGAGTGCGATCTTTGCGCATGACATGGAATTTTAGTTTATCACGCACAAGTTTGTGATCCGAGACACACTCTGCACCCCGCATGACCCGCACAGTGCGCATATCCTGGAGTCCCCGTTTGCGAGTTATGACACAATCAAGCATGTGTCCATTCACGAATCGCGGATGAATCCAGGTTGCCTTATGAGCTAGATTCTGGTGCGAGAATGTGTAACAGATAACCAGTCCGAGTTCAGTACAAAGCTGGACCAGATGAAGTTCATTTTTATTCATTCCTCCCAATCCATATATAACCAGCGCCGTCCAGGTTCCATGATCTTGTCCCACTCTGGCGTTAAAATCGTTAAAATCGCCGAGGAGTAGGATTTTATTAGCTTTTGGGATGGAGGTTATGACTGACATGAGACTCTGGTAGGTCAGAAGTACCTCTTCGTCGCTGCCAAGATTTGGGGCATAGACAGAGATGACAGCCATAAAACAATTGCGCGGCAATGGGTCTCGAAAGTGCATGAGACTGTCACTGGCATCGTGTGGCTGCTTTAATTAGATTGACTAGCCCTGTGCTAATTGCCAAGCCTCTCTCCCACCGGCCTGCCCTTCCAAAAGAAAGTGTACCAAGTACCCACCTCTGTTAACTCGTCCTCATCGCTGAAACGGACTTCCTACCCCGTATTGAGACAGTTAATTTGCCAGGATAGCAGTTCGTCGCTTGGGATTTCCCAATCCCTCTAGATCGAGAAGTGCCCTATCATTCCAGGTGGCTATTGTTAGCCTAGGATTTTTAAATATTTTGTTTTCGTCCTGCTACTTACAGAATGTCAAAATATTTTAGATATCTACAAAGGTGTCTGGCAATGCCAAGTAAGCTGATCACTCTGAAAACTCTCCTGAAGAACCTAGCATGACGGCCCGACACACTGTAATGTCACGATTTACTTTTATTACACTAGGAAAACACTGTAAAACCAGAAAAGTTTGTATAGTATTTATTATTCTTGTAATGATATTATTTTAAGGAGTATTTTAATTTCTAATCCTTTTAGTTAAAGCAGATATATGTTTCATTAGAAGCCAACTATAAAATATAAGAGTGCATCAAGGAGATGTTCGCTTTTTTTATCGAATTTTTTTCATTTTATCTCAACCAGTAGAGCATCCGCCTGGCATTCACAAGTTTTCGGATTTGATAACGACCCACATCAATTCAGAGCATAAGTAACACAGCTTGGATCTGTGCGGTAAATTGTGGAGCAAATGGTAGGTGTGGCGCTCCAAATCAGACGCTACAACAATCTGCCTGGTCTAACGTTTATGGAAAAGATATAGGCTACCTTCCAATACGGCTGATACCGACAATAGGCCACTTCACCGACTTTACTTTTACTTATTTCTAATACACATCTAAAGATTACAAAATACTATGGCACAGACATATTTGAAGATTAACATTCATAAAACTCAAAATGTAAAGAAATGGTGCAGGACATCAAAGATTTCCAACTCAAATAAAAATTCATTGTATGGAAAAAGGTGATTTACAAAATGTAATGAAAGAAAATATACAAGAAAGCGTCGAATAGTCGGCAAAATGAAATACATTTGAAAGCCGACAATTTTACGACTATATTGAAGATTGGGACCAAAGTTAATGAGATTAAAAAACGGCTTTCGTTACTCTGAAATATCATAAAGAGAATGAACGCTGAATGTAGTCTTCCAAACACCATAAAAATATCACGTTATATATTTATCAACCTCCTCCATACGCACAGGATGTGACAAAAAGTCAATTTCTTAAGCGGAGTTTCACAGGTTTGAATTATGAGTTTTTCTTTTACTTACTTAACCCAAAATTAAAGATCCCAGTATGTCCTGCTATTTACACATAGCTGGAGGAAGAACAGTTGGATTCATACCTTTCCCAATGGTATTAGCGCTATGTGAAAATATCGCATTAGCAGAAAAATATAGCATCATTTTGTGACAGCACGAAGGGTACAAATGAATTGAATTAAAGGAACAATATCAAAACTAGCATCACCTTTTTCATAATATTAAAAACTAAAGTGGTAGTTCCTATTAAATAGATAGTAAAGTGTGTAAAATGAAAATAAAAGTCTAAAGAAAAACTACACAAAAAATATATGAACTTACAAAAATATTATTCCCTAATCTGTAGGCATAAAATAACCTTAACAAGTTCACATGCAGTTAAAATCAATCAAGTGATACATTTACTACAGAATATCTGTTTTACAATGTATGTACATTAAGGATGATCATATTAAAATTAGAACACGTTTTCAGATGCCTATTGTATACGACGATAGCGATATATGAACTTAGAAAAAGTTAATAATATGTTTGACATCAGTATGGATAATTTTTGAAGGGCAAAAACTTGTGACATTATTGGCATATTTTAGTTGTGTGAAATGGTTAACAAATTTAAGGAATAATGTACCGTTTTGTATCGTGATGGCGGGTTATATTTTTAGAAAACGTCTTGATCTGAAGTTATACTGTCATTTTTCTTTGAGCGATTGATATTTCCTACGGGATTGATAACGAACGGTGTATATAGATATTGATATAAATTTACCAACACCTCCACACGAGCAGGATGTGACACAAGGTCAATTTCTTAAGCGGAATATACCAGGGTAGAATTCAGAGTTTTACCCCCGCCCCTAGACCGGTTGCTAAACCATAGTTAAAGAACATGTCCTACTATTCACCCATAGCTAGAAAGAAAATAGTTGGATAAATACCTTTCCCAATGGTACTAATGCCAAGCAAACTGCAAGCAGCTTCGTACAGGATTTGAAATCGGGTTGCCGTGTTTATTTCCTATTACGATGAAGATTACACCACGCGCCTCCACGAAGTATATTATATTGAAAATATGTAATGCATACATTTATTTTATCATACTCTTGAACATTTTATTGATATAAATTGTATATCTCACCGTGATATTTTTGGCGGGAACACTTAAAACCTCAGTTTATATTCTGTTGGTTGGTTGGTTGGTTGTTTGGCTGTTTTTTTTTTTTGTTGGTTGGTTGGTTAGATTTTACGGCATGTCAACCCATTAGGTTATTTTATGCCCAAGACGTTTTTTTCTTAAATTCATTCTCGATGGGTACTCAATTTAAAAAAAAAAACTTTTTCTATTTAACCCATATATGGCGCCCTAATAAGTACTACCACTCCCGGTCAGAGTGGAGCTGAGAGCTCCAGTACTGAAACTTCCCCATTAGATGCAGCTTAACGTCATATCCAAGACATGATTTATATTCTAAAGCTGCATATTAAAATATATAAAAAATATAAAAAATATCATATCTGTTTTTTTTTTTAAATGATAAACCCCAGACAGATTTTTGCATAGCTGAAAAAAATTAATGAATAACTAAAACTTCATAGAATTAGATTGTTATATTTGCTCTTCCTTGATTTTTCATAAATACACCAATCAAGCAAGTAAATGTCGTTGTTTTCGGAGTCTGGTAAAATTCCGATGTGGAGACGAAATTCTGAGCAATGAACAGTAAGAATCCATCAAGTGCCGTCTCACGTCAATCTACCAAAAACCAATTCCCTATTTATTACTTCAACGGCGCCAACACTTCTCAGTTCCCTGTGCAATCTGTTCCGAAATCTGAAACGAAATCTACTAAAAGGCTTTCGCGAAAAAAAAGTGTCTAGTATATGTAAATATATATGAGGAATATGCTCCAAATCAGTGCATTAGGCAACAAAAACTAAAAATATTTTTAGGAATCCTGACGATTTTCGCATTTTTTGCATTAGAAAATATCAGTAATTGGGAATTATATTGCCTCTACAAAAGGTCCACAGAGTATCTGATTTAATCATTTAAATTCCTTCCACATTCATTTGACAAATTGCCATTAATGACAGACGCACGTCAAACGGTAAGAAATTCGAGTTGTGTTCGAGTCTTCTTTAATTATGGAGAAAAAATCGTTCTAACTCGAAGCGAGTGAAAATGAATATCTTGGCCTTGTACCCGTCTTCTAAATTATGTCAATAATTATGGATTATGTTACCTCTTCAAAACGTTACAAATAGCATCTACTTTTATCATTTAAAAATCCTTCCATATTATTTAGCCGAATTAATATTAATGATAAGCACACATCTAACCAGAAGAATTCGTGTTAGACTCAAAATATGTTTACATTTAAAGAAAAAATGTTTCAGCGCCAAAGGTGAAGACTGGGGACCGACATTATACTTCCGGTTTGAGATTTCAATATTTAACTTCTGTAGTTAGCTAAAGCAATTCAAAGAAAGAATTGCTTTTACACTTGGAATAACTTAAAATTATTCAATTGAAGAAAATATAATATTTTCATAGTTTACCTGCTTCTGACTGAACAATATCATTTTAAATTTATTAGAAAGAATATTTTTGGTACAAAACAAACTAGTAAAATGTCATTTAGGAATCGTCTTGCAAATAGAAGTTTATTTAATATGTCTATTCTTTTTTCAAACAGAGAGTAAAATAAAACTATAGACATCATAGAGAGAATGCAAGAATAATAAAAGACTAATATAGACAGTTTCAAACAGGGCGAATGAGAATAGATTATAATTTTCAAACAAAGAGAATATTGATATGATGAGAGAAGATAGACATTTTTGATTTCTAAAATAATGAAATAATGAATAAGAAAATATATTTATGACATTAGCTATATGGAACAACATTTTAAGTGACCTTTTCACTAATTCTGTAATATAAAAACATGAAAATTCGCTTCTATTTTACGTTTTTTATTGTAAACTTTAAGATTCAAGATTTGTTGGTAAATAACTTTATGAAAAATTTTAAAATCAAATTACTCATAAAGATAATGGATATCAATATATTTGTTTTTTTATAAACCACATTATCATCTAGAAAATGTTTTTAAAAAAGGTTGATAAAATAATGATATTTAAAAAAAAATCCTCAGTGTAAAAACAAAGTCGTGGAAAACTCTTTTCTAAAAATTACAAATATTGACGTTAACCTTTTACGTTTTAAAATTCATAATAATTGTAGGATAATGAACTTACACGGACTAAATATATATATATATATATATATATATATATATATATATATATATACATATATATACATATATATATACATATATATATATATATATATATACATATATATACATATATATATATATATATATATACATATACATATATATATACATACATATATATACATATATATATATATAATATATATATACATATACATATATATATATATATATACTATATATATATATATATATATATATATATATATATATATATATATATATATATATATTACATGAACTAATGGAACACTCCTTGCATAATACCCGAGCTGAATTTCTTTTAAATGTAAAGTAAAATCGGCGAATAATAAAATCTATTGTCAGTATCAACCGAACAGTTAGGGAGGCTACCCCCCTTTTGCTAGTGCTAGGTAGTTTGTTTTTGTGGAGGTGAAGCGCCACATTTATCATCATCTATCAGATGCTTTACCGCACATATCAGATTACCCAAGCGGTGCTATACTTACATTGAGTTTACGATGAACGCTATCAAACACGGAACCTAGCGATTTTTAGGCGGATGTTTTAATTGCAGAGTTACCTGTGATGATTTTAAGAATGTCTTCATAAGGGTAGTGAACAGATTGAGACTTTTGAAATAATATCATGAATTACTCGCTTAAAGGTGCCCAGCCTGGATATCATTAGGCTGGTTAGTTGCGTGGGTGGGTTCATTTTACGGCATGTCAAACCTTCTTGGGCTATTTTATCCCGAAGTCATTTTGTTTTCTTCATTCCTGTTTGGTATTCAAATTTTTCAAATTCTTCATTCCTGTTTGGTATTCAAATTTTTTACACTATTTCTTACCTCATTTTCATCTTTTTAACCCATAGATGGGAACCTAACAGGTCCTACCACTCCGGTTCACCGTGAACAAGTGGTAATGATGTGATGAAGGGGTACTCTGCACTACCAAAAGGTACATAATTGGAACTTCACCATTAGATTAAGATTAACGTCATACTCAGGACACTAAGATCCACAGCCACTGCCTTCAATCACATATATAATCAAAAAGCTTGGGATACCATGAAGGCAATAGGGTTGGAACAATGATATTGGTGCTAGGGTTTGGCGTGACCAGCCGATTAATCGGCGGGAGCGTCTCCGACCGACTGTATAGCCTAAGTAAGAGCTAAATTGGAATGTTGCATGCCATGCTCAATCTTCAGGGGGATGTCCTTAAACATCACGGGTCGTGCTCCACAGCCAACACATGGCCCCATATAGATCATATTCAATTTTAAAATACACCCAATTTTAAAACGTTATTATATCATGGATTCGCTCTGATATGCGAATCAGCTGTGTGCAATAATTCGTCCTTTTAGCTCAGTTGATAGAGTGCCCGCCAAGGCACCACAAGATTCCTGGTTCGATACCGTCCCTCACAAATTTAGCGTATGAGTAGCACACGGATCTGTGCAGTAAAGTGAGGAGCTGATGGTAGTTATGTCACTCCATTCCAAATGCAAAAACAATTTCCGTGGTCTAGCGCTAGTGAAAAATAGATATACTCCCTCGCTATCTGGGTGAAACGATTTAAGCCACCCCGACAACATTACTTACTTTTTATTTTAATTATCAATATTATATGCAATGGATTTGTATAATGGATTGGTGCTGAAATGACAACTGCACGGAAAATGTTGACACACTCTCACGTTGGATGCTGGCCCCACTTGACCTCTGAGCAGTGGAATAGGAATTATAATATCAATGACAGGAAGAATCAAGTGTTAAGCATGAAGACCTTGGAACTTTGAGATGACGCACTTTAGGACGACTCGTGGGTGGATAGTGAAAATACGTTGGGGAGACAAAATGCATAAAAGGACACACGGAAGACGAAAAGGGCAGTGCATTTTTTATGTGTGTAGGATGTCTTTCCTAACTTCACACATATATTATATATATATATATATATATATATATATATATATATATATATATATATATATATGGAAAGACGGTGAGGAAATTAATCCGACAATATGAGAAGAAAATATTTTTAAAAAATATGACTAACACAGGATGTTATGATTAGGGGAAACAATTTTATGTGTCAATACTTAAGCATTTCGGTATATTGTACCATCTTCAGGACACTGTTAAGTAATGTTTCACTATACACTTAACATCTTTCATTTTGTCCCTCACATAAACATTACTTAACAGTGTCCTGAAGATGGTACAATATACCGAAATGCTTAAGTATTGACACATAAAATTGTTTCCCCTAATCATAAAATCCTGTGTTTGTTATATTTTTAAAATATTTTCTTCTCATATATATATATATATATATATATATATATATATATATATATATATATATATATATATATATATATATATACAATGGTCATTCTGTGAATAAATGCATTTTGCCAAAGAAGATCGCAATAAGAAATACTGTGTACAGATACACCATTTTCAAGGAAATCAATAGTGATAGATTTTTTTATGCACCAAATGTCATTATTTCCTGGGCCTTAAAGCTTTTTTCTTTACTGGGGAGTCAGTGGATTTCCACTCTATGGAATGTCTTCCACTCAGGCTCGTAGAGGCAAATCCGTGTTTATCGCATAAACATTTTTCCGAAATATACTTTTCATACATATCACCCATTCTTCTGTCAATTTCACATGGATTGTACTTACCAACCATCAAAAAATGATACCAGATCTCTGCTGCAGGCTGGAGCACCGTGTTTTGACGGAATTTTAATAGCCTAAAAACACATTTGTTCGAGATATTCATATAAGTTATGCTATATAACAATTCCAAATAATGAAGAGTTTACATTTATTGAAAAAATATTCTGAATTTTCTTTTTCAATTATATTAACCGTATTCATTGAATGACTATCATATATTAGTAAAAAAAAAAAAGACAAAGTCGGAAGATAAAGCACTCAACACATTATTATGAATTTATTTTCTATTCTATCCCGGATCACTCGATCATCTAAAAAAATCTTCCTCTCTATATCGTTTGTAGATATTATAGACTACCAACATCGAAGTACATTTTAAGAATATGTACACATATTAAGAGAACATATTTATATACATAAGAATTTTGGTTTATGTACATTTACGTAGTAAATCTTATGTTAAAATAGGTCAATTAAAAATCGAAAGTTATTTGATATCTTCAAAGTCTTCAGAGGCTATGAGAAAACATTTTTTTAAATCCTTGAAATCAATGTGTTGTGTTGGGTTGATGGATGTGATCTTATGTATCAACAAGAAAAGAAAGAAAAATGAAAAGAAAAGAAAAACTTGTATACTCACATTTCCATGTCAATATGCACTTTCCTAAATAACGTTTCCCTTCAAATAAATAATTCTTACACATTTTAGCTGCACGTAAAAGGAAGAATAAAAGAAAATGGAAGATGTTTGATTTCTGAGAAGAATACGTTTGCTGAAAACCTTTTAAAATTCACGAGAGTAGAATGATGCAATCTGCATGTCTTTGGCGGTTGTTGACACAGTATACGTAGTCAAATGCCTGTGAGATATATACGTGTGAGTTTGGAGATTTGATTCCACATTGAATAGGAAAAATAAAGGAAAGTCAGACAAAATTCTACATAAATAAAAACAAAAAACACAAAGAAAGCCTGTGAACCTGAAGATATACTGGAGAATAATACACACATTCAAATAATCAGAACCTTTCAACGTTCATATAAAACATTCTTAGAACATATAACTTAAGATTTAAAAAAACATTGTAGATAAGCATTACAGAATTAAAGGGAACTATCATTCCGAAAGTGAAATATCCTCCAAATAGAGAAATCTTTAAATAAACGGTTTCAATTTCCCTTGTTCAGTCTTTTCATTCAAAATTCATAAAAGGGATTAGAGAACACAGTGAGCTTAATTAATTCCACTCGTAACTCAATTTCCTCGTATATCAAATTAAATTTTCCCATTGACATAAATTGCAATGTGATTAATCCGTTCCAGACCCCACCCAATTTTGTTACGTTTTATTATAATGAGAAAAATAGCACTGTATTGTATTTTGTATAGAACATGAAATTAAATGTAATGAATTTTGTGTTGTCATGTTTTAATATCTATTCTTTTATAAATTATGTTTTTTGTGTAATATATTTGGAATCTTAAATGTCTTAGTGAACTTATTAACCTAAACGTCTATGAAGATCGCTGGTACCTCAAATTTTAGCACTCAACACAAAGATAGAAATCGACCAATTGACAGCTCGTTACCCGGAAAACTCGTTAGTTGATGCACGTAAGTCAAGGTAACTCTGAATTAGTAAACTTTTTTGTTGTTTTTCTTTCCATCTTTGTTTTCTAGAAGAAGATCAATCTACATGGATACTTTAAGTTAAGAAGATGAAACTTAAAGAGAGAAATTGAATCTCTAACAATAGCCACTCTAAATAATACCAAAAGGAATAATTCTGTCAAAGAAAAATTGATAATACACAGGGTGTAGGAAGTGGAGGCTATGTGGTAATTGAGATGAAACGGTTAGTCCCGTGATAAATGAATGCAGCAAACTAGCACAAAATAAATACAAGAACAGGTTCCACTGGATAAAGGTGATCCACAGGAAACTATGCAAGAAACTGACATTTCATCATGCTAAAAAATGGTATACGGACACACATAAAGCTGCCCGTGAAAATGAAACGCATACAATTATTTGGGATTTTGAGATACAAACATATCCTCCAATCCAGGCTATCAGGCTGGACCTAGTTTTTATTATAATTATTATTTCACAATGTGAGTTTTTCGCTCCCACCAGTGGTTCACGAGGGGCACAGTGACAGCAAGTCTCTATGCTTCTTCTGGGTATTCTAACTGATGTTAACAATGCTGCTGTTTCACCGGGGAGCAGTCGTCGTGTCGTGAAGCTGTCAAATGCCCCATAATAATTAGTCGCGAAAGCGGTTATCAGAGCTAGGTTGCCATGGACCTTGTCAGAGCTACCTATACATGGTGTGTTCCCCACTTCTTAACCGCAGAGAGAGGACACGCTGCACTTCCCCAAGTTCACACAGCTCACGAACGAGCACAACATTCTCAAACCATTCCACTATAGGTAGGTCGGTAGCCGTACCACTGAACTCTGGAATTGGTTGAATGTCAAACTGCTTGGTTGTCATTATCTAAGGCCGAAATAGCTTTTAAATTGGTTTTAAACTAATTCAAGAAGCAGAAAATTACAGGCCAAAGTGGCGAAAATTATACCACAGGAGATTGCTAAACCCTTTGATGATATCACGTCAGGTTCGAGGCGAAAATCTCAGATTATTTCCATGAGGGAGAAAATCCGTCCTCTTAATGGCCTTAGAGCCCACGCAACTTTTCATTCATCCGAGCACCTGAATCAAGCCACGCGTCCACGTTTTTTACTTCGTTTTTTTCTTTGTGTGTGTGTGTGTGTGTGTGTGTGTGTGTGTGTGTGTGTGTGTTCCGATGGACGCTAGATCGATCCAGGCAGGCTAGATACAGCCTGGATCTTCTACGCTACTGTACGGGTACATCAGTGTTATTCTCGTTACATACCGATTACTTAATGTGACAGCCTAATTCTACCCTACAATGACATTTTTAATTCTGTAGAAAAGAGGGAAGAAAGTAAAAAAAAAAAAAGAAATAAATAAAAATAAGAAACAAAAACAAAAACAAAAACAAACAAATGTATTATTTGCGTAGAAAGTCCCATTTTTCTATTCAAATAGGCAAATTGGATGATAAAAAAGGAACCAATCTGTAATTTAAGCCTCTAAATCAATCAAGCGTGTGACATCATTTTAGGTGGGAGGGGGAGACAGAGAGAAGACAAAAGAAGACCAATTAATATAACTATTTTTTTAGCGAACTTATCAAGTCGTTGCGAATCTAACTGAAAATGTAGGATCCATGGGAGGCAACTCTGGCTGGCTTAAATTCATGTTATCTATCATGTTAGATTTTTCGCAGCTCATCACAACAGATTATTACATTTATTTTGCTGAAAGGAAAATCAGATATGAACGCTCTCTCATTTTTAAAAATTCATTTATTATTATTATTATTATTATTATTATTATTATTATTATATAAGATATTTTCACACCAGCGTTAGGAGAACTTTTTTCACCGAATTGTGAGTGACAGCACACTCCAGAACACTTCTGAGTATTTTAGCCTAGGCTTTCTCAACGGGGCACATAAGATTTGTTGAAAAAAGAGAAGCCAAAAGAACCCACAGTTTATATATATATATATATATATATATATATATATATATATATATATATATATGTGTGTGTGTGTGTGTGTGTGTGTGTGTGTGTGTGTGAAGGACAAAAAGTTTGCTAAATCAGAAAATTAACTCATTGTTAATGAATAGTACCAATTTTTAAAGTAATCAACAAATAATAGGTTACCCAAGTTTTCATCTGCTTTTCATTTTATAATTAATTAAATCAATTATTTAAGGTCAAATTTTTGTCTAAGGCGCAAAATAGTAATATAATAAGCATCAGGAAATATATATATATATATATATATATATATATATATATAGTTATTTACTAAGCTTAGCTTAGATGTGGTACAAGGCCAGAAGTGTGGGGCGCCCAGTGAGAACCGAACTCACTAACAATGGTCTGCTAATCTAGCTTGCTAACCATTACACCACTTGAGGTGCCCTATCTATCTATCTATCTATCTATCTATATATATATATATATATATATATATATATATATATATATATATATATATATATATATATATATATATATATATATATATATATATATATATATATATATATATATATATATATATATATATATATGAGTAAGAAAAGGTGGAATGAAAACATCACACAATGCTGTTAAAGAAGAAAATAATTTATAATATAATCATAGCTGATATTGATCATATTTCGATTTTACAAAAATCATCATCAGAGCTCATTCACTCCCGTAGTTGTTTGGGTCGGAGAGGAAAGTCAAAATGAGTTTACAAAACAAAAAACCTTAATACTGCAAAAAACGAAAGACGTTACAATATTCACCAACGTGGGCATTTCGCGCCATATATATGTCGGTCATGATCCATGTATATCTTTTGACAACAAATGTAGCGAATTTTTGAGATGTTGGCAACAAGGCGAAAACAATTTAAACGGAAGGGGATGGGTGTTAAGAAATGTGACGGTTGGAATTCAAAAGACTTTTAGTAAAGGAATTTTTTTACGATTAAATGTTTTTATTATTTAAATTTTATTTTTAAGTTCTGTAATTCATAAATGATTAGATATTTACTGTAATTAGTTTTTATATATAAAGTGAAAAAGTTATGAGCGGAATATGTTAATATTTTAGAAAAGGAGTTTTATATATTTTATATATATATATATATATATATATATATATATATATATATATATATATATATATATATACATATATATATACATATATATATATATATATATATATTACACATGTAATTTATTTTTAATACATTTAAAAAAATTCTTTCAGTCAATATTGATCAAATATATCTTAAGATGGCCACCGTAGTTGCTGTAAAAGCCGTTTTTACAAAATAAATTCCCTATTAAAATATTTTTTACCAAAAATCAGGGAATTATCCGATTTTAATGAAATGTTCAGTGTTGATTCCTCCATGAATGAATTTTATAATTCATCGGTTATGTTATTTCAAAATTGTCTGATTTAATTATGTATTTTTGCTATGATAAATTGATATATAAAATTCATTTAAAATATAAGTATCATCATGTTAAGTTTAAAATGTAATATTATTAGATTCTAAAAACATATTTTTTAATAACTACTTTACTTTAGTATCGAATTCTAATAATATTTTGTTGAAAACTATTTTGAAAATTTAGCGCCACCTTTAAACAGAACAAATTATCGATGTATATATTTTCTTTCTTTGATACTATAATAGCCAATTAAATAATTATCGAGTAAAAAAAATGATCTCCAAATATTATTTTTAAAGTTTTTATTTTTATTTTATTTTCCCATTTTCGGTACTTAATTTTCTACCCGAGTATCATCCTTAATTTTTCTACTATTCACACCTTCGATCTTTTGTCTTTTTATTTATATTGTAATTAGCATCAGATTTATATAACCCCACCGATATTTTGCGCCCTCAAAAAAGGGGGCGGGGAGTTAAGTGACCTGAAAAAAATTCAGAAAGTTTTGAAATGAAATAATTAATGCATTACAGAATTCATTCATTTATATATCAACACTGAAAATTTCATTAAAATCTGATAATTCCCTGATTTTTTGGTATTTTTTTTAACGGGGTAAATTTGTTTTGTAAAACACGGATTTTTCGACAAATTGGCATACCTAACCAATAACAAATAAGATTTTGATTTAATAAGAGTAATTAATTGAAACAGGATGATAATGAAATAAAATGATTAAGTGATTAATGATTCTCAAAAATACTCAGAATAAGGGATTACAAATCTGTCCGAGTCCTAGGTGTGAACATGAAACGGCATTGAAATACTCCAAACTAACACTTAGCAAAAATATGACATTATGAAATGGTGATAATGCTGATTTCCCGTTAATCTGAGTTGCTTCCCTTTTGATGATACTAAGTTATCCCCCTTTGTCTAAATCCTATGTTCTTGAGGTATTATTCGTATTCATCTTTTAAGTCTTTTTGTCAAGATGTAATGGTTTGCAAGCTGATCTCTCAAATACGTTATTACTGTAATGTGAGTTCGATTCTCGCTGGATGCCCCATACTTATGGCCTTGTCAAGCCGAAATATTTGTTTTCTCATAGTCGTCCTTGCTGAGTGGCACCTACTTGCCTGCTTGTGCGACATTGTACTTTTGGCGAACAGGTTGGGTAAATAGCAGCTGATGGTCTTACTTTTAAACATATATTAAAAATTTGATGATGTCCCGGAGATGTATATTTTATAGAAAGTCCTATCAAATCCTTGCTTAAGAAATATAAATATCTACTTCCGTCTATTATAAAAGAAGGTGACATGTCAAACCTTGTTGGGTTATTTCTTGTCGAAGGAAAATTTGTTTTATTTATTCTTGATGGGTATTCAAAGTTATTCATTTACACACATTTTTCTATTTAAACCATATATAAGAGCCTAACAGGTTCTACCGCTCCGGGCCAGAGTGGATCTGGGAGTAATGGCAATGAAGAGATACCCCACACTCCCCAGAATTCAAAAATCCTATATTAGATGCAGTTTATCATAATACCCAAACCTCTAAGAACCACCGCCTTCTAGTACATATATGATAAAAAAAAACGGTTGGGGTTTGCCATAAATGCAATAGGTGAGGGACAATCATATAGTTGCTAAGGTTTGACGTGACCATCCAATTGATCAAAAGGGGCCACTGCGATTGTTGCATGTCATGGTCGGCTCAACCACCATGTGAGTATATATATATATATATATATATATATATATATATATGTGTGTGTGTGTGTGTGTGTGTGTGTGTGTGTCTGTGTGTCTGTGCGTGTGCGTGTGCGTGCGTGCGTGCGCGTG
Organism: Doryteuthis pealeii; assembly: GCA_023376005.1. Taxonomy (NCBI): domain Eukaryota; kingdom Metazoa; phylum Mollusca; class Cephalopoda; order Myopsida; family Loliginidae; genus Doryteuthis; species Doryteuthis pealeii. Next base: position 71,014,055 of record CM042139.1, read on the forward strand.
TGTGTGTGAGGATATTAAATTGAAAAATTGTACACTGTGACGGTAGGCTTTTTTTAAATATAAAGTTAAGAGTCCAAAATAGGAAACTAAAAGAAAATTTAGCAACTGACTTTTAAATGCCCATGAAAGTCAGGTGATACGAATATGTTGAAAATGGCCGTAACTTTTATTTTATAATTTCTCCCTTTTATTGCCCTTTTCAGTCTACAAATCAGTATAGTGGACATCCAAGATAGCGGCCAAATTTGCTGTATTTTTGATTAGTTGATTTTAAATTCTATGCTATGAGGTTAGGGAATCGCATTTACTGTACGTTCATATTTTCATTTTTAGTACAGTTGTTCCTTAAGAGATTTTATTTATTTATTTATTTAATTATTGGTACACGGACCGTGTACAAAACATCATACGAATTACTGAATATGAATATTTTAAAAACCGATCTATCTGACCCGTAGATGAAAGCCTAACAGTTACTACCACTAGAGTGACCCTGTGAATAGTCGCAATAAGGGTGTACGCCAAAATTCTTATATTTCTAGAACTGGGGCTTCACCACCAGACGCATGTTATTCTCATACGCAGGACAACCTTTTTTTCGGGGAGGATGATTCTTATTTATCAACACAGAACACAGCCAACGTATACTTGGTATACCCAATTTTTCGTGTGCTTTTCATTTTAAAAAAGAATTAAAATTAATTAAATTAATTATTTAAGGTCAAATTTTTGTCTAATTCGAAAATTAGTAACATAATGTGCATCAGTAAAAAAGGGCAAAATAATATCACACATGTAATTTATTTCTAGTACATTTAAAACGATTTGTTCGGTCAATTTTGATCGTGTATGGCCGTAAACGCTGTTTAATGATGGCGTAAAATTCGTGTTTACAAAATAAATCTAACATTCTCGATTTAAAAAAATTACCAAACATCAGGGAATTATTTGATTTTAATGAAATGATCAGTACTGATTCATCAATAAATAAATTTTATAATGCATCAGTTATTCTATTTCAAAACTTTAATTAGGTATTTATGCTATGATAAATAAATATATAAAATTCATTTAGAATATGACCAGCATGATATTTAAGTTTAAAATGTTACATTATTAGATTCTAAAAACATTTTTTCTAATAACTACTTTACTTTAGTATCAATCACCCATATTTTTTGGTCGAAACAGCATTGGAAATCCCCCCCTTTTAAACGAAACAAATATTGATGTATATTTTCTTTATTTCATAAGATGATAGCCAATTAAATAATTATCGAAATGAGTAAAAAAAAATCTTCAAAAATTAAATTTTTGTTTTTATTTTGCGATTTTAGGTACTTATTTTCTACCAGAGCAAATTCATTAAAAAATGTTTTTTTCCTCTATTCACATCTTGATCTTTTGTCTTTTTATTTATGCAGAAATATGTACCAATCGCATAACCCCACCGATATTTTGCGCCCCAAAAATAAGGGGGGACTCAAAGTTAAGTGACCTGAAAAAAAAAACAGAAAGTTTTGAAATAAAATAACTGATGCATTATAAAATTCAACGCTGAAAATTTCATTAGAATCGGATAATTCCCTGATTTTTTGTATTTTCTTTTCAAACGTGGATGTTAAATGTGTCTTGATAAAACACGAAATTTTCGACAAATTGTGTATACCTAACGTATACTAAGGGCGTTACTGTATTTCTGTCGATGAAGACAGGAAATTGTAATGTATGCCCTGTACTATGTCATGTCGATGCTCTTTGCACATGCCGAGTGGGAATCTGCATTCGGAAAAGCAATAATCTCCCTCGCTGTGTTAAATGTGCGTAGAATTAGACGCATCATTGAAAACAGACTCCAGAGAGATCAACATTTCCTTTGAATATTTGATTATTCATGAAATTCTCTTTGTCTATGTCAGATAAAAAGAACATTCACCAATAGATGACAGAAAAAACATTCATATACAGAACTATGGTAACTGTCACTTGAAGTCGCAACCTGTCTTGAAACTTATTGAAGTGATCAATTGTAACTTCGGCTTTGTATAATACACTGTGTCAAATTTGTTTTTGTTGCATATATATTCATCAGCTGTCTATTGTCATCCAGTAGCCTGAATCTATATCACTGAACTTCATCATCAGGTTGCGTTGACAGTAAGGATTTCCATGACTCTGTCTCTGCCTATATCTTTCTCCACCCGTCTCTATTGGACATCGCCCTGGCAGCTTTTCCACATGGAATCCAAAATCCGAACAGAGCTGATTGATATTGATTTTTGCTGGTCAGTCTACACAAGTATATCCATGTGCAGGTGTTCACAGAGGAACGCCACTTATGAGTTAGTTATTGCTTCTCCAGCCGTGTTCAGCATATCTTGTTCGTCTTAACTGGATAGTTTGTGTGATAGGAGGTATGTGACTGTCCAGCTGCTTTATTGTGATGTGCTGCTTCCAAGATTTGTTCCTGACAGCACGCGGTATCCTTGTGTAATTCACATCTTTTTTTCTTTCTCTAAGCGTTTCGTCAGAGTCCTAGTGGCACAGCCATACAGTATTCCTGACACAACTAAAGCTTGGAAGTTTTTTCACTCTACAAAGATAACGCAGTATCTCTAGCATACCGAAAATCATAATATAGTTTATCAATCTTTTTTTCTTTTTTATCTAGAATAATCAAAACAATACTCATCCGCCTGAATCGAACAACAACAACAACAACAACAACAACACCAACAAAAAAAAACAAAAAAAACAACAACAACAACAAAACAACAACAACAACAACAATATAATAATAATAATAATAATAATAACAATAATAATAATAATAGAATGTATACCGTTACGAAAGGCGTGTAGTCATTTTTATTAGATAGGAATACTTTATATATAACCGTGTACAGAAAAATAAGAAACTACACAAAAAATGTATATATGAGCGTATCCCAAAGGTAAGGTCTCAAAAAGTTTAGAAATCATAGAAACGTTTATTGTTTATTATCAATGATGCTTACATCACTTTAAAATTTGAATATGCATCTAGTTTCCTACATAATCACCATTTCGTTCAATCCCTTTTTAGGCGCTGTGGCAGTTATTGTATACCGATGTCATAGCTGCTTGGCTTCATGTCATTGAGGAAGCGTTGAACCTCATATTCGTTTCAAATTCTCGACACCACGTGCTTACGTTTTTGACACCTATGCAGGACTCGATATACACTTCTGTTAATTGGCGATTAATTTCAATTGGTTTAATGCCTTTTGTAATCTAAAATTGAATAACTGCGTAAATTTCCCACTTGCCGAGATCGGCAATAGGGAGCTCCTTCAGAAACGCCCTTCCACTGTTTGTGGCATATATATATATATATATATATATATATATATATATATATAAAAGTCATCCGCAGACACGTGTTTCGGTATTTCATGCCTCTTCAGTGTAGCTAGACACAACTATCCTTGGGTAGGGTTCGAACTCAGACTGACCGCATGGTAGTCCGATATCTTATCCCCTTGCCCACTGACAGCTGATGCGGGGACTGGTGTTTTTAAACTATTAAATACATAGGAATGTATGTATCTTTTGGTCACTGAGAGATCAAATTTCCGGAGAAATGATCATTGCTTATTCGCTTAGTAGTGAGAGTTAATTTAAATTACCAATTAGAGAGCTCCTTACCAAATTTATGGGAGCATATATTAATAAGTCATCCACAGACACGTATTTCGGCATTTTATGCCTCTTCTGTGTGGCTAGACACAACTAATGCTTTTTTCCAATGCTTCAAAAGACCAAACAAACAACGTTCACAAGAACATAAACATACATTATATATATATATATATATATATATATATATATATATATATATATATATATATATATAAAAAAATGCTTAAACTCGGTATATTATCGGTTATAGACCTATTTCCATCCATAGCGTTAATTTTATTGAAAGTTTCAGAAACGGAGGGGATTTTATATATTTTGAGGGATTTCTTGTTGCCACCCTGTTATCATAGGTATCTACGGATTACAAGAAACAACCGAAGACGGTCAGTGGATACATCGCTCGAAACGTTGTATTCGTGTTTTTCACAATAAACACGAGGACAACAAATGCAGGAGTATGCAAATGCAAAGTTGTCTAAAGTAGCTCTTTAGTCATGAATTTAAGAAATAAACTGATATTCAGGAATTCAAAAATAAACGAATGGTGTTACTTTCACAAGCTCAATTTTCATCAATTTAAAATAAAATGGTGCTTCTTTCACAGATACATTTGCAAAAAGGACATAAATATTCAAATCAGCAGTGCATATCTTAGAAAATACGTTTAAAATAAAAAAAGTGTATATGTATGTGATAAAGATGCTAAGAGTTGTATATTGATATGTCATACTTCTTTTCAACCAAGTAATTTTCATATTTTAATTCGAGAAATAATGGATTTTATTTATGAATTATGTATTGTGTGTGAGTCCCTACTTCCAAGATAAAATGTCTTCCATCAAGATTAGAATCATCCTTGCCATTATTCTAAATTCAGGAAACTTAGCTGAAAGAAAGAGGCTTTGAAAATATTATTTTAGCTTAGCCAATAACCTGTTGTGAACCGAAATTTCAATTTTATGTACGTGAAAGCATCTTGAACAAAGGCCGCCAATGAATATTGTGAATCTCTACGAGCTGACATCTTGTAGAAACTGCGCAATTCAATGACTCAACAGGATTTGGAAATTGAAGGCAGCTAAACGTTGATATATTCAATATAGTTCTGATGTATCTTATGCTAATCATTTGGGGGCCTGTATAATATTAACGGAGCGTGTTTTTCAAATAATAGGCCGGTCACTAACCCGTAGGATCCCAGATTACCCCTAGTGCCACCGAACAACCAGCCAACACTGGTTTTCCTGACTGTTAAATAACAGATTACAACATTCTATAGGCAAAAGCGGTGGAGAAATGTAAATTCACTGTCATGAATTCAGGCGCTTCCACAGGCACGTGCGCACAAACGTACGGGTACGCTCACACAAATACGCATACACGTATACCCACGTACTCACTCAAACACAAACTCTCTCTCTCTCTCTCTCTCTCTCTCTCTCTCTCTCTCTCTCTCTCTCTCTCTCTCTCTCTCTCTCTCTCTCTCTCTTTCATTCACAACACACACACACAACAGATAATATATATATATATATATATATATATATATATATATAGTAGCAGAGGTACCCGGTCCATGACCGGACTAAATGGATTTTTAGAATCACCAAGAAGTGACAGATAAAGACATTAAGGTGGAATTAGTGGGGGGTAAGATGTATAGAATTTAACGAATTCCATAATTAATTAAGAATATATTTACAAAAAATTCAGATAATATAATGAAGCAAAATGTAGATCTTGCAGCTCTAAATCGTAGACTAAAATGTAATGAAAAATCAACTGTTTTGCAAATTTTGGACCAATTAATTTAATTTACAATCTAAAAATTTCAGTATTTTAAGCAGGGAATGTTGTCGTTTTATTTATCAAAATTATATGACATGAAGATATTATAAGTAAAATTCAAATTAGAAATGTGACCCAATTATCATTGCCGACTCTGAAATGCTGAAATGCTGTTTTACCTGAAATGCTGTTTTACCTCATTAATTAAGCAGTTGCAGTGAATACATTAAAAAAAGAAAAGAAAAACAACTGATCTTTTCTGTTATAAATGTAAAAACAAAAAATGAAACAAATATGGAAAAACACATAATGGTTTACTATAAGAGCTCTCAGACGAAAAAGAACGTCTCAGTTTATGACACAAAACTTTTGCAAGCCTGTGCCTCACCTCAAAACCATATACTGATTTGAAAGCTTATGTTGTTAACTTGACTGCCCATTCAACACCTTGAGAATGTGGGGGGGAAATTCGGTAAGTCCAGCATTACCATTCATTAAAGATATCCGAAGTTCATTTTCTGAAAATCCTTCAATGAATTAATTGTGTCCAATGCATAGCTTCAAAATTAATTGTTGTTATTTTTTTTTCTATTTTTTCATGGCTCGCTCCCCACTCCAAAAAAATATAAAAAGTAGTTTATTGAGATATCTAAAAATGTGCAACCCGTACTGTTTTATATTCATGGGGAAATTAGATAAAAACTTTAAAATGATTCTATGAATTAGTATAATCAATTTAATCAGTTTCCTATGAATAAATACTTACTTACCCAATGGCCAAAATTAATTTTATAGCCTCTTCCGACACTTCCAGTTCATCAGATTTCGCAATTGAGTATAACACATTTAATGATCAATGAGTTATAAGTCGACACGTACAAACCAGAAATATATATATATATATATATATATGTGTGTGTGCGTGTGTGTGTGTGTGTGTGAGGATGTCTTAAAAAATAAAACTTATCTCATTATTTATCGTGTTTTCATGAATGCAAACCTCAAAATGACCACATTTTCTCTGTGCATTAAAGCAATTGAAACGAAAGGAACATGAATTGAGGTTAGGAATTGTTTCATAAAACACCTTACTTATATTATGTATTATGCGAATTGGATAAAGATGTATTCATAAGCTGTATATATATATATATATATATATATATATATATATATATATATATATATATACTAGACAAAACGTGACCCGTTGGGTCACCCATTAATCTCTCTCTAGATGATTAGGGAAAAGAGTTGGATCTGGCAAAATATCATCTGCTTTTCATTTTTAAAAACGAACTAAAATTTATTAAATTACTTAAGGTCAAATTTTTGTCTAAGTCGAAAAGTAGTAACATAATAAGCATCAGTAAACAAGCAAAATAATATTACACATATAATTTATTTTTGATATATTTAAAACGTTTTTTTCGTCCATTTTGATCAAGATGCCTGCCAAGAGGCTACTTAAAATCCGTTTTTACAAAATAAATTGTAACTTTTGCAATTGAAAAAATTCACACTGGATTGTCCAATTGAACACATATCCTAATAGATAAAGGGGTTAGATTAAGACAGTTCTAAATGCCAGTTATCTCTAGACTGTAGGTTCAATCCTGGTCAGGGACAGCAGTAACATAGAATAATAATTAACACAGCTTAACACCTGTACCCCAGCTATGGTTAGTGGAATGAGAACAGGATACCCCCGTGAACCTAATAAAGGGTTGGGTTCAAAGTTCCATGATGGCTCCCAATTACAAGATGGTTCCCGAGTCCGACAAGAAATACCTGAAGAAGGCCGGAGGGCACATCAGCCGAAACTTTGTACAGATAACAATGAAGACGAGAACAATAGTCTGAATAATACAAATAATGGTAATCTTTGCGGAGTTCCGTCCTGGCTTCCTGCATCCGAAGCGGTATCACTTGAAAAAAAAAAGAAAAAAGAACCAACTTAGGGCATTTTCCACTGAAAACCCAACCCTAACCCTACCCACCTAGTTAAAATTAACTGTTTTATTACAAAGTTCTTTTTTTTCTGGGTCACCCCAACCCCAAATCCTAAACCCTAAACCCTAGTTGTTTTTGTTTTTCACGCCGCTTCCGCTACGGACTTCAATCGTAGCTGGTTTTTTTGTTTTTTTTTGTTTTTTTTAGCAGTCACCGGCAAGCATGTTTTGAGGCAAGAGGCCATGACGGAACTCCGCAAAGATTACAATTATTTGTATTATTCAGACTGTAATATCGGAGTTTATATATTTGATTGATACTATTTTCTGCATAAATAAAAAGACTAAAGACAGAGTTTATTTTTTTAAAGCCATACGTAATTAAAAACAACCTTAATCCCTTAAAACCGTAACCCAATTCGCAAAATGTTAATTCATAGACTGTAGTTAAACTGTCATTGGGTACCAGCAAAAAATTTTCCGTTTTAATTTTCCAACCTACATTCTATGAATTAACATTTTGCGAATTGGGTTACAGCTTTAGGGGATTAAGGTTGTTTTTAATTACGTATTGCTTTAAAAAAATAAGCAACAACAAAACACAAATTACTATACATTTAATTAACCATTGAAATTAATTATTGAATCTATTATTGAAACAGTTGTTTGTGTTAATGTAGCAATGTATAATTTCAATTAAACTTAGTTTAAAAAATATTTTTCAACATTAAATGTATAGTAATTTGTGTTTTTTGTTTATTTTTTAAGCAATACGTAATTAAAAACAACCTTAATGCCCTAAAACCGTAACCAAATTCGCAAAATGTTAATTCATAGACTGCAGTTAAACTGTGATTTGGTACCAGCAAAAAACTTTCCGTTTTAATTTTACCGACCTAAATCAGAAGTCAGTCTAGTTTGTTTTAGTTTTAACTAAAACAAACTTTTAAGCCCGAAGAAAACTACCCCCACGGTAGTCAATGTTTGCTCATTTGAATTCCATAATATTTAAATATATAACTATTTTTTTTACCCAACAGGAAATATTTTTTAAAGTAAGTTTAATACTCTATGAATGAATAATTAAAGTAATTTGAAAAATCTATTTTAAAGCATGATTTCAATTTCGTAAAATTTACGCTCAACTAAAATTGAAATCATGCCGTAAAAAGATTATTTTGTTTTGTTTCTCTGTGGTCTGGAGAAAGGGAGGGGCGAATCTACCTAGAGTTCTCCTAACTCTAGGTAGATTCGCCCCTCCCTTTCTCCAGACCAGTGTGCTTGCCTGTAAAAAATCAGCAGGCACTCCTACTCTGTATAACTCGACTACTCACAATAACTCTCCCCCTCACCTTAACTCTATATAGAGGGAGAGTGCAAGAGAGCCAGGTCTGATTTAGACAGGGATTGGTCGGTCGTTGACTTAATTGCTAATTACGCCTAATTAAAACCAATTAAACTGAATTTTTTTTCATACACTTTGTAGTGCTAACACCAACGAATATCTAAGTATAAATATTGTGTCCATAACATAAATAGAAAAAAATCCTTTAGCTGGAGAAGGTTGATAAACTCAGCTTTAGTATAATAATAATAATAATAATAATATATATATATATATATATATATATATATATATATATATATATAAACATTATTTAATATTGTTTAATTGTTCATTTCCTTATCTTATATTTCGAAGTACTACGCACTCGCTAAGATAGATATGTGGGATGTATCACCAAACACCATCCACTTATTAGTATATTTCACTAGGTGTGTTCACTGCTTTGCATTATTTTCGTTTCAGTTGATAGCGTCATAATCTATATTATTCCACATCATTATCCTTGTGTTGGGTATCACCGCTTAACAGTTTTTTTTCAATTCTCTGACAAGATCCAAGAATAATTTTGTTAGAATAGGATTTATGGCGTTTCCTCTTTCTTTATATCTACTAGCAAATATATGCACCCTCCGGGTGCAAGTATTTAAGTTTTGATATAATAAAATATCATATTAAATTAGAAAAGCTAATGAAACTGACTAAGAATGCAGATAAAAAGATTTGGAACAGAGGGGGTATAATCGAAAAATAGAACAACTTTGAAACTAACTATTCCATCATTTTCCATTACTCCCCTCTTTCATTGGTAAATTTTCCTAATTTAACTATTTAGTTAAAATAGTAAGTAAAGGATAATATTACAGTTATTTCTTCTTGTAAATAAATTTCTTTTAAGATTTATCCACGAGATTTTTGTTTATATTTCTTAAGATAAAACCAAATAATTAGAAATCAATAATACCAAGCATATATTTATTAAAATAAAATTTTAAATATCAATATGCAAATTAGCCTTCTCGTTCAAACTGTAAACCGCTATTTTGTTGTATATATAAATACAATTTCATGTTATTAGTACGTAGATATGGTCAACAGTATTAATAATGTAAAACAATTTTTATTAATAACTGAAGGTTTAAAAGAATGAAATTATGGAGAATTTGACTTAAATAATTAAGGAAATTGTGACTTGAGTAGTAATATAGTTTCGGTTACAGACAGAAAAACACACAATCTCCATTATAATAAGATTATGAGTATGAGTCAAAAAGTAATGACATTTTGTTTAGGACAGGTATAATTACCAACTCAAGAACATGTATCATACATCAAAATGAAGCTGGCCTCTTTGGATCACATCCTTATTTCTTGACATAGTCACCATTTCTCTCAATAGCAATGACCCACCTTCGTGTGGGAGCATGTACCCGGTCCCGTGAAATTCAATTAAATGTTCTTTGATCCGCTTCATTACAGCAGATTTCACTCCCTTGTCACTTGAATAACGTTTGCCTCTCAAACCCTTTTTCATGGGGCCGAAGAGATGATAATCTGATGGGCGCTAAATTTGGTGAATATGGAGGATGCAGAAAAGTTGTCCACCCGAATGAGTCGATTTTCCCCCTTGTCCTGATGCTTATGTGTGTTCGAACATTATCATACAGAAGGAGACATTGTTGACTTGCAATTTGGCTCTTAATCGTCGGATTCTTGCTCTGAGTCTCGTTAAGGTTTCAATGTAGGCCTTCGTTTTATTAAAAAAAAACTTCACATGAAATAAAGAAAATTGCATTACTTTTTTACTCAACCTCATGAATGCTGATATACTGTATTAAGCCGCTGTCGTATTTTGGAACATCTTACAGCAGCATTGAGTCCTTCTTCATTTGAAGCCACTCAATCTTTTCATATCCCTTCATCTACATATTGTTTTCTGCTGGGACTGGGAAATGTTCCAGTTGACAAGATTTTTTTGTTAATCAATTCTAGGTGTGATCTTCTGGTTGGGATAAAGTGATCCGTCTGAATCTCAAAATCACAGAGAACTCTGTTTTAGAAGTGGTCTGATAATAATCACCAAGGGATATTCCCTATTCAATTTTCGGAACAATAAAAGTATTTTCCCTTGTATATATTTCATGAAATGTTTATTGTCGTAAAAAATGGACATAGCGAATCGATTTAAATCCTGGACTAGGCTGGTCGCAATTCACATAATGCTCATTATCATGGGAAACATATGAATCCCTTTAGCTATGGGTAAATAGTAGGTCAAACTAGGCTCTTTAAACAACCCGTCTAAGAGAAAAAGAACTGTTAAACTTCGCTTAAAAATCAACCTGTATAGCATCCTGTTGAGTAAATACGTATATACTAAATAACATTATGGATGTCTTGACTAACTATTATTCTTTACTTAATGGGTTAACATGATTTGTAGCTGATGAAGAAAGAAAAGGCATTATTATTGGAAGAATAGAATACGTATAATTAATTTAAAATATTCTCCTAGGAGAACAAGTGAGTGCACGCGGAAAATAATATGACATTGATCTGGAGAATCCAGAGTTTAGAATTTGTTTACATATGTTCAATTCAGAGAACCTATTACGCTACGTTCTCGTACAAACAAGGACCAATACATTTTTCGACCGGGTTATGTTTTTATTAAAAAGAAATCTGGAAGATGAAAAACGATCACGCTATCTCTGATATCCATATATATATATATATATATATATATATATATATATATATATATATATATATATATATATATATATATATATATATATATAGAGAGAGAGAGAGAGAGAGAGAGAGAGAGATACATAGATAGATATGTAAAGTGGTTGACATCTGGAAGATGAAAAACGATCACGCTATCTCTGATATCCATATATATATATATATATATATATATATATATATATATATATATATATAGAGAGAGAGAGAGAGATACATAGATAGATATGTAAAGTGGTTGACTTACCGGGGAATACAATATCGAATTAGTCACAATTTCGAGCGTCGATAAATGATAAACCGGATATATGGGGTCAGCACATTAGTAGAACACACACACACACACACACACACACACACACACACACACACACATATATATATATATATATATATATATATATATATATATATTAGTCTAGAGATGAGGAAATAATTATCTAGGTCAAACGTAGAATATCGCTTCAACTGGTCACCTTCCCGCGCATTGATAGAAGGATATCAGCTTACGAGCATGCCGGTGTCGATTAGAACTGGAAATGTTAACAAATTCATAAAAAATATACGTATCGCTACTTGGTTCGAGGATATTCCGAAAGAAGAAGAAGAAGAAGAAGAAGAAGAAGAAGAAGAAGAAGAAGAAGAAGAAGAAAAAGAAGAAATGAATCACCTCTCAACAATTGATGTTCAATGTGTGTGTGTGAGAGAGTGTGTTATGTGTGTGTACATGTATATATATATATATATATATATATATATATATATATAATGAGAGAGAGAGAGAGCGAGAGAAAGGGAGAGAGAGAGAGGGGGGATATCATAACCTATTCGTTCTTAACTACAGCAGTTATACGGCAAAGCAATTTGTTACAATATACAATGACACACACACAGACACAAAAAACAAAAGAACAAAGAGGAAAATAAGCAAGATATATGTATTAAATATTATTTTTATTTCTTTTTTTCTACGGCACGACCCAAGCGGAACTACCTCAGGCATATCTTCATTGTGTTTTCCTATTCTTTTTTCAAATAAGAATAATAGCCTTTTTAACAAAAACATTGATTGAAAAACATTTTATAATGTAGGAATGACACAATGAACTTGATAAAACACTAATGGCAATCAATGGTTGTTTTCTTATCTTTTTGAAGATTTACATTTTTTTTTACATTATATGTTCATCAACATTTTTCCTCTTATTTCCGGCAAACGAATGAAAGAACAGATTGCCTGAAAACGACGAGACTATTAATTATAATTGTAGATAAATTACACGTCTACTTCGTATTTTCAGATAAATCTGCTTGGGGCATTGCGTTCCTGTTTAAAGACTTTTGCTGATGATTTTCTTTTTAACTGGCAGGTTTTTTTAAAAAGAGAACCGCGTTTTTTTAAATCATTTCAATATATTCCTCTGGGTGAACTGTAATATTCATCATAAGACAATAAAACTGATCTACATGTTATAAGTTTAATGTTACTTGTTAATGAAACCAATATATCGTTAACTAAAAAAATGTTCATATGTTTTATTTGTCTTTTTCATAAACTAATAAAAAAAATCATGCGAGAAATAATTTTTTAAATTCCTTTTATTTAATTTAAATGCCTCTCTTGTTAAACATCACCGAAATGCGCTAAAGGAGGTAATTAATGTAATCCAGTGTAATATATTCAATGACTCAGGAAATAGGTTAATGGAAAAAAGTTTAATTTTAAATCAGTATAGTATGAAGGGATGTATGTAACCGGAACCTTCGACCTCCAAAATGCTAGACTATGATCCTTAAGATTTGGCAAGTGACTGAGAGAGCTAACAAAAGAATGGCTTCAAATAAAGAATAACTGAATGCTGCTTTAGGATGTTCCAAAACACTACAGCGGCATCAGCATTTAATTTTATTATAATGACGATTCGGTTTCTGTCTTTAACCGAAAGTACATCAATGGTTTCGACCCGATACTCTGATGAATTGCGTAAATTTATCAATGAATATTTAATTTATAGTCAAAGTCATTGTAAGGGCAGTCTCCTTTGACTGAGGGGTTTTGGTTAATCTCCTGTGTCTGGAGACCCTATTTTGGTCACGTGACACAGGAACCCAAGAAGAGAACCCTCTTCTTCCATGCCACCGAACAAGGTCGGACGTGCGTGTCACCTTTCTCCAGCAGACATTAATGGTGCATACCAGACGCCACAGCATCTACTTACAGTAAGTGGTTTCCACTTTTGTCTATTAACACTACTATGTATGTTTGGACACTTGTGACATTATATAGCCCGGGGAACTTCGATCCCCTATATGTGTTATAATAAAGTTATATAAATGTAACTAACGCGTTTGTTGTTTTCCTAACTGAAGTATTCCAGATTGGGTAATTATCCTTTAAGTAACCCAATGTTTTATAAGAACCAGAGTTAACACTCTGTGAACCTCTTATATCATTAATACATGTAATACATTTTATTTATTAACGATGTCTCCATGAAAATCTTAGTAAGATTTGCCTCAAAACATTCCATGGTATTAATGCATTTAAAATTCTGTAATGTGTTTTATATATCACTTAGAAATAAAGATTTACATAATATATGGTGCTGTTAATTTGAAAACTGGTTCTAACAAAACTGAGTTTAATAAATAATTACTTGGTGTTACTGATCTCTAATACTATTGTTTTATTCTCCAACATATTAATGTTATATACTGGTCTTTTCACCGTACCAAATCTATATAACGTTATATACCTTTCTTACTTCTTACTCTGGTCGTATCTTCTTCTGGCCGGCTTTGCTTCTGATCGTCTATCATCTATCTTGGTCTGGTATATCTTCTAAGGTCTGGTCTTCTTGGGATTCCGGGTCTGTTTTCTGTTGGGGATCTCTCGTTATCAGAAGCCCTGTGTCATTGTTAGTTTTTAGGTAATAAACATAAGACTTCGATTGACGTTGATGTTACTTTATTCCAAATTCCCAACCCAGACAATCTGCGCAGATGAGGCTTATATGTTGCTAGCTCGGCTTCTAAGTTCTAACTGACTCTAACTTACTTAGTATCCTTAAACCGGAAGAGAGCCTTCTATTGGGGTTCCGGTTCTCACGATTCATCCCCAGAACGCAAGGTCAGAGTGAGGTCAAACGCTGTCACTCACTCTCAAGGCCATCAGCTATACTAATCGCCATTATGATTTCTACAATACCTTATAAAAGCATTAGGAATCCAATAATTATGTAACATTAAAATCACTCCTATGAATTATTTTAGATAGAAACCAATCAAAATATAATTAAAATATGTGTAATCTTTTTATATGCGTTTTTATTTCGTTAGTATTTCTAATTTAATATATTTCATTACATTAAAAGATAAATACTTATGCCCAGAGTGCGCATATTCTTGCTCGTAAATATAAAGAAAGAGAAAACGTCATAAATTCTAACAATATAAAGCCCTTTACTGGTAGAGTTACGTTGAGTGATGCCATACATTGATTTAGATTAAGTTCGATAAATAACAATATTTCTAAATAAATCCTGTGATGTATTAGTTACGATCTTCGACATTTCGAAGCGTATAACATGTGAAGATTTTCCATCCGTTTTCGTGTTCTGAAAATGCGATTAAAGTGATTTTAATCTGAAATGAAATAAATGCATTTTCAAAGTGGTGTTATGAAGTGCGAAATATTTACAGAGACATATTCATATATAAATGATCTAAAATCTTAATACTGATCATAATTTTGTTTTTGATATACTTATATATCAATATACTAATTGGGCAAATACATCCAAATTTAAAAAGAGCAACCTATCACACACACACACACACACACACACACACACATATATATATATATATATATATATATATATATAATTCGTGTCAAATACTCACTCACCTGAGAATCAGCAACGTAAAACCCGGAAGCATTAATTGTTTATCCTGTTTTTATTGTCATCCTATTCTGTAGTTGAACATATAGTAACATTGCTGTGTAGTTTGCTTATGAGTACTGTTAAGATTTTACTGATTAAACCGATTTAGTATCACATTGTAATCAGAATCATGTATTGCATACACACACACATATATATATATATATATATATATATATATATATATATATATATATATATATATATATATTATTATTATTATTATTATTATTATTATTATCATTATCATCAAAGGTGAGCGAATTAATGATTGCCTCCTAAAGGCTTTTTTGGTGTTTAGTTTATTGACAGAAAATATATGCTAAACTATTCTTTAGTTATGGCATATTCTCTCTCTTTTTCCCCCTCTCTCTTCCCCCCTGTCTATCTCTCTCTCTCTATATATATATATATATATATGTGTGTGTGTGTGTGTGTGTGTGTGTGTGTCTACCTGTCCGTGTTTATATGTATATGTATGTGGTTGTGACTGTTTGTGTATGAGTCTCTTTCTTCTTCTGTGTATGTCTGCTCTGTATATGTGTGTGGAAGGGATTCTATAGATATAAAATCGAAATAAGGTCAAAGATGGGTTGAAGCAATTCAGAATTTGTGATTTCTTGTTGTCCTTTTGAAATATAATGATCAGAGAATAAGAAAATAAGAAGAAAAAAAACAGTTCGTGAAATGGGAAAAACTATATAAAAACACAATAAAAAAAAAAACAAATAAAAATACAGGAGGAAAATGAGGAATCATCCCATGTAAAAAAAACATCGGATGATTCAGTAGCCGTACGCGATTTAATGCCAGACCAAACATATTGCTCACGGTAACAATATCTCTGCCAATTCAATTAGAATAGAAATTGTTCCCGCCAGTTTGTAAAATTTTCTTTTACGTTGCTCTGACATTGTCTGGGTGAGATGGCTATGTATGCATATAAATATAGAGTGTCTGCCTTCGATTATTGCCTGAAATAAATATATAAAAAAAAGAAAGTTTTAATTTCTTTCATAAATTATCTTATCTCTTGGCCCGATCGACTGTTTGGGTTGGCTGGGATCTGTGGCTTATATGACTGTTTACTTCACACAATTGTTGTTCTATATTGATATGAATTTCCATTTAAAACGTTGACACGTGCAATAATAGGTTCAGATACTTTTATTTTCTCCCTTCAGTTGTCAAATTAGAGGTACCCTTCTGATGTCTCTCTTTTGAATTTGTATCTATTTCTTCATACAAGAGATAAAAGAATTAATTCACGCAAGTTCTCAATCCGATCTCGTTAACTCTGCAGTACTTTGGGCTTCATGCCGAACTGAGCTAAACATAAAATATATGTATATATGATTGTTGACATAAGATGAAGTATGTGAGTGGTGGTTGGCATTTTAATTTTCCAAACTAAATATTAGAAGGTTTGCATAGATGTGTGCTCAATATCTTTACATTTCTTATATTGTGGGGTTTTAGATTAATTTTAATGATTCGTATTGGAATTTATTCGCAGTCAAAAATAACGATCACGCATTAGAATAAACTGACTGTATTAGCATGTGGAGAGGCATGCTGTCCCCCGCAAAATGAGACTAAACTTCTCTTATGGGGGAGGCCCTAGTTCTAGAGATCTGCAGAGAAGTGCGTACCCATTTATTGTCATTACTTCCAGGTTCACTACCCCGTTCTTATAGTACCCGTTAAGGTCCCATCTATGAGACAAATAGATTTGTCAAAAATTCAATCAATAGGGCCGTGTACCAGAATAACTCTTAAAAAACAACTACACAGAAAATGTAAATATGAACGTACAATGATTGCGATTCCCGAACCTCTAAGCATAAAATAATCACAAATTAGTTTTTTCCCTTAAAACCAATCAATCAATCAATCAAAAATAAGGATCCGATTCTGCATGTTTCTTATAGAAAAACTAAATGAAAGCTTGACTAAGTTTTATAATATAATGAAATGACCACATTGTCTCTTAAGTTTTCCACCGCGTTACAGCTGGATTATACATACATTTTTGTCAGGTATTTTTATTTCTATGTAAGAAACTGGATGGTCAACACATATAAAAGTTATATATCTTTTAATCAAAGATACGTCAATCATTTTTACTAATATTATGTTTAATTGTTTATTTGTTTAACTCACTGCCTACCAAATTAACTCCACGACTCTCTCAGATTTTCTGGTGATTTTTACCTGTGTGATGTGATATTTTAAGTTCACTATGTATTCACTTTAGAACTCATTATATTCCAATAACGTCCTATTATTATTGTAATCTGAGCATTTTCTATGTAAGCAAGTGACACGTGCGAGAGCCTCTCTCAGCGGTTTACGGTAGCATCTCAGTAGTGTTGTTCTTTAGAACTCAGCAGTTTCTGTTAGGAAATGCAATTAAAGACACAAATTAATTGCGATCTTTGTTATTATATCGGTGTAATCGGAAGCATGTGTAGGTTAAATAAAACCGGTTCTTAAAGAAAAGAAAAGAAGAAAATTCGTTTAATAATGGATTCCTTTAATTGTACTTTCCATTTTCATCTTAATGAATTAAATAAAATTAACAATAAATAAATAAAACACACTAAATATCTAATTTAAGATACAAACTACTTACGAATGCCGTCTTATTTTTTCCGGTTATTTCTTTGGTATATTTCTTTTTGGTATACACCGGGTTAGCTCAATCGGTAGAGCGTTCGGCTAGAAACCACAAGGTTCCTAGTTCGATACCGGTCCCCGCCAACTCAGCGTATGAGTAACACAGGGATCTGTGCGGTAAAGTAAGGAGCTGATAGTAGGTGTGGCGCTCCACCTCAGATGCTAGAAACAATCTCCTTGGTCTAGCGCTATAGACTCCCTCGCTGACTGGCTGATACCGACTTTAGGCCGCGCCGTCGACTTTACTTTACTTAGACCGGTATTAATTATTTCTCTTTATACTTTCGTTTATCTCGATTTGTTTAACTATATGTTTTATTTAGTCGCACAAAAATAATATATATATATAGCATTTTTTATCAAAATAGACTCAAATATTAAAAGAAAATACGACTTTAATAATCACTGTAATTTGTTTTTATTTTCAAAGTTATTGTTTTTCCTTAAAATGGCTGTTTAAGTGCTAATCATGCGACTTCTTTTCTGTCCACTTTTAGGTAAATAACATTAACTTACTTTAATGATAGTTTTCTAACATTTCTTTTTTTTTCAAGTTCATTTTCGAAAATATTCATTTGTGTAATTTCTGACAATACATGTATTTCCTTTTCAATTATTTTGATAAAAATGAGGGGGGACACACAGTAAAAATGTGTCTTCACTATTAGATAAAACAAAGTCCCCAATTTTTCAGGAAATCTTTCAAAACAGCTATTTCTTAATGAATACTCATCACCACAAGTTTTGCTATTTCTAAATTAATAGCAAATGTTGTAATTGATATTTGGAAGGTAGTTAACCCCTGTTCCCCTCTAGTAAATAAAATGACTATTATGAACAAGGTGAACATTATATGCTCCCAGAAGGTAAAGCAAATAAATAGAATATCTCCCCCTGTTGCCCAAATAATTTCTAAACTTAACTTTGGTCATCAGGTTAATGTGTTTATGGACGCGTGGTACATACCCACAACATCTTTCAACCAAACTTCACAGGCTGATAAAATTCATTGTGGATGGGTATGCCATTTGCTGGTTTGAAAAACAAATTAAGTTCCATCATCAGCAACTGTACATTTTCAATATGATCCAAAGCTTTAGGAATTAACCACCTGAAATTCAACAGACTACATTGAAAAAACATACAGTATAATGCTTTTGACTTAGTGCAAGAGAACGTTTAATACTCAATTGTGAAATTTCTTGAACTGGAAGTGTGAGAGGTAGCTATAAAATAATTTTGGCCATTAGCTAAGTAGATATTTATTCATATAAAACTGACTAAATTTATGCCGATTCCTAGAATCATTTTAAAAATTCTATCTAATTTCACCATAAATATAAAGCTGTACGGATGTCGTTTTATTTTAGATAACTCCCAATGAATTAATATTTATATTCTTTTAGGAGTGGGGAGCCAGCCAAGAAAAGATTCAACAATTAGTTTTGAAGCTACGCATTGGACACAATTAATTCACAGAAGGATTTTCAGAAAATGAACTTCAGGAATCCTTATGAATTGCAATGCTAGACTTGCCGATTTTGCTCTTACATTCTGAAGGGGTTGAACGGGTAATCAAGTAACAACATAAGCTTCCAAATCAGTATATGGCTTTGAAGTGAGGCACGGACTAATAATTACAAAGTTTTCATTTGTCATAATCTGACACCTTCTTTTTCGTCTAAGGGCTCTTATATGGAGCTATTTGATTGTATGTATTAAACAATTGTAACACATTATTTTTTTGTTTAATTTTTATTCATAACAGAAAAAAACAGCTGTTCTTTTATGTAATCACTGCTACTGCGTAATGAATGAAATAAAACGGCATTTCAGAGCCGTCATTGATAATGGAGGTGACATCTTTAATTTGAACTTTACTTATAATTTCATCTTTTCATTTCCTTTTGATGAAATAAAATGAGAACATTTCC
>CM042139.1:71041631-71044131 GCA_023376005.1 Doryteuthis pealeii
ATGTGAGTGTCTGAATTTCTTATCAAACTTGAAGCGCATAAAGACAAAATGAGAAAGGGTCAATTTTTTTCACATACTATAAAGGCTAAGAGGAAAGACAGAGCTGGAAACCTTTTCAACAAACTTAAGAATCTCCCAACAGAAGAAATTATCTCAGGGTAGGATGCTGAACACACAGAACAACGGCGTGGGGTGCTCTGTTTCTGCAAGATCTATCGATAGTGATAATAATCGAACACGCAATAGTTGGGTTTTGGATGGTCACTAGCAATGGTAACGTTATACCTCCATATATCTTCACATATGGCTTCAGACTCAACAGGGAGATCTACATAAAGTACTTGGAGGTCACGCTTCCCTGAAACGAGAGGCTTGTTCCTGGAAAGAGGACTCTGTGCTATGTCACACAAGTAGGAAAATCTAGTTTTGACAGTGAATATTTATACCACCCCATCACACCGAAAACACCATTATCACAGATTTTGAATTATCTGAAGTGCATTAAATCCCGATGGTTTTGGATTTCCATCCATAATTCTTGTTAAGTGTACGTATATAAATAATCATTTTAATTATTTCTTTCATTTTAGACTGACAGATAAAGGATATGTATTCATATGTACCAATATGTGTGTACTGGTGTATCCTAACAACGACGTCTCTGGGTCTCTTCTGAAATTTAAAAAACAGTCAAAATACTATAGTACATTTAGGAACTACGATCAGAAGTAATGAATTCAAATGAAACAACAAAAACATAAAATATAATACAATATTTATTCCGGGCAAAGAATAGCGTATGCGTATTGATCCATATTCTCTTTCAGCAAATCACGAATAGCTGAATGATGAGTGTCGTTCTGACTGTAGTCTTTACAAAAACATACTTCATATTTCGTCTGGACATGTTATATCAATTTATTGCGGAAATAAAATACTGTTTATTGAATTTTGCATATCAGAAGTACATATTTTTACCGAGTGATGTATGATACAACTGAAATAGATAATACGTTAAATCTAATAAATAAATCTATTTCAAGGGTGTACTGAATATTTTTATAGGGTAAGCAATGCGTACCTTGATATAGTTGGTACTGTCAGCGAGTCCGCTAAACCTAAAGTGCTAGAAAACATGACTTGGTATCGTTTGCCCTTGGCAAGTGATATGTCAGAACTAAATCAGATTTCTTAACCAAGAAATAAAATCCGTTTCCTTTCGTAAATCGGCCAAAATCTGATATGTATTACTTCTTTGGGGTAAACCCGAGAATCTCCAATAACTAAAAGATGATCCAGACATTTGTGGGTGGAAACTGAAACGGAAATGTGTGAAATTTGAAAGGAAAACAATCAACGTGTACTGAATAAATCGTAATATGTATCCTTTCCAGAAATCAAGGGCCAATTTTAATGAAGGAATATGGTTAGTAATATGGCATAATGTTAGAACTGAAATGTCTGTTCCTAAGTGATTAACAGATTTTTCTTGATTTCAGTGCTATTATCTGTTGTTTAGCAGAGTGGTACTCAACCGGGGGTCATATGACTCTGGGGATCATATGATATTTTGAGGGTTCAATCAAATGAAATGTATTTGATTTGATTTTTAAAGTGTTAATGGCTATGGAAGTCCACCAGAGTAAAATAATAATGAAAGGGGTCCATCTGTAAAAAAAAAAAAACAAACGTTGAGAACCACTGCTTTAGTATATGATGATTTACGAATGTATTACTTTTAATATTTCTCAGGATCTTACTCTAATACCCTGTATTAAAACTGTTGCAGTAAAAAAAAATGCACGAAGAAAACATTTAAAAAATGATAATAACTTCATATTTCTAAAAAAAGAAAAAAAAAAGAATTAAGAAAAAGAAAAAAGTTATTTATCTTATGTCATGTCAATGAAGCATAAGATGAGTAATCCAATTTTATAAATTGTTTTTGCTTCTTAGATCTATAAAGAATTTAATGTTCAAACTATGATATTCTTGCAAAATATGGTTTATGCCTATCAGATATCAACATGAGATCGCGAAAGGATCTTCGTCTAACCAGACATATTAAGAAATATCCGTATAGATGACATTTTCTCCTTCCTGATAGAAATATGTTCCTAAAAAATATAACGATACACTTTAACTTTAGCAACGAACAGCTGCAGATAAATATCAAAATCAAAAGAAATCCTTGGAAAAACATGGCACAAAATCTTACCATCTCTCACAATTTAGCACTTACCATAAAATAACTCAAGGCGGTTGACGAGTTATTAAAATCAATCAATCAATCAATCAATCAATCTCATACCACAAGCGCTATTTTTAGCCGTTGATCTATTATCAAGTAACTTGGGAACAGTTAGAGCTATGGTATCAATGTTTAAGATTTTTTCAGATTTTTACTGTTAGTACCAATAGCATGGTCATGGTCAAATAGGTTTTGAAAAGCCCAACGTGTTATAATTGTTTGAGCGAGGCAGTGTCATCCGTTGCTCGC
>CM042139.1:71049131-71061631 GCA_023376005.1 Doryteuthis pealeii
AAAAGTGAAGATGCCATAAAAATAGAAGTAAGGATTCCCAAATATCAAGAAACGTTTATGCGGTTTTATTTCCCGTTGTATTGCCAGTGTTGCTGCTAATCTTATACAGACAGAAAGGTGTTTGAGTAAATTTGAGATAGAATACCAATCCAAAATCACCTAAGTGATAACAGCTTGTTGCAATTTATACATTTGTAGCATTTACAACTGAAGACTAGCATATTATGCTTAAGCATGTCTATATATAGTTGCCTCCAAAATAAATACCACAGCATATTCATAAAACACTCTCAGTTTGAGTACACACACACACACACACACACACACACACACATATATATATATATATATATATATGAATTTGTAGTTGGCCAATTTGCAGTTACTTTTGTAGCCGAGCGATTATTTAGCACTTCCATATTCATCAGCTTTTCTTGTGAATAATTCATAAATGATAAACACCTTCACCAAAGAAAACTACTGAAGTATTTTATGACAACATAAATCGTGACGGTTATCTTATGTTATTCTCGTTGTCTATAATTCTGAAATGTTTTTATGCATTTGCCGAATTTTCAAGAAGCAGAGTGGTTCATGAAAATATATAGATGTTGGCGAGTCTATGTCTTATTTAAAATTTACCTCTCAATTTGTAAAACTATATAAAAATTACTCTCCTAAACATTCTATATATTTTGTTAAATCTAAAATATTTTTCTAAATTTATAAGAAATATACGCAAAAATGTTTTGTTGGTATTTTATTAAATTACTGCTATGTGTCATATCTCTAATATATCATAATGAAAATGTTGTTACTTTTTTGTAAAAATTCAAGAAAATAAGCGATGTAAAACATTTTTTTTTTAATTTCTCAGTATCATAAAGAATTATTTAAATTCCGTTGAGAAAATAGATTAAAAAATGCAGTTTACATTTTTTCAACATCTCACTGTAGATTTCCTGGAAGTGTTATGAGAGGGAACGTTTTGTTGAGGTGACATATATCAATTCATATATATATATATATATATATATATATATATATATATATATATATATATATATATATATTATATATAAAATGTTGTTCTGGTTCCAACGGGAGAAAATATAATATTTTATAAAAATTTAATTTTTATAAAAAATATATATATATATATATGCTCCCCATCCCCTAGGATTGAGCACTCTGGGGGGATCTTGCTGACGGCCGGCAACTCAAGCGTAAACGCAACGCTCTTCTAAGGAATGGAGCACTTTGTGACGGCCTTTACACGCAAAGAGATGTGT
Organism: Doryteuthis pealeii; assembly: GCA_023376005.1. Classification (NCBI taxonomy): domain Eukaryota; kingdom Metazoa; phylum Mollusca; class Cephalopoda; order Myopsida; family Loliginidae; genus Doryteuthis; species Doryteuthis pealeii. The sequence goes on from CM042139.1 coordinate 71,050,424, forward strand.
GTATTAAAACAGTTAAAATCCCCTTCCCATTCTGTAGGTGAAGACAGCCTAATGGTTACGGTGCCGGACTAACACCCAACCGATAGGATTTCAATTCCGGCTGTAGCTTACAAAATGTCTAGCCACACTGAGGAGACTTGATAAGTCGAAACACGTGTCTGTGGATGACCCTATATATATATATATGTATATATTATTCTAAAACTGAGATTTTGAGCTTTCAATCCCTAAAGGCTTTTTTGCTGGTGACCTTGATCACACGAAATTTGTCCTAAATTATTCCTTAGTTTTAGGATTACTTTAATTGGTTCTAATTAATCGTAATTGGCAATTAAGTCAAATCTTCACCCGTCTCTGTCTTTACATTATACATAACTCTCTTTTTTACTCTCTATATAAGTGAAGGGGTGTGAAATTGATCACAACATGTAATAGCAGCCACTCCAACACCCTCTCGATACTGTCGCCCCTTCGCTTGTCTTACATTATACATAACTCTCTTCTTCCTCTCTATATAAGACTGAAGGGGAAATGAGCAATAAAATTATAATGTCTATTTCAATTTAAAACTAGGTCAATTGTTTTTTTTATATACAATTCTGACCCCCACGTTTGAAAAAAAATGTACTAAAACACAGGGAAATATTCGATTTTAATTAAAATTTCAGTGTTGATTTAGCAATGAATTAATTTTTATTTTATTTTAAAACTTTCTGATTTTTTTCAAATAACTTAACTTTGACCTCCCTGTTTTTCGGGGGCAAAATATCGGTGTGTATATATGTGATTGATACTATTTTCTGCATAAATAAAAAGACTAAAAACAGAGGGTGTGAATAGAAGAAACAAGTTTTTTTTTGGTACTCTTCGCGGAGAAACGTCCCGGCTCCCTGCTTCAAAAAAATGTTTGCCGGTGGCTGCTGAAAAAGAAAAAAACACCAGCAACGATTGAAGTCCGTAGCCGAAGCGGTGTTACTTGAATAAAAAAATACTCGGGTTAGTGTTTGGGTTTGAGGTTGGGGTTGGTGTTTAGGGTTAGTTTAATGGGAAAATAAATAATTTGGGCTCTGTTTGTTCTAACCCAGAAAAAACAGAACCCAGATATTTTGTAATAAAACTGTTAATTTTAACTAGCGGTGGGGTTAGGATTTAAAGTTTAGGGTTGGGGTTGAGCTTTCGGGAAAAACACCATAAGTTGTTTTTTTTTTGTTTGTTTTTTTGCAAGTGACACCGCTTCGTCTACGGACTTCAATCGTAGCTGGGTTTTTTTTCAGTAGCCACCCGCTAGCGTTTTTTAAGGCGGGACGGTTCTCCACGAAGAGTACCGTTTTTTTTTAAAGAATCTGCTCGAGTAGTAAATAAGTACCGAAAATCAGAAAATAAAATGAAAATAAAAACTAAAAAATAATTTTTGGAGTATTATTTGGGTAATATTTACGGAGTTCTGTCCTGGAATCCTGCCTCAAAAACTGCCAGCCAGTGACTCCTGAAAAAAAAAAACACGATTGAAGTCCGTAGCCGAAGCGGTGTAAAAAAAAAAGAGTTAGAGTTTAGGGCTGGGGTTGGGGTTTGGGTTTAGGGTTAGTTTAATGGAAAATGAATAATTTGGGTGACCCAGGAAAAAGAGAACCACAAATTTTGTTATAAAACTTAATTTTAACTAGGGTTAAACTCGAATGAAATAAATTAAAGGAAGACATACATTCAAATAACAAATTTATGTCTGAATTTTTTAGATGGAGCTTGCTAATTTGTAAAATATATATTCATATCACTGCATACCACTGCAAATGACCTAATCTGGGGGAAAATAGAAATCGATTACACTCTGTCACTCCAGTGGGTCTAAAACTGACCATTGTGTAAAAGAAAGGAAACTAAAGTGATTGTTTCAATTGATTTGAACAAGGGTGTATGTATATAGACACAGACACACAGGGACAGAGACAGATAGATAGACAGACACAACCATTCACACACAACACACACACACACACACAGAGAGAGAGAGAGAGAGAGAGAGAGAGAGAGAGAGAGAGAGAGAGAGAGAGAGAGATGTAAAAGAACAGTGGAAGTGAATCCGCTGGTTGGGTTTTCGGGAAATACGCCCTAAGTTGTTTTTTTTTGGGGGGGTTCAAGTGATACCGCTTCGGCTACGGGCTTCAATCGTAGCTGGTGTTGTTTTTTCAGCAGTATACGGCTAGCAGTTTTTGAGGCAGGAGGCCAGGATGGAACTATACAAAGATTACTTTTATTTGTATTATTCAGACTATTTTCCTCATCTTTATTGTTATCTGTACAACGTTTCGGCCGATGTACCCTCCGGCCTTCCTTAGGTATTTCTTGTCGGACACAGGAACCTTCTTGTAATAGGGAGCCATCGTGGAACTTTGAACCTAACCCTCTATTCAGCCCACGGGGGTATCCTATTCTCATTAACTAACCATAGCTGGGGTACAGATGTTAAGCTATGTTAATAGGTATGGTCTTAATTTTTCCTCTGATTTCCAGCTCCTCTACACTTTTTTCTAAGCTTTTCTGGGCCATTTCAAGTGCCCCAATTACTATTGGTATCACTTTTACCGTAATATTCCACTTTTTTTTTTCAATTCCTAACAAGGCCCGAGTATTTGTCTATCTTTTCGTTTTCTTTCATCTTCTCACTGTGATCTGCTGGAACTGGATAATCTACCAGTTGACAATTTCTCTTTTTTTTTAATTTTCTTTTTTAATCAATACTTGTTTATGTCATTTGGCTGGGATAAGGCGATCTGTCTTTATCTCATAGTCCCAGAAAATTGAATGCGTTTCATTCTCTAAAACAGATTCTGGTTTATTATACACCATTTTGTTGTAGGTTCAAAATTGACTTTTTTGCATAATTTTATGGGGATCACCTTTCCAATCCAGTCGTACTTAGCTCATTCTCGTTGTGCCAGTTTGCTGCATTCGCTTAATACATTGTTTATTGTCTCATCTCAGGCAACACCCGCTGTACATTTACTATTTTGTGTCTTATCAATTTTTGCTTTGATATAATTTGCTCTTATGGCCTTGTTTTGTGCATCAATTATTAATAACTCAGTTTCTCTCTCGAGGTTTCCTCTTCTTAACCCTATCCAGATATTTTCATGTGTAACCTCCCAAATTTGTCGTTTGAAGTATCCATATAATTGTTTTTCTTCCCATTTCTGTTTTCTTGTTTTAGTCGTTTTTTCTGTTTGACCTTATGCTGCATCTTCTGTTATTGACTGCCCAAATTAATCTTTCTTTGGTCCTTATTGTGTGTTCTTCGAGTCCTTGAATTGTGGCATCTACGCAATCTTCTATGTTGTCAAGACCTCTTCCACCTTCCTTTCTTGATACATATAGCCTATCTTTATCGTCTTTAGTGTGTAAATCCTTCTAGGTCGTATTATTATTATTATTATTATTATTATTAGTTTTTCACACCTATCGTAGCCGGTGGCTCACTGGAAGCTGAGTGACAGCAAGTCTCCTGAGGTCTCCAGAACTCTTCTGAATATTCTAGCCCATCTTAAGAGTGCTGTAGTTTGGATGGTCCCGATTTTTCCCCTGATTTCCAGTTCCCCCACATTTAAAAGAATGTAGGGGAATTGGAAATCAGGGACCTTTGGTGACCACTCAAAGGGCACCAATTACAAGAGTACTTTAATGTTCTATAGTTTTCTCTGTTCTCTGGCAAGATCTAAGTATTTGTTTATCTTTTTCCTTTCTTTCATTTTCACTCGCTAGTCAACCGGAACGGCAAAATCCACGAGATGACAGGTTCTCTTCTTGTTAATCAATACTAGGATTGATCTCTTGATTGGGATTTGATGATCCGTCTGTGTCTCGAAGTCCCATAGAATGTTATGCGTCTCATTCTCAAAGACATGTGCATATACCATTTATCTCTATGGTGAGAATTGAATTTCTTGCTCAATTCCCAGTCGCGCCTAGTCTTGTATTCTCTTTGTGCAAGTTTGCTGCATTCGCTTATTATATGATTAACAGTTTCCTCTCTGTCTCCATACATTCTGGACTTGCTATTTGCTGCGTCTTATCTATTTTTGCGTTTATATAGTTTGTTCTTATGGCATTGTCTTGTGCTTTGACAATAAGAGATTCAGTTTCTCGCTGGAGGTTTCCTCTTCTTCGCCAAGTCCATGTATTCTCATGGGATATCTCTTGAGTTTTTCGCTTGAAGTACCTATTTAGTTGTTATTCTACCCATTTCTGATTTTTTAAATTTTTGATGTATTTTTGCTTGTCAATATGTTGCAATTGATTTTTATAGCTGCTGCAATTAGTCTTTTCTTACTGTTATTAGTGTCTCGTCGAGTTCACGGATTATCGTATCTACACTCTCTTCAATTTTGACGAGACCCCTTCCCCCTTCTTTTCTTGGCCCAAATAGTCTGTCTATGTCGTTTCACGGGTGTAATGAGTTGTGCATGATCATGTTTCCTTGTCCTTTGTTTCATCTGTCGGAGCTCCTCTCTTGTCAATTTTTCCGAGTATCGTACGAAAGGGACAGCCCAGGTGTTTATTCCCTTGATGAGATTTCTGCTACAGAGCTTGGTTTCTGTGAGATTTCATGTTATTCTGGGGTATTCCTTATGGGTTTTCACATCAGCATTAGCTGATGGTCTTTCACTGGAGTATGAGTGACAGCAAGTCTCCTCGGGTCCCCAGGACTCTTCTTAGTATTCTGGCAGATTGCAGCATCCACCAGATGACAAGTTCTTTCTTTTTTGTTTATCAACACTAGGTCTGGTCTTCTTGCCGGGATAAGGTGATCCGTTTTTATTTCAAAGTCCCAGAGAATTGTATGCGTTTCGTTCTCAAGAACAGATTCTGGTTAATGCATATATCATTTTTTAAAAATTATTATTATTATATAATAGTTCTAACACAGATAATTAGTAATCTTCTAATAATACTTCACATATTGGCCCAAAACTAAGTGAGATAGTGACAATCATACACTGTTATATATATATATATATATATATCAGTCACCTACAGACACGTGTTTCGAAGTTTACTTCTCATCAGTGCGGCTCGACTTTTTAGCAGCTACTTCTAGCCGGGATCGAAACCCGACGGAATTTTCGTCTGCCAAGTTCCTTACCCTTGCGGCTATCAGTGGCCGTCAGTATAAGGTGGACAATTAATTGCTACATACTTTACGGTCGTATGTTTTTTTACAATCACCAGATAACTCAAATCTGTAAACAGACGGGTCACGGCTAATGCCAAACGGTGAAGTTACAATTAATGTCCCCCCCCTACAGTGCTCAACCATGGAAGTGGGAAGCGCGCGCACACACACACACACACACACACACACACACACACACACACACACATATAATATATATATATATATATATATATATATATATATATATATATATATATATATATATATATCTTCTTAGTTGTAAATAGAAACTCAATTATCTTGCCAACTTTTAATGAAGCTTAAATTCTGCGCTAATAGCGTATATTTGTGATGGTAAATACTTAATGATGTACTGAATCACCGTAAATCTATTTAAAGAGAACAGTATTCCGAGTGTGGGTTCAATTAAATATACTTCAGAGCTAAAGGTTTGAAAGAAACGAAATTAAAGTGATATGTTGTTTGTACCACGAATACATCTACTCCGCTAAACAATACATTAATTAAAAACTCGTTTAATATCAAATGGTCATTAACAGTTTTTCAAATAAGCAAGATAATTCCAGTTAAATTTATCAAAGCACAAAAGGCGGCAGAATTGTGAATTTTGTCTATAATTACGGCCAATAAAAAAATAAAACAAAATTATTTGTCATCGTATCATTCGTATTTGTATTTCTTTATTTTATTTAAAATAATGTAAAATATGCAAAATAACACAAGTATCATTATCCGTTCTAGACTCTATAATTTGAGTCAAATCCGAATTCAATTTTTCTTTTTCTTATTTTCCATTTTGCACTTGTGTGTATCATATTTTGACACGATATACATTTATATAACAGTATTCTTAATTATCTCTGCCTGGAGCGTTTCATAAAAAAATGTAAAGATGATTGTTCAATTGAGTACATATTGCAGTTTTGAAATCTGAATAAAATATAAACGTATTTTTCTTGTCTGGGAATAAATAAATCAAGCAATTATTGATTTAAGGCGATTCATTATTCAGCGTTAAGATAAATTCAGTACATATCATTAATAGGAAACATTCAAGTATATCTTGTAAGCAAGAATTACTTAATCCCCTGAATTAAAAAAAAAATGATATATACATTTAATTAATTTCTCTTCTCATAAAATAATACATTAAGATGTTCTCCTATGGACTCTTAAACATGGACATACCAGTTTTGCACGACCAGCAAAATATACTTTCATCAGCTCCGTGCAGACAATCGGATGAATGACGAGATGCAATCAAGTGAATCCGTTCTATCAGCAGGCCTTGATGATGTATGATGATGATGATATATTGGGTTATTAACTATATTTTCATTTGTCAAAGAAACTCAAGTGGAGTCTCCAAACTCCAAACTCCAAGGGCCGAAAGTAACAAGTTCAATTGGTGTAGCATCCGTCTAGGAACCGCAAGATCCCGGGTTCAATACCGGATCCTCGCAAACTCGCCGCATGCGTAAAACAGCTTGGATCTATGTGGTAAAGTGGGGAGCTGATTGTAGGTATATCGCTCCACCTAAAACGCATGCATAATCGTCTAGCAATAGAGAAAAGAAGCTAGATTCCTTCGCTGCCCTGCTGACAATGACAATAGGCCACTCCACCAACTTTAATTTATAGTAACATTGAACAAAACGGGAGGAAAGACGAAATTAACTAAATTACACATACAACAACTGCGAATAGCTTATATGCAGAATAAACATGCAGGTGGCCTTACAAGTAAAAATTACACAAACGTGTTCCAAGGTATAATTATGCATATAATGTTCGATGAGTGAGCATAGTGTTGAAAGAAGAGAGAGTAAAAAATAGCTGGCTTGACAAGTGTTTGTAATATAGCCATATAGCCTTCGTTTCTTGGCAGCGCCAGAGACAACGTCGCTACTGTTCAAATTGCAGAGGTAAAAGAAGATAGAGAAATGTTTTCTTGGACTATCGTATGTCAACCTATGTGGTCCCTAATAGACATGCCAATTATTTAAAGGAGATCTTTATTCATTGAATTTTCCAGGAAAACCATCTCATATATCTTGAATGCCACAAGGACACGTCGAACAGCGGGATATGTTACACATTAATAGATATATACGTATATGCAGTTAGGTCGAACAAAAAGAAAGGTACCGTTAATGTGGATTATACGTAGATATGAATATGTGTGTGTTTGTATATGCGCCTGAGTTCTCCGTGAATTGTTCTATGCTATTAAATCGGTACAATATATGTGATCAAACCGATAATATTGATTATTATGACGTGCTGTAATTTTCATCTCACAATTTGCTCTTGCATAATATTTGTATTTCTGTGGCAAATATTTAGATAGACATTTCCTTCGAAATTATGCTAACGTCAAAGTACACCCGCTGTGGGGTAATATATACATATATACATACATTCACAATCAATCTATCTTTTACAGATCAACACACTCACACACATACACACTCACATACACATACATGTACGTGTGTGGGGGTATATATATATATATATATATATATATATATATATATATATATATATATATAAGTGAAGAAATAACAAAAGACTTAGAGATTTTGCATTATAGTCTATTTCAGGGAGCTTAGAAAAAGTGTCTAACTCTCCCGACTCATCAGATTCGAATATATATATATATATATATATATATATATATTATAAAATGGGTACAAGAGATAAAGTACTCGAGTTTCACCATAAGGATCTTCAGGGTTAAATCCACTGAATTAATCGAGACACCGATTAATAGCAGTCGATTTCACGTGTGTGTTCATTGCATTAAAATGTTCGTTGCGAAGGAATGTTGACTTTTGATTCAAAAAGGTCTCACGCCGGAAGTTGATATTTTGTAAGATTCAAAAAGTAAACAATAAGTTAGAATGGATTTGTGTTAATGTATTTACTAGGATGCAACTCTCTGACAATTGTATGTGTCATAATGTTTAAAAGCGGTTTCATTAAAAAACAAGGTGGGTGGTGTTCAAATCTATTTATATTGTTTTGTTTTGATTAGAGTTATTATGAAGTGAGCGTGGTTATGAGCATTGGTGTATATTGTACTCACGGTAATTCTGTTATTAAGATCAAATCTTCCATGTTGCAGTCAACCTCTACAGTATACACCATGCCTTTTTGTTTACAAATCCATTCAAACTCGCCTTAAAATATAAGACCTGAATATGCATAATACTTTTCGGTCCTATATAGCAGTGGTTCTCAACCGGGGGTCATAGAAAGTTTTCTGGGTCCAAAAATGAAAAAAAAAAAAAAAAAAAAAAAAGAACTGCTGTAGAGGAACTAGTGCCCAAACTGTCATGAGTCGTTTCAATGAACACTGTACATATTTCTTTGTTTATCTTTTTTTTGTTTCTTGTTTTTTGTTTTTCTATTTTTTTAATTTTCTATTTTATTGTATGTCTAAATACGTAGTCAATGATTCAACTCATGTTGATTGTACCTCCCAACACTGTTTTCATTTTTCTCTCTTTATTATGCACATAAGGACACAAATACACATGCGCTCAAACTTCTTATTTACCCCGTTCTGTTGCTTGCCTAATGTGGTTGGTAAAAGTGCCGTAAGACTGGTTAGCCATTGAATGTATGACAATGCATTTAACAAACATATAATTAGAACCTATTGAACATTTGAATTTACTGTGGATCAGCGGAACTGGCTCGCTTCTCGTATTACTGCCTTCGCACGTCATTTCCTTTCAGACAGATACCTTTTGTCCGGGGTGATTGTGTTAATTTACTGCCAACTGACTAGCCGTTGGCACTTGGCTCAACCTTTTTGCCCCGAGCAAACCAACAGTCACAGGTCGCTTGTTGCCCTTCAGGTCAGTTTATATGCCAAAAACAAAGAGAAACTTAGTCAATTATGATACGCATTTATGTTCGGTATTCCAATCTCCGACCAGTTACATTTTAATTTACAATGTCTGCAACCAAAGCAATCTGATATCTATATATTTCTATGTATGTTTTATCAATGGGTATATATTTCAATCCGTCAGTCAGAATCATATGTTTTTATTTTTTTGTAAAGCTACATCCTTATTATTAGTTATCTCATTTCTTTAATCGCATTTCTTATGTTCGATAGAATTTACACTTAATTTGAAATCCTACTCGTCTTTTTATCTCGTAAGTTTTATAGGTATTTACAAAATTTACTTTAATCTGACACGGCATCATAAAGATTGGGAACACAAGTTAACGACTGAATTCACTTTAACAGTGAAAATGTATGGCGCATTCTAGGCTCACCAGACAAGGCAATCATGTGCTTATGTTTTCTTTACCCACTTAAAAAAAAAGAAAATTATTGACGCTACAGATAGGTTTTGACACAAGGCCCCAAGTATGGAGAATCTAGCGGGGATCAACATAGCGTTAAAATAAATGTTACATAATGCCGAGTAATATAGATTACAGAATTATTAAGCATAATTATATTCCTTGTGATTGTAAGGAAATACTAACAGCCAAATAGGTCATTGGTTTAACAAAGCATAATCGGAATTTACCTGAGAATGTTCAACTTAATATGATTATGTACACATTTACTTATCTTAGCGTTTATGGGAGATGTTGCAGAACTTGCTAAGGGCTATGTGGCCGGACCCAACAAACATTAATGGAAGTGCACAGATTGGAACACCAACATAATCATTGCGGCAGATCGTAGATTTTAACACTTGTCACGTAACTGGCGTAAATTAGGCAGTTGTTTCCAAATATTATTCACATCAGTTTACAGACAGACAGGGAGACAAACAGAGACATATATGCGCGCGCTCGCGTGTGTGTGTGTGTGTGTGTGTGTGTTTGGCACAATATATTTCAAGTATAAACAATATGATAGAAAACAGTACACAAATCGAAAACAGGATTTTAAAAAATCAGACACGATGATCGCAAGCGTGAAAATATGTGTAGTGTTTTATATTGTTTTACATCTTATTTTCATTGTTGAAATATATTTTGACATTGCACTGCATCTTCGTTCAAAATTGTCTATATCCTATGGCTGAAAAACTTTGTACGCGTATATATATATATATATATATATATATATATATATATATATATATATATATATATATATATATATATATAACGACCAAGATATGCATGCATCATGACTAATAAATAATTCGATTAGCTGTATACATTTTTTATTGCCAAACGTCGGTAAGTGTATGTGTGTATATATTGTGTTTTCTGATCAGCTATAAACATATAAAATCATTCTGATTAAATCGGTTACACTTTGTCTGTATCTATAGGTGTAGAAGATTCGTTTTCATTTTCTTTTGTTAATAAAATCAATAATACCAGTTGTAAAATATTTCAGTCGCTTATACATTTGAGATTCGCATCTAAAATCACTTCCGATTCAGTACTCAAGGCACATTTTTCTTTCTTTTTTCTTTTTTTCTTTTTCCTTTGTTCTTTTTCTTTTTTCTTTCTTCTTACTTATGTTGGTCCTGGTTGAACAATCCTTCTGCAACAGCAAACCGTAATAAAAATTACATCCTAATTATATTATGATAAACATGTTTATCGCAGCCTTAATTTTGTCAGGGGTGTTGTGTTATAACAAAGGGAATCAAATGCTCCAATTCCGAAATTTATTAAATTTCTTTTTCATGATTGAATTTCTTCTTCTATTCAGGTGTCTTTAATGGCATTTCGTAGATTCAATAGATTTACAGACGATTAATTTGCGTCTATATTTGAAATATTTCTTTGTTTTCTTTACTAATGGAAAATGAAAGATTAAATTATTTACAATTTAGATCCATTTTTAGAATATATGATATTATTCTAATTTTATAATCATTACTAACGTCAAGGTATCCCCAACTGATATAAATCAAATACGGCAAAAGTTGTAGTTGGTTCTCGTATAATCTGTACTAATCTCAAATACTCTTAAGTGTCAATGCGTCGATGCTTATTTATATTACCGTGACACTTAA
>CM042139.1:71071631-71079131 GCA_023376005.1 Doryteuthis pealeii
GGTTATTCAATTTTTAAACGCCTTCTTATCAACACAGCTTTAAAAACTCATTTTTGATCTTAAGAGTGGACCTGGGAGTAACGGCGATGAACGGTATAATCTCTCCCCAGAGCTCCAACACTGGAACTTCACCACTAGATTTAGTTTAGCATCATACCCAGGTCACGTAAGACCACTTGAGGAATACGGTCAGGACAATCATATAGATGCTAGGACTAGACGCGACCCACATATTGATCAGATGGGTTATTCCCTCCCTCCCGACCCTCTAGCCCAAGTAATGACCAAAGTGGAGTGTTACAAGTCATGGATTGATGCTCAACCACAGGGATTCCTTCATTTAGCATCACTAGTCCCCATCCAGGCCAACAGGTGACCCCATTGAGAGGGGTATTTTACCCTTCGACAGAGTGGCAGTGAATGTATTCTATGGCCTCAGACGACAGGGCGGGAATTAATTGTTACTAAAGGGATTATTATGAATGATTGAGATTATATTATAAAAGTTTAAGATGGTATTATGTTTTTACAACGTACATATTTCATGGAACCGATAACTAATACTAAGGGAGCTTAATTAAACTAAATTTGATCATAGCACATTTTAATCAATCTTTATATACTATAAGATCATATAAGTTTTAAATTTGACTACACTACTTTGGTTGTTGTTGGTTGGTTGGTTGGTTGGTTGGTTGGTTGGTTGGTTGATTTTACGGCCTGTCAACCCTTGAGTTATTTCATGCCGCATACGTTTTTGTTTTTATTCATTCTTGTTGGGTATTTAATTTTTAACTAATTTTTAAATGACCCTTTTAAACTCATTCTTTATCTATTTAGCCCCAAAATGGGACCCAAACAGGTAATACCACTTTGTGTCAGAGGGACCTGGGAGTAATATCAATGAAGGGGTATTCCACACTATCTAGAGCTCCAGAATTGTAGACTCACAAATTGATGCAGTTTAACGTCATATGCACATTGATTAAATTTCACAATTGTCGAACTATTGAGTTGATTGATAGATTAATTCAACAAAGTCCAATGCGAGCAGTTGAATGTCAGTTCATTCCTTGTATGCTCGACTCAGCAGAAACAAACAGAAATACAGATTCGTATACACACTTAAAACACACACACACGCACGCACACACACAGACACAAAATCTTTCAAACCAGCATACTCACAAACATACACACACATGCACAAGTCATACTAATATATATATATATATATATATATATATATATATATATATATACGTCAGACGTCGTTTCAGAACCATTTTTGTACACCTGCAATAAAGCATGACACAATTGAAAACACATTAAAATACATAGTTTAACATATCGTTGTATGTAGATTATCAATAGGACTGGAATTTTCCCTACATACTTACCTATTTAGTATCGTTTCCTGCACCAAGTTTTACTTCTGTACAATGTTTACAATTGAAAATATCAATAGAAATCTGACATGCAATAAAGCATGAAACGCAGTTTATACATACCCCCCCATATATATATATATATATATATATATATATATAATATATATATATATATATATTATGTGTGTATATGTACTTATTTATGTATTTATATATATGTATGCATGTGTATATTCTTACATTTCTTTCAACACACACGTTCGAAATTCAATTAGAAACATTTTCTTACTGAAACATACCTACCTGTACATGGACATCTACGTAATTATTTCTCACTGTTATTATACGATAGCAGTTGGTAAAATTTTAACATGTTTATTTTTCAGATAAATCTTCAGTGTCACGATCCCATGCTATTGAATTATTCATCGGGTTCTTTCGTCGCAAATATTACATTTATTTCCTAAAACTTGCACGCCTTCAGTTTTTTTTATCTTGTCAGTAAAACTTACAAAATGTTTAAAATAAGCAGAAAAAGATTCAACAACATTTTTAACAAAAATGATATTGTATTACTTTAACTTTCTATTTATTCATTTATTTATGTATTTTTTTTTTTTTTTCGTTTGTTTGTTTATTGGTTTTCTTATCTTTTTACAAGTTAACAAGTTCTTTCAATTTTTCAAATTCTATTTTACCAAATATTCGAAACTAATAGAGAGGAAAACACTTTATTGAAATGTATTCATTTCAAAAATCCTCGAAAAAGTCAGCAAAGTGCTCAGAATTCAAATTTCCCTAAAAGACGTATCTATGTTTGTGATTTTCACTCAGCGCTATCTGTTCTTTTCAATGTGCTAGTTAGGACATTGATATGTAAGATAAAGAATTATGTTGCGTCAAGCTTTGAAATTTTTTGCTGGAGCTTCTAACATCAATTATGCTGATATTTACTTGTCGAGCAAAATAAGGTATAAAGGAATTATAAGTGTTAAAATATGCACTTTTATCGAATATACATTTTTTTAATGTAAAAATACCACAGTTGAATTTCTGATCAGTAATCATTATTGATACTAGCAAAAGGTATATGCACTCTGGGCGCAAGTATTTATTTTGATGTAATATAATATTTGATTAGATTAGAAGAACTAATGAAACTAAATAAGAACGAATAAAACATATTACACGTATTTCAATATAATTTTAATTGATAGCTATATAAAATTATGTATAGGGTTGCTTTTAATATGTTTGTAAATAACATGATAGTATTAGAAATCAGTTACAGCAACTAATCATTTATTAAGCTTAGTGTTGTTAAAATCATTATTCAACTTATTACCACCATAAATTATGTAAATCTTTATTTCTTAAATATATATAATATATATTTCCGGATTTTAAATGCATTAATGATATGGGCATTTTTCCTGCAAACCTAATTCAGCTAGAATTTAATAGAAACATCGTTTATACATAATATGCTAATTAAGATTAAATTATCAGTTTTTATAATCGTTGAGTATATAACTTAAATAACTAAGGAAATTGTGACGTCAGTGGTTACCCATTTTCGGTTACAGACTGACAGTTACATAATCTCCATTATAATAAGATATAATGATTTATACAGAGTAGTAACTTTTCATGATTGTTATAACCCCATCGTTACAACTATCCTGCTTCTTATTTTTCCATCAACTACATTTTGATAGTAATCAACAACATATATTTTCCCGCTTCGGCATCTCTATCTCTCACTCTCTCACTTTCTCTCTTTTTCACTTTCTCTAACAACCCCCCTCATTCTCTCTCTCTCTTTTAATCTCGCTCTTTCTTTCTACCACCTCTCTTTCTCACTCGCCCTCTTTATTTCTACCTCTGTCTCTGTCTCTGTCCCTGTCTGTCTCTCTCTGTCTGTCTCTCTGTCTATGTCTGTCTGTCTGTCTGTCTGTCTGTCTCTCTCTCCAGGTTTCCTTATTTTCTATTCTTTGCTCTAAAAACTCAAAATGTCGATTTTTAGCATGTGCGCACTTCATGACTAGAACTATTTTTTTCAATCATCTTAAACATTACTTGATACATTTCTCAATATACGTGTAAAAGATTTGATATTTATTACGTACTTTCTCAATTAGGTGCTTTTTAAAAAGACACGAAACCAAGAATCAAACCCCTTTTCAATTTCGTGTCATTAGGTCATTTCTTTTCATTTACACCGTCAATATCCGGTTGTTAGTTAGGGGTTTGGGTTAGGAGTTAGGGGTTAGGGTTAGAGAATTTAACCGTACCCTAACTCTAACTCCTAACCCTAACTCCTAACAAACAACCGGATATTGACGGTGTAAATGAAAAAAAATGGCCTAATGACACAAAATCGAAAAAGGGTGCCTTAAGGTAATATAGTCCGTCTTTCACATGACATGTATTGAGGTGGGATTTTATAAAGCTAATATTGAGTTAATTGGTGCCAGGGATGATATTTAGCCGTATTCGTCCCTGCTAACCGAGGTCTAATTTCTATCTTCAATATATGCAGACCCGATTTTTATTTTTTTTTAATTTAAGGAATGCTCCCTTCAAATTAGCAGTAGTAGTAAGCCTCGTACTCTCTTTTAATCTGCTTTTTTCGGGAAAATAAAATTGTTTTTTTAACTTCTGAAATAATTTTCTTTTGCAATAAATAATTTTGGGCATTTTTCAATAAATATATTTCAATAAATCTTATTTTAGCAGTTAGTTAATTTTTTTTTTTCGATTATAACATTTGAGATTTTCCCTTGAGAAATCCTGGTTCAGATCCTGGAAGTTTGCATTTCACATATCGTTAATACTCTTGGTAAAGGTATTGATCCAACTATTCTCCCTAATATAGGCGATGGAAAATCCTGGGTTAAAGTGGACCTGAAAGTAATAGCAACAAAGGAGTACTTCAAGAGACGGTTTATTAAGGAGTCTGTCATAGTCGCTAACGTTCTGAAAATTAAAAATCGAAAGGGAGTAGACATTCTATCTCCTATAATTTAATTTTTCGAGGTTAAATCCTTCTTAAGACGATGTTTTTTCCTCCACCAGGGAAGGATAATATAAGAAATTTGATTGACATCGAGTCCAAAAGTATCTATCTATCAATCTATCTATCTATCTATCTATCTATCTCTCTCTCTCTCTCTCTCTCTCTCTATATATATATATATATATATATATATATATATATATATATATATATATATATATATAATATATATATATATAATTAAATAATTTTATCCAATTCGTCATTTGACAATTCGCTGGTAGAGACCTAGAACATAAAACATTACACTTTTGCACTCAGATCATCTTTCCCGTAAATCATGACATGGTTATTTACGCAGATATCAGTCCATTGCGTAGTATCAGCATACTCTACTAGGATCAAATGTCAATATTTATCAATTCCACCTAGCATCAGAAAGATGCAACTGTATCTCGTAAAGTTACATCGTTATTTAACAAAACATGAACAAAACATACACTTCATAAACTAAAACCTATTTCTAAAACTATTTAATGTTTCCTCAAAACTAGATTCAAAACATCACAGAACATGTGTATCAACATACAGATAAGCATTTAATTTTTTAACTTGATTTTGTCGTAATATATATATATATATATATATATATATATATATATATATAATATATATATAGATATAGAGAGAGAGAGAGAGAGAGAGGAGGGAGAGATATATAGATAGGATACATTTGATAGGACACATTTTAAATGCTATTTTCTCATATTATAAAAACAACAAAGAGTACCAAATATATTTATTACATAACTGGTACACAGTTTTACATGTTATCAAAAATGTTATATTGCTTTCAGGTATTTAATTTTTCTTCCCCCCCTCTCTCTCTCTCTCTCTCTCTCTCTCTCTCTCTCTCTCTCTCTCTCTCACTCACTCTTTTTCTTGTTTTTGTTTTGCTATTGTTTTATATTAATGTCATTTGTAATGTTATAAATTGCCCTTCAAAGCAAATAACCAAGAAAAAACTACTTTAAAACTTACCATAGATATACTAAATACATTATCATCAATGCTATATTTATTGTACAGAGAATTATTTTCAAATAACTTCTGAGTTAATTGTCACTGCCTAAAAATAACAGTTATTCAGAACTTATTAGATAAGATGTGGTATTAAAATCCCCACAAAAATCCTAGACAAATGTAGACGCCCCTAAAATAAACGAATTTATTACTTGGTTATCAGGGGTTAAAGTAATTCTTTAGTTTAGCTGTCTAGTTCAATGAGATAAGCCAGGCTGGGGGCGTGTGCGAAACAGAATTCACTCGTGGACAAATAGCATATGGCATTGAATACACCAGCATCTAATGGATTTAAAAATATCAAGATACAACCACGTGTTTTAAATGATAAAAGAAACGGTATTGATGTCTAGGTGCGAAACACAATCTGATTTGGATTACACAGGTCAGTAAAAACGATGAAATTGAAGATAGTTTACTGGTAGAAACATCACGTTTTCTTTTCTTTCTTTTTAATTTAGAGGAATATATATTAAGGGAAGGAGAGCGGTTGTATACATAGAGGTTATTAAACATAACTACATTAAAGGGCCGGGTTAGCTCAGTCGGTAAAGCGTTCGGCTAGAAACCACAAGGTTCCTAGTTCGATACCGGTCCTCGCCAACTCAGCGTATGAGTAGCACAGATATCTGTGCGGTAAAGTAAGGAACTGATAGTAGGCGTGGCGCTCCATCTCAGACGCTAAAATAATCTCCTAGGTCTAGCGCAAGTGAAAAGTGGATGGACTCTCTCGCTGATTGGCTGATACCGACTTTAGGCCGCCCCGACGACTTTACTTTACTTTTACTTACTCTGAGTTGCTGGGCAAGTTATGTTCTATATATTACCAGATTTAGTTTGAAAAGCTTTATATAAATACATGTAAATTATTAGAGAATCTGTGGATCTGCGTGGTAAAGTGTGAAGGTAATGGTAGTTGTCTCGCTCCGTCTAAGATGGAAAAACAATATATTTGGTGGTAGGTGGTGAGATGGTTATAGCCATTGGAAATGGACTCGTCAATTCAAGTTCAAATCATGGACAAGACTGTTGGCATTTTACATGGCGCTAACACCTTTTGAAAAAGGGTATCCATATATTCACACTCCAGCAGACTGGACTCTTTAATTGTGGTTAGGTAACCAGTCAAAGAGAAGGAAAACTCTTAATTTAAGCCTGTTAAACTCCGGTTAAGAAATTGACCTTGTGTCGCATCCAGCTCGTGCCGAGGGGTTGATAAATATATACTTGATCTAGCGCTTGTGAAAAGAGGATGTACTCCTTCGTTGTACGGCTAATAGTGACAATAGGCCACACCACCTGTTAGATTACGAGATCAATTAAAAAATTGTAGAGTTAATTATTTTTATACAATATGCATTTGACATTATTTATGTACATCTGCTGTAATAATGTATTGACAACTGCATTTGAAAATTTGGTAAACACCAGCCTACTTATCTAGTCTAGAAAAAAGGTGTTTAAATCTCGAACCTTGACATTGCTATTTTTTCAGAATTACGATGTCCACAAATATAAATATATTATCTTCACGCTGTGAACACTTAGAATGTGTACAATTTTTTCCAATATTTTTCAGGCTAAATTCATATTGCTTTTTTAAAATGAGAAGTTACAGTAACTAAAAATTAATGTTTATGTCTACAAGGCGTGACGAGCCTCTCACAATTTACAAATCGATTCTCGTACCTGTTGACGCTACACTAGTCGAATGAAGTATTGTTATTATATTAAAATCCTTCGGGAAAATTAGATGAGGAAAAAAAGAATTGGACGAGTCGTGTTGACGGAGATCCTGTTCGTGATGTTCAATGACTTTTGAAATTCAGTCACACTCTTAAATGGCACCTGATATATATCCGAATTGATAATGCTTTTCTTTTTCAGATTTCCATTGGTTCACAAAGATCATTATATATATATATATATATATATATATATATATATATATATTATTTGTGTGTGTGTGTGTGTGTGTGTACATACAGGGATAGATATAGATATATA
>CM042139.1:71081631-71086631 GCA_023376005.1 Doryteuthis pealeii
GAGAACTCAACTAAAGTGGGAGTAATATATAATAAATAAGTAAACCACAACACGTGTATCGTAGGCTTAAATAAACGGCGCTTTTAGTTTCTAGCTTGTGCAGTTTTCAAATTCCACGAAGCATCCCATCAAAAATAGTATTGCAGAGCACAAGTTGCCATTTAGGGAATAAAAAAATATCGAGATAGAATTACACTCACAAAGTGTATATGATCTTTAACAGAGAAAAAAGAAAGAGGTGAGTTGTAGATTTATAAAAAACGCACCATTGCACAATGGTAATGATCAACCTTGTATTCTGTGCCTACAAGAAGAATTATAATTGTAGAATTCAATACCCAGAGTATATTCATACTCTCTCTCTCTCTCTCTCTCTCTCTCTCTCTCTCTCTCTCTCTTTCACACACACTCACGCACACGAATACACACACACGCATATTCATGAGTATGGAGGTGAGTAATGCGGAAATTGAATCCAACGATGTACAGAACTTAATATTCTAACGAGTGAACCATTGCATTCATCATGTTGTTTATTTTCCGGGCTCTGCCATATTCCACGGTTTTTCATTAGATTTCTGGAAGTTTCGCATATCTATTTTAAGACATTGTCTAATACGATGGTACACCACTGTAAACCTTTACATCACAATTCTGATCTAAAATAAGCCTTTCTAATAAGAAAAGAACATAATTTATTACAACATGTGGAGAAAATACTTGCGATTCTTCAATAGACAAATTAGATCCGGACTTTTACAATATATCCCTAATCTTTACGAAATTGATAACCAGGGAATTTGAAATACTAAAATACATAAAATTCCAAATTAACAAGTATGCATATGTCTGTCTTTCCAAAGCAATACAGTTATGTTACTTTCATTGTCATACTCACATATATATATATATATATATATGTGTGTATGTGAGTATACTTTATGAATACATATTCAAACATAATCATATACTGACAAACATTCACATATATCCTTTTTAAGTCGTATATCCATATACTTGTGCTATAATAGTTATCGTTGTAAGAAATGGATGCGGTGACCCATGTTCAAATATAGGACAAGGTTGTTTTCATTTCACATGAGGATGATAATATTGGAAAGGTTTGAATCCAATTAAGGTCAATTGTGAAACTGAATTTAACATGTTTGGATTCTTAGTGTTACTTTTGCTATACTGTTTACCATTCCACAGTTAAAGAGTCCAGTGTGCGCTACTATTTACCAATAGCAGGAAGGAGAATAATTGGATCAATACCTTTCCAAAGCGTATCAGTGCTACGTGAAATGGAAAGAGTCTCGTCCAGGACATGAACAACGACGATGACCATTACACGTCAAGCGCCTCTTTCTTATAGATTCGTGTAGTAAATTCGGTGGTGGCCTATTGTTTGTATCAGCCGTACAAAAAGGGAGTATGTCCCCTTTTCTCAAGAAGATTGCCCCTCGGGGGTCCAGTGTGCTTCGGCCAGTGGATCAGGTTAAGTAATAAATAATAGCGTCGATACGAGGAGGCCATCTTATTTTTGCCCAGCGCCTGAGACGCCCCCCCCCCCATGAGCTTCGGATTGTTGGTGGGCCCACGTTAAAACGAGGCCTTGTGTCCAGCCCATACAAGTGGGGTATGAGGCAAATACCGTTTCCGCCAGCTCTACACTTTGCATCACAGATCAGATTACCCAAGCTGGGCTACTTTCACACTAGGTTGCAGAGGATCCGTATCGAACCAGGAACTTTGCGATTCCTAGGCGGAAACTCTACCGACTAAGCTAAATGTCCCTTGGGTCATATTATGCCGAAGCTGTTTTGTTTTATTCCTTCTTGATATCTAATCAATTTTTTTAAACTCGTGTTTTCTTCTTTAACTCATAGATGTGACCCTAACAGATTCTACCACTGCGGATCAGACTGGACCTAGGAGTAATGGTGATGAAGGGGTGCTCCACGTTCCCCAGATCTCCAGAACTGGAACTTCAACATCAGATAGTTTAACATCATATATAAATACATATCAATATAATAATATACAATATATATATTAATACATATGTATATACTAGCATATCGTTTAATCTCAGTGCGTTTTTTTTATGTAATGTAGCATGTAATGTGATATTTATGCGCAGAAATACAGTTCTAAGAATGCAATTTCAGCATCATACACAAAGAGTTTTTGTGTGTATAACATTTTCTTTTATATTTGTAATCCTATAAATACAAAACATAGATATCATCTACATACACAGAGAAACAAACAAATTAGTGCCCAGTTTTATGTTTGTATAAATACTTTATTTTTAGAAATATATTTTTTACTCCAGACAATATGAAATTAAATTATCTTTTTGGAAGCATGGCGTGATTAATTTTAGATACTTTACGTTAATTTTGTCATAGTTCTTTTTACGCAATATAACAAATTACGATTTTGATGATTTTTTTTAAACATTCATTTTCGCATTCAGTACATTTTCATGGTCGACTTGCACTTAACTTTCAAATTCGTCTTCGCATTAGATAACTTAATTTTCATTATAAAGAGACTGATGGGATCTTTAATTCAATTACTAACGACGTGTATCTTCTAAATAATGTCTAAACGATATATTTGCATGACTCGCGGCTGTTCTCGGAAAACCAGAAAATTTCAATCTGAGTTACGCGGAGTAGTTCTATGTGTACTAATCAATTTTCCGGTCGAGTAATTATTTGATAGATAAGATTTTTAAAAAGCATTAAAAGAAAAAAAAAGAAATTCACTGACTATGTCTCGAATTTAAACTTTTAATAACCCATACAACAATTATATCATGCACACTTCTTTTTATTTCGCGGTTGGGCAGCTTAACTTATGGCTTCCATGCAGACTAATGTTTGTCTTTCTAGAGTTGATATTCATCAAGCTTAGTTTAATCAGATACAGAGCCAATGTTTTGGGAATTTTTTGTATGTATTAGGAATTGGATGGTTTAATTAAACAAGCAATCTACCCATTGCTTCATGATAAAACACTTTAAAACATGTTATCATTTGAGTACATTTTATCTAGGACTCAGATTGGGAATGATAATTCTTTCGGATGTTTTATGAATTCTTTTCAAGATGTCAACCTTAAGAGAATTGTGGGGAGAATAGAAAAATAGAATAAAATAAACATTTCAAAACAACATGGATTCAGTTATTTTCAACAAAATTTATTTGATTGAAAAGTTGCTGCCTATAATGCACACACACACACACACACACACACACACACACACACACATATATATATATATATATATATATATATATATATATATATATATACTAAAATCCGTAATTTTTATATACGTTTAGGTAAATAATTAAATCGTTCCATGTTCTTTACAGCAATCCTCAGCTGATGGCCAAACAGTAAAAAAGAAAACAAATTTACCCAACTAAAGATGACAAGTTTAATTAGTTCCTACGCTTATATCTCACTTATATGTGATACAATTATGTGTTAACACAATTCTTATATATATATATATATATATATATATATATATATATATATATATATATATTATTTTCAGGTTTAATGATACTGAAGGGACTTTTATTCATGGCTGCACTTGGCAATAATTTCAGACTTTTTATTTAATAGTTTATCCTCTTCAGGAAAACCCAATATAATTTTCTTTTCTAAGCAACGCAAGCAATTTTTATCCTCTGTTAAAAACAGATACGTTTTTTTAATTATTTATTTTCCCTCATTAGAACCACCATTTTCATCATTCTTTTCCGATATATATTTAGCAACTGTACTAATAATAGGCCAATAGCCATGAGTTACTAAATGATTGCTTATGTCCACACTTACACGCTTACCCACGCACCACATCTATGGGGCTTAGAATATGCTGACTGTATACTCTGCAGATGTAATAACCCCGCCAAAGGGTGTTGTGCTTGGTATGCTACTAAACTGCATTTGGTGATCCTCTCTAGTTCTGGATCTCTGGAGAATGGGGAGTCACCCCTTAATTACCATTACTCCCAGGTCAGCTATGATCCTGAGTGGTAGTATCTATTATGACAAATATATCTGTTTACATATTATTAGCATTAGATAGGAATATTTGAAGTCATATAAATGTGAGAAAATAAAAAGAAATTAAAAAATGTAATTTTGAATAAATGCAATGGAACATTGGGAAGATGGTTATGATTACATTTATACAGTAAAAATGTTAGAAATTAATCAATTTTTTTCATTGCATAACCGATAAGGATTTAATATAACGCTAAAGAACAGAGAGGAAATCAAATCAAATTAAACACACACGCGCGCGCGCATATATATATATATATATATATATATATATATATATAGAGAGAGAGAGAGAGAGAGAGAGAGAGAGATGGATAGATATTAAAATAAAAGAAACAACTTTGTTTCCAATATATTTTTGATTAGATGAAAATTATGTCTAATGCATATTTCAAGATACAAATATAACCATACAATATATATGTGTGCGTGTATTTGTAGAGAGAGAGAGAGAGAGAGAGAGAGAGAGAGAGAGAGAGAGAGAGAGAGAGAGAGAGAGAGAGAGAGAGAGAGAGATGTGTGTATGTGTGTGTGTGCAAGTAAAAACCTAGAAAGAACCATTATTTGCCGTAGAATATTCATTTAAACATTTAGTGATGCTATCTTAAAAATAATGTAAAAAAACAAAACAATTGTTGATAAAGATATTTGTGCCCGTATTTTTTCCTTTTCTTTTCCACGGGAGAAATGATCAAATGTTTTTTTTTAAGAAGAGCTTACGTCATCTCTTCCTACAATAGATTTGAATGTTTTTTTTCGTTTTGTACGAGGAGAAATTGGCAGGAGATTTTTGAAGAATAAACATGGTGCATATATAGAGAAATAACCAAGAAAGGTTTTTAATAGATAATTGAATAGTTTGAAGAAATTAAATTTGATAAAGTAATATACAAAACAAACAAATG
>CM042139.1:71089131-71120784 GCA_023376005.1 Doryteuthis pealeii
CAACAACAAGACATAAGCACAGATACCCAGCCCAGCAGAAAGAAGAAAATCCAGAAGAATATGGCCGCCGACGAAACAGAATCAGTAAGAAACCATCTCCTCTCATCTCCTCTCTACTCCCCATTATATACCCATACCCGATATGAAGTGTGTATATAACACACACATACACACACACTTATATATATATATATATATATATATATATATATATATATATATATATATGGGGGGGCATTATTTTTCTTTAATAAATACACAGGATAGAAATCTTGCCTGACTATTTTTTTTTTCGATCCGTATAATTTGCTGGGATAATTTTAAAAATTTTGGATTGGAATTTCTTAATGAGTTCTACATTTTCCCGGTTACTTTCAGTACTACGAAGTGCCATCTTTAGGGGGTTGGATGCAATTCAGCCGTTTTGTTCCAATGTCATCTAAACAAAGAATTGTTGGTAAATGTGCCTGAAGATTTTAACAAACTGTAATATCTCCTTAACGTTAGCAAACTTCATGATACAATGATATTAAACCAAAAATACAAATGTTTATATTGTTCTTATTTCAAAACAAGTACATGTTGAAAATATGATTACAACGGTCGAATAGGCAGTTGCTAAATTGCATGTATATATAGGTAGATTGATGCCAACTATATATATACCTATATGTACAGGATTCGATATTTTACAAATTTAAATTTTACATTTCGCGTATGCGCTTTCTTTGCTTCCGGTTTTGTCTACTGAGCAGCAAACTAGAGTCAATTGGAGACCGTCTTTAAGGAATCCAGCATGATGAAAAAAATCACTTCTCCAACAATTTGAAAACGGCGAACTGTACTGATTGGCATTCACTCCGGAAGCTTATTACACAGTGTTAAGGTGTCAATTTGAAGAGTGCAGCGGATTGGAAAAAAGTTGGATGAGCCAGAGTTACGGTAGCTCGGACGCCTCACTCACAAATCTATCAGTTCCATAGACAGTTACATTGGACTTTCAAATTTTCAAATCAGGCAGGTAATACATCCCCTCCAAAAACTCAAACATAACCTCCAACCGAAAACAGAAAATGCGAACATTTTTCTAGATTTTTCAAACCTACAAGGGCACATAAAAAGGAACATCACTCATAATTTGTTCTACGTATTGCATAAAATGTGCATAAAGTTTCTAGAATGACGTCCAACTCTTTTATAGGCTGCATATGTCATGCCAAAAATTTCATTAGTGATCTTAGATTGATTACAAAATTACTAGTATTAATATATCTGGAGGGATAACATGATTTTAATAGGAAAACGTTGCATATGAATAAATAAATAATACATATATGCATGGTAAGCGTGATTTTAAGTGATATCATTTTGTAGCTTAAAACCAGCGCAATGATGCAATGTTACGTTGAAATAGAATAACTGTCTTAATGGAATATTCCACCATATCTCTCTCTCTCTCTCTCTCTCTCTCTCTCTCTCTCTCTCTCTCTCTCTCTCTCTCTCTCTCTCTCACCCATCTGGTCTGACTATGCATATAGTGAGCACAGCTGGGCTGACATTGAGGGTTAGTAGCATACCTCACTATTTCTTGTCTGTCTTATTGTATATCTCAGCAATAAAACCCTCTAGCTTAAATCTACTAACGTATTGACTGATCTTTCCAATCGACTACAACCTTGTCTGATTGTATCCCTTTTAAAGAGACAACAATAACACACTTCACAACAGCTACTGTATTTACTTCAACTGCACAAGACAAGTCAAACAATTGCCGAAACCCATGAATGCCTCAACTGTTGTCTGAATCGGCAAGGAAACATTATTTTGATATCATTATGCTTAGCATTCGTGTTCTGTAAAATGCTTTTGAATAAGATCTGATAAAAGAAATAGAGGTAAAAATTAAGAAACATTTCCAGTAAAAGAATCTAATAAAATAGAAATAAAAAAGATTTTCACATCACAAGTGAGGCATATCGCCTGCAGTTAACTCGTTATATATTAGTTTCACTGCGATAAGAAAGAACCTTTTCTAATTTCCGTTGAGTTTTGAGGAGGAAATTCACAGGTCATTTTATTAGAGCAAGGAACTGACTTATGCCAAGAGCCAAAGAATCAAAAGATAACAGTATTATAATATACAGTTCGAAGAATTGTACACCAAAACATTCAGAGAGCCATTCTACATGTTTTCATTGGAGTAGTACAATGATATGTTAGTAATCTTATCGTTTGTATTACGACTAAGTAAAAGAAAAATTAGTATGAATTATAACATTTTCCTCTTCAGAAAAATTCGTATTTCTATTGCTCTATATTTACCATTTCATTTGAAAACCTTGAAATATCAATTTTTCAACACGAAATGTGCCTAATTAATAACGTTGACAAAACACATTCCTTTTTTTAGATATAAATTCATCAAACTGATATGCAATTAAAATTAAACATCATCAAAAGAAACGCAAAATTATTGATTTGACACATTAGAATATTTAATTCATAATTAATTACGAAAATATAATTAAATCTTATTTATAATAATTGATTATACTTAATAATTAGTAACTAAAGTATATTTAATCCGAATTTTCTTCAAACCTGTAGACGTGTTATTACTACTGGTTTCAGGCCTCATTTTGCGGCCAATGCATAATTATCATAATTAAATGCAGAGAGCCCTAGCAATATCTCCCGATACCACCAGGCTTTGTTAAATTGTAGTCGCACTGTGGGTCTGCCATATCGACGCTGATGCAGTTAGGATTTTATTCTGAAATCCCGGCATCCGACTGTTGTGGAAATAAATTTCTTATTCAACCATTTCTGACTCATTGTTCTTGCATATCTATATATTTATATATACTTTATGCCTATCTACGTAGTAAGTAAAATCGGCGGAGTAGGCTGTTGTTGGTATCAACCGAACAGCACGTACGTCTGTCCTCTTTTCCCGAGCGGTAGACCTTGGAGACCAGTTTTCTGATCTGGAGCGGCAAACCTACCGTCAGCCTCCAGTGCTTTACCGCAACGATAAGATTTATTGAAATGCCTGAAGGTTTGGCATTCCGTTAGAATTAACCAGTCATTTATAAGGTTTCTTTTGCACAGGGTTATATCTTAATGTTTCAAGTGACTTTATTCATAAAGTGAAGAACATGTCTTGTTTGTTAAAGTTTACTATGTGAGAATCCTTGCCGCCTTTATTGCCGCTCAGTTGTTCTGTTTTTCTGTTGTTGATAGAATCCAGTTGGTTAATCATAGTCTGTAGGTTTCTTCGTCATATGTATAAGTCCAAGTCTGTAGTGCGTTGGTAATCCTCTTTAATATATATAAGTCCAATTCTGTAGTGTTGGTAACCCTAGTCTGTAGATATCCTGTAATATATATATATATATAATCTCAAGTCTGTAATGAGTTAGTAATCCAAAAGATAGGCCAACCAGTAATTGATCTGACAATTGCAAACGATCTTAAATGCTTTCTCTCGTTCTCTCTTATTAGCGAATTTTTACCGGAAGTGTATATAGAAGTGACGATTTTGCGTACAGCTTACACCTTATATATAATCCAACACTATGTACACTATTTTATCTGAGTACATAATATAAAATAGGAATTCATCCTAGTGATTCGTTAAAGTCTAAATAGTGCAGCCCAGAAAGGAAAAACACACATGATCAAACTGGTACTTTTATAGCATTCGGATGTCTATAAATCATTGGCCATAAAACTACGTTGAAACCGCAGAGATCAAACTAACATTAAACAAACATGGGACCTCTATAATCATTCAGTAATATTGCACCGGCTTGTCAATTGATACTAGATTCAAACGCATGGCTGTGGAAACCGTGCGATGCAGCATGGTGGTTGTAATTGAACCCAAAGGTCAACGGCCTGAATCAAACAGTTAATTAGGAAACTACTACTACTCATCTCCAAAGGTAGCATCTATTGATGAGACAACAAAAACAGTCACTGAAAGATTTCCGTGACTAGAAATCGTAATCTAATAATAGGCAGTGACCTTAGATATTTGTTTTCATGGTGTTCCTGTCACTACTATCTCTCTCTCTCTCTCTCTCTCTCTATATATATATATATATATATATATATATATATATATATATATATATATCTTACTGACAAATGTCAAAGAGAGATTATGGTGTATTATGTATTATTTACGCGTGTACATAAATGTTATATAGAATTTAATTGTTTAATGTATCAATTTCCAATAAATTAGTAGTTTCATGATAAAGCTTAATCGTTTACTATTTCTATATTTTTAAACTTTTAAAACTGAATTCAAACCAGCTATGCTCGGTAAATGAATTGACCTGGTGTCACATCCTGCTCGTGTGGGAGGGATTGATCATATTCAGTGATGTTTGGCTATAATAACCAACATGAGAACTCATAAGATTTTTTTTTGTTATACGATTACACAGCTCCCAAGCTCAGTTAATGACAACTGTCTGTTCATATCAGCGCAGCACGTTTCGTCTGGTAACCAAATTACACGTATGAGATGCAAACGTTTCTGGAGATATTCCAAATGGCTACGAAAGTTAACTTTAAAAAAACCTTAAGAAGACATAATATAGAAATCAGGTTCACTTGTATTGAAGTACGTTTAATGTGTCGGAAATTGCTATAGACCTAAAATGTCATTTTGTTGAACAGGGAAATGAGATAAAATCATGTCAATTCGAGACTAATGTTCCTTTGACACTTCTTATTTTCTGATGATGGGAGAACGGTTCGACTTCAATAAATTAGCGTGCAATCTAAAAATGAAGTTGACGGTATTATCGATTACCTTTTTTTATTCGTTGAAAGTAATGAAGACAAACGAGATTGTTTTCTTAGTTACATTTTCAAATGACGTTTCTACTAACCATTAATTCAGAAAAGAGCATCTCCATTTGGTCAACAGTAACGATCACTTCAAATATTGTATCACGCACGCACTTTATAAGAAATGTGAGAGAGTGACTACGAAAAGAACATTTGCTTTGGAAATGATGTCGAATAGAATAAAATATTGTTTATTTGGCAGCAAGTTATTATTTAGGTATTCTTAAGGATATTATTTCTTCTTTATGATTTTCAGTTGTAGACGTTCAAGTCTTCAACACGTTTTTAGTAGATCAGGATCCAGATTGTAAAGAAAATACCCCATACTGAGAATAACCATCAGAATGGTTGAAAGCGCTTGTAAAAAGTATGGGAAAGTCTCTTTACCATCTCGATCCCGATCTTTGAAAAACTAGTATACTTGAACGTCTACAACTGAATATCATGAAGAAGAAATATTCCGTGGTCTTTAACAATACCTGCCTAAATAAAATAAAAATATGTACATCTTTCATATTGGTTGTTTTGACTATTTTTTCACGCCGACAATATTTTTCTAATTTTTTTTACGCCGCTTAAAATAGAACTTGTTCCACATTCTGCCTTTGACGAGGGAAGGTAAATATGCCTAAAACGAGAAAACAGAGGACAATGAGAGACTCCAGTCATTCTAATTCAATTCTGATATGTTGGATTTTACGGTATATCAACGTTTATTGGGTTATTTCATGATAAAGACTTTTTAGAAACAGATTGGCAATTTTCATTGAATGCATATCCATTAATGAATTAAAAGAAATAACTTCATGTGTATTAAGATTTTCGTTAATTTCATGTGTGGCAATAAACCGGTGAAAATAATCTTCATTAACATAGAATAAGTAGGTAAATATTTTATCTTGTTTGGTTTTATAAACTAGTAGAAATAATCTATTAACTTCATATATATTAATAAACAGGTAGAAATATTTTCTATGTAAAGTTTTTCATTAATTTCTTGAGTATCAATAAACTGGGATAACTTTTCATTAAATTCGTGCCGTTACTAAATATCTAAAATGATCGTAGAGATGAGAATATATTCAGCTTATTAGGGAGAATTCTCATTTAAATCGATTAAAACAATGAAAACTGTTAACCATTTAAATATGAATTTACTGAATAGCAATTTTTTGAAGGTCATTCTAATCTACTTGTTCTTATTTTGGACAATAGGATGATTTAGTAGCGAATCGAAATCCTAATTTCCTGAACGGGTTGATTAAATAAACATCAACCGTGACATGAACTAACAATTACTGCAGGTGTACAACAGGAAATGGACAGAACAAAGCATTTGACTGGCGGAGATTGACTTGAATGTGCATCGTCAGAAAATCAATGATGCTTTCAAGATTGAAAGCGCTGATATGCCAAAAGATAAACGCAATAAGCAGGTGTTTCTATAAAGACATTTCAGGAATAATTTATTAGAATTACAGAAAGTAATTCGATTTCTTGTCTTCCATCAACCTGTCTATCATAATTTTTTGCACGCAAACGACCTACCAGTGGAGGTTAAAATACGCTGACTGTATTACTAAAATAGGAATAATACCCGCCACCCAAAAATAGGGATGTCACGAATTTGAGACTAAACTGCCTCTGATGATTGGTCTCTAGTTCTAGAACTTGTGGGAATATACCTTCATTGTAATTACTTCCAGTTCCGAGTGGTAGTACCTATTAGGGTCCTATCTATGGGTTAAATAGATACATTTTCAACTTGTTTGTATTAAATTGGAATATTTGAGATCATACATATATATATATATATATATATATATATATATATATATAAAGTAAGTAAATAAAGTCATCAAGGTGGCCTAATGTCGGTATCAGCCAATCAGCGAGGGAGTCTATCCCCTTTTCTCTAGCGCTAGACCAAGAAGATTGTTTTTGCGTCTGAGGTGGAGCGCCACACCTACCATCAGCTACTTACTTTACCGCACAGATCTCTATGCTACTCATATGCTGGGTTGGCGAGGGCCGGTATCGAACTAAGAACCTTGCAGTTTTCTAGCCAAACACTCTACCGACTGAGCTCCTCCGCACTGGTAGGATGCGACACAAGGTCAATTTCTTAAGCGGGGTTTAACAGGTTTGAATTCAGAGTTTTCCTTCTCTTAGACTGGTTACCTGGCCAAGGTTAAAGAGCCCAATACGCCCTACTATTTACCCAAATGTCGAGGGAGAGTAGTTAGATCTATACCTTTCCCAATTGTATTAGCGCTATGTGAAATGTAAACATCCTCATCCAAGATTTGAACTCGGGTCGACGAGTCCATTTCCTACGACTCTAATCATTACACCAAACGCGATTTGAGATCATATAACCGTGTGCAAATAATATTGAGAAACTACACAAAAATTTAAATGTAAACGTATAATGTACGCAATTCCTAATCTCTCTGCATACAATAATTCTAGACTGGTTGAGATGCCGTTAAAATCAATAAATTAATTAATCTAATTTAGAAATTAAAAAAATGGTGGAAGTAATTTGATCAGTATACTATTTTTTTTTTGTTCAGTCAATACAGCATCCGCCTTGCAACCACGAGATTCAGAGTCCGATACCGCTCCTCGTTAACTCGGTGCATGAATAGCACAGCTTGGATCTGTATGGTAATGTGGAAAGTTGATGGTTTGTGTCACGCTCCACCGCGAAAAAAAATCTCTCTAACGCTAGGGAAAAGGAGTTGGATTCCATTTCCACTGACTTTACTACTACTACTACTACTACTACTACTACTACTACTAATAATAATAATAATAATAATAATAATAATAATAATAATAGTATGCTTTCAGATGCTTTGAAATAAAAGCCTTTTATCTGTTATCATCATTAGTAATGCCCAATTCCACTAATCTCAGTCAGTGCAGATAAGGATAATTTTCAATAACAGATTATATGAATATATTAATAGTTAGTATTATCTGGATTATTCGGGCTATTGTTCTCATCTTCATTGCCATCTGTAAGTCGAATATATGGAAACGAAGTGGGTTAGGTTACGTCCATTAAAATCGCAATTTTCAGGTGTGAACCAAGTTCAGCTTTCCTAGAAATTCATGTCTTCATTTACAATTTTAGGTATATTTTTAGTGACTATGTCTATAGACCCAAAGCTTAACAGCAATAACAACTATAATAATATGATGTAAAAACCAGAAGAAATGTTAGAAATATTGAACATACTTTATTCAAAATCTTCAAATAAATATATATAGAATACATTAAAACATCGCACACTCTTCAAATTTGAACGATTCTATCTCTCTCTCTCTCTCTCTCTATATATATATATATATATATATTATATATATATATATTATGTGTGTGTGTGTGTGTGTGTATTATATATATATGTGTGTGTGTGATGTGGTGTGTGTATATATATACAATATATTCAGCTCTCTGTGATAATATCTATATATATCTATTTGTAAGCCCTATCTATCTCTTTCTCAGTCTATCTACCCTCTCTCTCTCTCTCTCTCTCTCTCTCTCTCTCTCTCTCTCTCTCTCTCTCTCTCTCTCTCTCTATATATATATATATATATATATATATATATAAATTGCCGATTAAAAAGTCTCGGTATCATTTTGATTTTTCGGACTGTTGTCCTCATATGTATTGTGTTATGTAAAAGCAGAACCTTTCGGCTTCTTTAGACGTTGCTTGTCTATCGGGCATGCCTTGTCTATATTAGCAATACCCTAACCGGAGAAATCATTTTGAATATATTGACTGTTGATCCACCGTTGCATCGCAAATCTATTGAAGATTTCAATCAAACAATGATATCATTGTTTTTGTATGCATATCAATCCGAGAAACGTCACGAGAAGCATCACAATAATTAAAAGGCTGGACCGGAGAATATAACGGCCGAAATGTTGTGTTTTTTAAATACAACAATAAAGGTGAGGACAACAGTCCAAAAAATCAAAATAATACAGATCAAGCCTCATCTAAAAAATTCACACAAATAATAAAATGTATCAGGTTTAATCATATGACATTGCCACTTGAAAATAAAAACAAGAAAACAATAAAACAATAGCCAAGTTTTACTTTCGTTTTATTAGAGATTAAAAATAAATAAACCTCACAATCTTGATGGATTACTGAAAAAAAGCCAGCTTAATTTAAAGGTTTTAATAAGATTTTATCAGCTCAAACACTTGCAAAAATTTACTTCGTATTTTTTCTGTCAATTTAACCGTATTTTTAGTTTTTCCTTTAAGAATATTCTATTAATGTTTTTACTTTGAAAAACATATCGTGAATTTTAAAAACGATTATTTAATAAATGCATTACGAACAATAAATGCTACATTATTCATTAAATGGAAAAAAATAGTTTATATAAAAACGTTAAATATATTCCAACTTTGAATGATATTACCCTTCTGTATTTAATATTATTAAATACTATAGTGATCACTATCAGCCACTGTCATAGTTGTTTTTTTAATGTATACTTTTATTGTCAAATTTCGTATATTTAACTATAAAAAATGTTAAATTTTTAACCACCAAAATAATATCATTTTAATCGAAAGTTGATGTCACCTGTTGGCCGGGGGTAGCGACACGTGCATCCTGAGGATATAACCAGGATACTAAATAGTCCGGTGACAAAAAACATTCCAATTCTGCCGTTACTTGGGCAAGACGGGCGGTCAGAGAGGCCTGATCTGATCAATTGGCTGGTCAGGTCAAGCCCTAGCACATATAATTGTACCGTCCGTATTCTTCAAAGTGTTCTTATGTCAAACATCCAACCCCTTTTATCCCAAGGATGCTAGAATGTAATGCTAGGATGCTAAAAATTAGCTTATCAATTCTACGGAATTATTAATACACAGGAAGCTAATGAAAATTATTCCTACCCGTTTATGAAACCAAACCAATATTTATCTATAAACTATTCGCTTAAAATCATATATACAAGAAAACAAGAGTTGATATACCATTAAACGAAATAACAAATAAACATTGGCTCTTCATTAACCCCAAATATATAATAAATACATAGGTATGTATTTATCCAATCACTCCGTCCTGTTTAGAATGCGATACAAAGTTAATTCTAAGCGGATTTTAACAGGTTAGATTTGAAAGTTTTCCTTCTTTTAGATTGATTGCACACCAAGCCTTGTCTGCCTTAAGAATTATCTATAGTTGCAAGGAGAATATTTGGATTCATATATTTCCCTACAGCTATGTGAAATGCAAACAGTCTCGTCCAGGATTTTAACTCGATTTGCAATGCCCATTTCATTGGACGATAACTGTTAGAAAACAAGCGCCACGAAAAGTAATGCATAGATACATAGACGGTGAGAAGTATTACTTATTAAAGTGGGTAAGCACTTAATAAATTGTGAGTGAGTTCTGTAACAAATTCTCTTGGGAGGAATTTCTTATAAAATATAAGAACATCAGAATAAAAGAAAGTCAAGTCTTCTTATCCAGGTTGAAACAGGTGTTACAACAAGGCATTTCCCTGCTGATTCAAACTATAAATCAAATATATGATTTTAGTTCGATGTGTGTTTTTCTTTGCACACATTCTTTTCAGTCACAAGTTTAAGAAATAGACAGAATTGAACGAAATTTGTTTTGAAGTATGAGGAGGTAAAATATGAAATCTTTTCGTCGAAATTAAATTAACCCTATACGGAAACACAGCGATATTTGACGATTATATTATGATAAGTGAAACATGAGTGAGCAAAATACAAATGAATACATGATATAGCTATGTATATAGGGGCTGGTTTCGCTCAGTCGGTAGAGCATCCGACTAGAAACCACAATATTACTGTTTTGATATAGCCAACCCAGCGCAATTGCCATTTTGTTTATGGCAGGTATACTTACCAATACATAAACATGTATCATACATCAAAATGAAGCTGGTTCTCTGTTGATTACATCCCTATTTCTCTACATAGTCACCGTTTCTCTCAATAGCAATGTACCACGTTCGAATGAGAGCATGTGTCCCTGCCTCGTAAAATTATGTTGATTGCCTTTTGAGCCATTTGTTCACTGCATATTTCACTTTCTCTTCACTGGAATAATGTTTGATTCTAAAACCCTCTCTCATGGGGCCGAATAGATGATAGTATTTCATCAATCTCCTCCTCGGCAAACCCTAGGTTTATTACAGACAAATCTGAAGGCCACATATGCTAACAATTAAAAAAATTGCGCGTCAATAAGTAAATTACTCACTGCTAATTATACAGGTATGATATTCTTATAACCATAGTAAATAACTACTAATGCTACATCTACTAGAATTCGATTATTTCGTAACAGATTTTAGTAAAATTTTCAGTATTTAAAGTAATACTTTTTTTCGCAGTGTAAATCTACCAAGTAGTATTGATTAAGCTGGGATTTGTTTTATATATTTTTTTAGGAATTTAAGTATATTTTCTTTTTAATTAACTGTATACGTTAACTAAAGAAGTTCAACAAAAAAGTTTTAATGACATTTTCCGATAGGATATAATTTTTTTTCGAGAAAATCAAAATTAATATGAAGAATACTAAAGTATTTATACATTATTTCTCCAGGGCAACAGAAAACTCTTGAACTAGTTATTCATCAAATTCCGCCAAAGGCATAATTAAGAAGAGGACGTTCTAACAAGTTAATGATCACTCCAGCTTATATGATGGTATTAATCAATAGATACATAAATAAATAAATGATCATGATAATAATAACAATTATTATTATCTCACTCTATTCGAGTATTTCACACCAGCCGTAGCCGGTGGTTCACTGGAGCCTGTGTGACAGCAAGTTTCCGCAGGTCTCCAGGACTGTTCTGAGTATTCCAGCCGATCTCAATAATGCTGTAGTCTGGATGGTCTCGATCCTTCCTCTGATCGATATATATGGAACATATTATTATTATTATTATTATTATTATTATTATTATTATTATTATTATTATTATTTGCTCCTTTTGAGTTTTCACATCAACATTAGCTGATGGTCTTTCAGTTGAGTCTGAGTGACAGCAAGTCTCCTCAGGTCTCCAGGACTCTTCTGAGTATTTTGGCAGATTA
This sequence comes from Doryteuthis pealeii, assembly GCA_023376005.1. NCBI lineage: Eukaryota > Metazoa > Mollusca > Cephalopoda > Myopsida > Loliginidae > Doryteuthis > Doryteuthis pealeii. The sequence goes on from CM042139.1 coordinate 71,101,146, forward strand.
CAGCAGTGCAGTGTTCTGAATGATTTCAACCCTTCCTCTGATTTCCAAACTTTCCAGACCCTTTTTCTAATCCTTTTGGGACTGTTCCAAGTGCACCAACTACAATTGGTATCACTTTCACTTTCATATTCCTTAACTTTTTCAGTTCTCTGGCAAGGTCCAGATATTTGTCCATTTTTTCATTTTCTTTTAGCTTCACCCTGTGATCTGCTGGCACTGCAAAATCCACCAGTTGACAAGTTCTTTCATTTTTGTTTATCAACACTAGGTCTGGTCTTCTTGCTGGGATAAGATTATCCGTTTTAATTTCAAAGTCCCAGATAATTTTATGCGTTTCGTTCTCAAGAACAGATTCTGGTTTATGCATATACCATTTTTTTTGTATGGTCCTTATTATTCTTTTTGCATAATTCTCAGTGGATCACCTTCCCAACCCAGTCGTGTCTAGTTTTGTATTCTCGTTGTGCTAGTTTGCTACATTCGCAGAGTATATGGTTTACAGTCTCATCTTTATTCCCGTAAAGTCTACATTTACTATTTTGTTGGGTCCTGTCAATTTTCGCTTTGATGTAGTTTGTCCTTATGGCATTATTTTGTGCAGCAATTATAAGTGATTCAGTTTCTCTTTTGAGGTTTCCCTTTCTGAACCATGTCCAAGTCTTTTGATGTGCAACCTCTTCAATTTGTCGTTTGAAGCGTCCATATAATTGTTTTTCTTCCCATTTTTGTTTTCTAGTCTTTGTTATTTTTCTGATTGTCCATCTTTCGCTTCTACTATTGTTAGCCGCCATAAGTATTTTGTCTTTGCTTTTTCTTGTGTAATCTTCAAGTTGTTGGATTGTGGTTTCTACGCATTCCTCTATGTTGACAAGACCTCTTCCCCCTTCCTTTCCTGACACATATAATCATCTCTAGGGTGGAGAGCCTCGTGCATGGTCATTAATTTTCTCGTCCTTTGGTCAATATGTCTGAGTTCTTCCTTTATCCATTTTAAGAATGGTCTTGAGTATCTTATAATGGGGACAGCCCAGGTATCGATTCCTTTGGTCATATTTCTGCTCTTAAGTTAGGTTTCTAGAAGTTTTCTAGTTCTCCTTAGATATTCTTTTTTAACTTTTCCTTTCATTTCTGTTTGCATGATATAGTCCGCTTCTAAAATTCCTAAGTATTTGTAGCCTTCATTTTCATCAAGTGCTTTTATAGTTTCCTGATTTGGCAGTTGTATTCCATCCATTAGTTTTCTTTCACCCCGTTGTATTACTAGCATAGCACACTTTTTAATTCCCAATTCCATCCCTATATTCTGGCTATATATTCTAATAGTTTGTATTAGGCTCTCTGATTCTTTTTTTTTTTTAATAATTTTTTAATTTTTTTAATTCTTTTTTTATTTTTTTATTATTAATTATTATTATTATTATTATTATTATTATTCACTCCTTTTGAGTTTTCCTTCCGCTGTTTCTCTTTTCCCATTTTTCTCACCAGTATGGTATATTTTTCTATTCCAAATTCCATTTCAGTATCCTGGCTGTATATTCCTATACATTGTGCAATGATGTTTGGTTGTTTTACATTTTTGGCAAAGGTCTTGATATCATTCACGTACATTAGGTAATCTAGTTTTCCTGTGATTTTGTAAAAGTATAAAGAGTCTTGCTGGAAAATGCCTCTTTGTATTTTCACCTTTGCTAGAATTTGTCATTCTTCTGTTAATTCCACACATCAGTTTTTCATGGATTTTGTGATAATTAAAAAAAAAATTATTATCTGAATTTTTCACTTGACTCTGAGTGACATAAAGTCTCCTCAGGCCTCCATGACAGTTCTGAGTAAATACTTTCTTTGATGACGAATATTTCAAAGAAGAATCCTTATGGCTCAAGTCCGATAATTATTCCACAGAACTGCTACAGACAATCAATTTTGTATAATTATCGTCATTATAATTATGTACTCAGAGATAACAGATTAGACTAAGGCAAAAAAAATTAATATATATCAAACAAATGAAAGATTTCTGAATTTTATACTCAGAAGGAAATGAATAAAATTAGAATTATTTATTAACCCTATAAACCCGAGCGTTCGTTATGCCTGTCGTTATCTAGAAGCTCATATGTCTATACGGCCAGTCAGACTGTTCAAATAACAGATAATGTATTTCACATTTTCAGCCGTGTTTTAACCATGAGCTTATGGTATGTGTGTGTGTGTGTGTGTGTGTGTGTGTGTGTGTGTGTGTGTGTGCACGCGCCCGTTTGTGCGTGTGTGCGTGTATGTGTGTGGTTGGGGCAACGCTGTGTGGTGCAAATGCTTCTAATGTTCAAGCGAAATTGTGCACCGTATCCATATTTGGAATTAGACAGACAGTGAGATAAGAATAGGTCATGTTCTCTTTTCTAATTAATATACAGATTATTTTAAAAATGTTAACATTTCTATGGGCATTCCTTTATGATATTATGACTTTAAACAAACCTTCTGTTCCCTATCCATGTCAACTCAATATTGGAATCCTTCCCAGTTGGTCTCTGTAATATCAGTTATGTATTTCTAATCAAGAAATGCTCATAGAAATATTAACACATTTTTATCACTTGTGAGAAATAAGGATGGTAAACATGTGGTAGACTCTTCGTAATTATTTCATAAAGGTGCTCCCATAAAGGTGTTAACATTTTAATTACTCTGTATATTTTAAAATATATGTTTACAATTACCAGCATTTTAGAAACGATAATCCCACATAGTAATTTTAGTAAGGACCGTCAAACAGTTCTTCTGTTTACTGATAATGAATACAAAAACGATTACCAGTTTTGAATAAGGACACCCAACTAATTTATCATAAAACCATTCAAGTATACAGAGGTACAGGTTTGTATAATATTTTTTTAGGAGTGAATTCTTGTTATTAAATTTGTTTTATGAATCTTTACGGTTTTGGTAAAATTAAACAATCCAATTGGTAGTCATCCACTCGTGATCCACAGTTTTTCAGTTCTCATCATTATTTCACTCCTTGTACGTTTTTCACACCAGCGTTAGCTGATGGTATTTCACTGGAGTCTAAGTGACAACTAGTCTCCTCAGGTCTTCAGGACTCTTCTGAGTATTGTAGTCAATTGCAGAAATGCAGCAGTCTGGATGGCTTCAAATCTTCCTCTGATTTCCAGTTCCTCCAGTCTTTTTTTCAAGCTTTTTTGGGATCGTTTCAAGTGCACCAAGTAAAATTGGTATCACTTTGACCCTCATTTCCACAGCTTTTTCAATTATCTGGTAAGATCCAGGTATTTGTCTATCTTTTCGTTTTCCTTCATCTTTACCCTGTGATCTACTGGAACTGCAAAGTCTACCAGTTGAAAAGTTCTCTTTTTTTGTTAATCAATACTAGGTCTGGTCTCCTGGTCGGAATAAGGTGATCCGCCTTTATCCCAGATAATTATTATTATTATTATTATTATATTATATTATTATTATTATTATTATTAATTTTGTTGTTGTTGTTCAAATGATATAATTGCTCGATATACTATAAATCTCATAAATCTGTGGCAATTATCAATATTAGATAGCAATACTTGAAAGTATATAAATGTAAGCAAATAAATAAATGTAAATATTATTTGATAGGGATCGTTACGTACCCCTATTTAATTACTTCGGCAGTAAATAACCAACAAAGAATTACATGCAGTAAACGAACCAACTAACTAATCAAAAACATTGTTGTTTCCGATACGCATTGCACTTCACTATCATAGAAATAAAGACCTTTGTGATTCGGGAGAAAAAGTGACAATAATAACGATAAACAAATATTCTAGTAAAAATTAATGTTAATAATTTGACACAATTTGAAACATGACAGGAAATTCTACATCCGGGCTGTTTTCTTTGTGATAGAACGCCGACTTTGAGACATATTCTTCAGTGTTATTATGTGTGATTATATGATCTTCTGGATGGTACACTAGGTTTTTTATTTGTATTTGTTTCGGTCCTATTTCAAATTGGTGTAATTCCTTGGCAAAGCTCTGTGACGTGTGATGAATTAATTTTATTACCTATAATTTAATAGTCTTGACTGTTTTGCGATTAAGTAGCTGTTATATAGCAAGGCAATACACAATTGTATCTGTTATTTTACCAGTTCACAAAATGTATTTCGTTTCTTATTCTGGTAAAAGGTGATTTTGGGCTTGTTTCGTAAAGAAAATTAATCTCCATAATTCAATTTAAACATTATTATAAACGGAGCGATACACAAAAAGGTTTAAACTATTCAAGGTTCTACATTTCTATATTATATATATATATATATATATATATATATATATATATATATATATATATATATATATATATATATATATGTATAATGATTCTAGTAAATCAAACCAGACAAAAGTAAACATTTTACAAATAAAAGGACCGCATTGTGGTTTAAATTCATTTATATTTATTTACAGTTTAAAGTAAGTGTAGTGCGACACGTGTTTCGGTTTTTTAAATATTTATAAGCTTATTACAAGTGTGGGTTGTCTTGGGACTTATTTCGATATATACTCATCTCTGGGTTAAAAGAGAGTAATAAGTCATACTGGTCAAGTCCAGTCTGTTGGTTAGTGTTTTTCAAGTGATTCCATTTGATCTGTCACCCTTTCGTCTTTTCTTGTCTAGTACATACATGTGTATGTGTGACTGTGATTTTTCTATTATATTTCTGTGCATATATGTATATATGTTGTGTTTCTCTGTGTATGCTAGAAGATTCAATGGATGTGTGTATTAGTGTGCATCTTGGTAACTGTTGTATGGGTGTATGTGCACTATTAAGGTGAAGGCTTAATGAGTTTTTCCTAACGTTTAAGAGAAGTACGTTTAAAAAGAAGCCATGGGAGGCCACTGGCTGAGTTATTTGTTTATAAAGATATTTTTGACTCTCAAGTTTCGTTCAAATGTGGGGTAATTATTTTTTTTAATTAAATACAAATGGCGTATTTGTTTAGAGGCAATTCAATTCTCTTTTTTATTACTAATTTACCTCTCTCCCTCTTTCTCTCTCTCTCTCTTTTATATATATATATATTATATATATATATATATATATATATATATATATATATATATATTAATTACAGAGAGTGATAACGAGAAAGAAAGAGAAGAGCTTTCACACACATACGCACACATAAATATATGAATATAAGTGTGTGCACGTGATTTCTTGTTCAAAAGTTTAAATACTCATTAATTAAAACAAAATGAATTGTTAGCATATATATATATATATATATATATATATATATATATATATGAGATTGAGGTAATTTGCTTTAGAAGAATTGTTGGGTAAAGTATATTATTATTTATATTTTTGCTTGAAGGCAGTTACAATGTGTATATCGTATAAAATTAGATAATTAATGAAAATAATCATGACAAGCGAACTCGGCAAATATCACCCACTACGTAGAACATCGTACAGCAGCTGTTTCAATTTTATTAAGTCTCATCAGCGATGTATACTTACGATTTCCCTCCGACAGAAATCGAAACCGGGAACTCAGCACGCTGAGTCAGAGATTTTACCACTGGGGCACCGATACACAGTAAATGATACATGCAAAAGTAACTTGTCATGGGTAAATACGTCACTATTACTACTACTATACACAGCAGAGTGGACGTTGAGAAGATTGCAAATTTTTTAGGCCTATGCTCCGGCATGAGGAAATGAGATTATGGTAATTTGCTTTAGAAGCATTGTTGAATAAAGTATATTATTATCTATATTTTTGCTTGAAGGCAGTTACAATATATATATATATATATATATATATATATATATATATATATATTATATATATTGGTTGGTTGTCTAAACAAGGTTAAACTACTCAGTCTGTATCATAACTTTACCTATAGATGGAAGGAGAATTGTTTGATTCAAACAGCATAGTCCAGGATTTGAACTCATCTAGCCGTGTCCATTTCGTACGATGGTAATCAAAACTCCATGCGCTTCCATAACTAAAATGTTGTCAGGGTGGCCTAAAGTCGGTATCAACCACATATATATATATATGAGGAAAAAATGAGTAAAGAAAAGAAATGTAGATGGATAAAAATGAATTTTATCGATATCACTTTTAATCGATATCACTTACACATGTGTTTCGGTCCGTTTATCAAAATGCATACGGATTTACGCTATTATTATTATTAAAATAATCAGATGGAGCTGAAATGATGATAATAATAATAATAGAAAAAATGTAAAAATATTCCGCACACAGAGAGATTTTTTACGACCTTCATCAGAGTGATTTTTTTATTTTTTGAGTAGAGACAAAAATCCATTGGAGAAAATTGGATTTTTGTCTCTACTCAAAAAATTATATAAAGACAAAAATAGATAAGACACAACAAATAGCAAGTGCAGAATGAGTGAAGACAATGACGAAACGGTTAATCATATTATAAGCGAATGCAGCAAACTAGTACAAGATTGGGCACGACTGGGGCGGGATTGTGCAATAATTTCAATTTTCACAATGCTACTAAATGGTATATACGCAAACCGGGTTCTCTCCTAGAGAATAATGCGCATAAATTATTTTGGGGCTTTGGCATACAGACGAATCGCCTAACCCGGCTAGGAGACCATACCAGTGTTAATTAACAAGAAACAAAAACTTAACCTCTCGTGGGTTTTGCCGTCCCGGTGGAGGTGAAAGAAAACTAGAAGTTAGACAAATACTTGGACCTGATCAGAAAGCTGAAAAACTGTGGAACATGAAGGTAAAGATCGCACCAATTGTAATTGGGGCACTCGAAATGGTCCCAATGGGTTTGGAAAACAGTCTGGAGGAATTGGAAATCCGAGGAAGAATCGAGACAATCTAAGCTACAGCACTGTTAAGATCGGCTGGAATATTCAGAAAAGTCTTGGAGACTTGAGGGGACTTGCTGTCACTTAGCCTCCAGTGAATCACCGGTTACGGCAGGTGGGAAAAACACCATAATAATAATAATAATAATAATAATAATAATAATAATCACTTATAATTGCTGCACAAAATAATGCCATAAGGACAAACTACATCAAAGCGAAAATTGATAAGACCCAACAAAATAGTAAATGTAGACTTTGCGGTAATAGAGATGAGACTGTTAACCATATACTCTGCGAATGTAGCAAACTAGCACAACGAGAATACAAAACTAGACACGACTGGGTTGGGAAGGTGATCCACTGGAATTATGCAAGAAATTAAATTTTGACCACACAACAAAATGGTATATGCATAAACCAGAATCTGTTCTTGAGAACGAAACACACAAAATTCTCTGGGACTTTGAAATTAAAACGGATCACCTTATCCCAGCAAGAAGACCAGACCTAGTGTTGATTAACAAAAAAGAAAAGAACTTGTCAACTGGTGGATTTTGCAGTGCCAGCGGATCACAGGGTGAAGTTAAAGGAAAATGAAAAAATTGACAAATATCTCGACCTTGCCAGAGAACTGAAAAAGTTATGGAATATGAAAGTGAAAGTTATACCAATTGTAGTTGGTGCACTTGGAACAGTCCCAAAAGCATTAGAAAAGGGTTTGGAAAGTTTGGATATCAGAGGAAGGATTGAAACCATTCAGAACACTGCACTGCTGCAATCTGCCAGAATACTCAGAAGAGTCCTGGAGACCTGAGGAGACTTGCTGTCACTCAGACTCCAGTGAAAGACCATCAGCTAACACTGATGTGAAAACTCAAATAATAATAATAATAATAATAATAATAATAATAATAATAATAAGAAGAAGAAGAAGAAGAAAACGTGTGGTGAATTTTACGTTTCCAGCGTACTACTAAGAATAAAAAAGCAAAACAAATACTTGAATATTGTCAGAATGTTGAAAAGCCTGTGTTGCGCTTGGAACGGTTCCCAAGAGTTTGGAATGGAGACTGGAGGAATTGAAAATCAGAGAAGGAATAGCGACAATGCCGACCACATCGTTTTTCTTAATATCAGCTACAAGACTTAGATGAGTCTTGGTAATCTGAAGAGATTTATTTTCATTTAAAATTCATTGAAAAACCGCCAGTTAAAGCTGATGTAAAAAAAAATGTATTATTATTATTATTATTAATAATAATAATAATAATAATAATAAATAATAATAATAATAATAATAATAATAATAATAAAACGCACAAAATTCTCTGGGACTTTGAAATTAAAACGGATCACCTTATCCCAGCAAGAAGACCAGACCTAGTGTTGATTAACAAAAAAGAAAGAACTTGTCAACTGGTGGATTTGCAGTGCCAGCGATCACAGGGTGAAGTTAAAGGAAAATGAAAAAATTGACAAATATCTGGACCTTGCCAGAGAACTGAAAAGTTATGGAATATGAAAGTGAAAGTTATACCAATTGTAGTTGGTGCACTTGGAACAGTCCAAAGCATTAGAAAAGGGTTTGGAAAGTTTGGATATCAGAGGAAGGATTGAAACCATTCAGAACACTGCACTGCTGCAATCTGCCAGAATACTCAGAAGAGTCCTGGAGACCTGAGGAGACTTGCTGTCACTCAGACTCCAGTGAAAGACCATCAGCTACACTGATGTGAAAACTCAAAAGGAGTAAATAATAATAATAATAATAATAGGCCAAATGACTTATGACCATGCACACGGCCTCACACCTGAGAGACGACACAGATAGACTATGTATCAAGAAAATAATGAGGAAGAGGTCTCGCCAGCATTGGAGACTGTGTAGATTCAACAATTCAAGCACTCGAGGAATATACAAAAAAGAGCAAAGAGAGACTAATAGCAGCAGCCAGAAAAAAACAATGGCAATATATGGACGAGAACAAATAGAACAAAAACAAGAAAGCAAAAATGGGAAGAAAAACAACTGTATGGACACTTCAAGCGAAAAACAGGAGAGATCGCTCACCAGAAGCCATGGACATGGCTAAGAAGGGGAAACCTCAAAAGAGAAACTGAATCCCTGATAATTACAGGACAAGATAATGCCATAAGGACAATTTACATAAAAGCAAAAATAGATAAGACACAACTTCACAGCAAATGTAGAATGTGTGGGGAAAGAGACGAAACTGTCAATCACATAATAAGCGAATGCAGTAAACTCGCACTAAGAGAGTACAAGACTAGACACGATTGAGTGGGAAAGGTGATTCACTGGGAACTGTGCAAGAAATTCAATTTTCACCATTCAACTAAATGGTATATGCACAAACCTGAATCTGTCCTGGAGAATGAGACACACAAAATTCTCTGGGACTTTGAGGTACAGACTGATCACCTAATCCTGGCCAGGAGACCAGATCTTGACTTGGTTGACAAGAAGAGAAACACTTGTCATCTTGTGGACTTTGCCGTCCCGGCTGATCACTGAGTGAAAATGAAAGAAAACGAAAAAATCGATAAATACTTAGACCTTGCCAGAGAACTAAAGAAAAATGTGGAACATGAGGGTTAAGGTCGTGCCGATTGTGATTGGGGCCCTTGGAACAATCCCATAGGGGTTAGAAAGGAGTTTGGATGAATTAAAAATCGGAGGAAGAATCGAGACCATCCAGACTACAGCATTATTGAGATCGGCTGGAATACTCAGAACAGTCCTGGAGACCTGAGGAGACTTGCTGTCACTCACCCTCCAGTGAACCACCGGCGTCTACAGATGTGAAAAACTCGAATGGAGTGAAATAATGATAATAATAATAATAATTGGGTGAATTGGAAATCAGAAGAAGAATTGAGACCATTTCAGAACAGTCATGTAGACCTGCGGAGACTTGCTGTCACCCAGCCTCCAATGAACCACCATCTACGGCAGGTGTGGAAAAATCAATAATAATAATAATAATAATAATAATTAATCAAATACTTAAATCTGACCAGAGAACTGAAAAAAACTGTGGAACATGAAGGTAAAGGTCATAACAATTCTAATTGATACCCTTGGAACGGTCCCTACGGGTGTGGAAAAATGTCTGGTTAAATTAGAAATAAGAGGAAGAATCGAGACCATCCAAACAACAACAATGGTAAGATCGAACTGAGTACCCAGGAGAGACCTGGAGACCTGAGCTGATTTCTGTCACAGAATCCAGTGAAGAACCACCAGTTAATGCCGGTCTGAAAAACTATCAAAGAATGAAATAATAATAGCGTCTATGAATATCTCTTTTTTCCTTTCCTTCTCATATGCAACTTGTAAACCATAAATTAGTCTGGAAAATAGTATCCTTATCATTATATATATATATATATATATATATATATATATATATATATATATATATATATATATATATGTATTGATCATATTAGTGTACTTACGTACATTGTGGTTGCTGTTATTCATCCCCTTCGACTGTCGTAAAAACTTATTGACTCTTCTGTCACGTATCACTTTACAACCTTAGAGCAAATTAATGACTCCATTGTGATGGAAAAATCTCTATGATATTCAGTGACAATAAAGAAAAGGCTCGTAACCAAAATTCAGGAAATATTCTAATATATTTAACGCAATCAATATTTACAGTATTTGAAGGCACGCGAGACGATTTTTTGTCCAAGCCAAATAAGGGAAATGTCACTTCTTTATGAATGTTAAGATGATTCTTTTTACAAGAGCCAATACTCGTGAGGTGGCTGAATCGATTTGCAAAAAGAGTTCGAACGATGATTGAGGCTGCGAATTCCCTTTCGCAGTAATACGCTGAATAGAGTTAAATATAGAGTTAAATATATATATATATATATATATATATATATATATATATATATATTATATATATATATATATATATATATATAGAGATATAGAGAGAGAGAGAGAGATTAATCCTTCAGATTCTAGTATTTGCTTAACAGCAGAGCGCTGATCATATTGTGATGGTCTACGCAGTAGAGTGCTTTCAAGTCCGGTAACGATTTATGGATGCTTCTACTAAGATGACAACCAATACTATCAGTCTCAAACTAATTGAAAGGAAAATATTACCTTTCAAATAACACATACTACTGAAAACCTACTATGGAGATATACGATGGTAGAAATGTGAGTCGAGTAAACCTTTTATAGAATATAAATAGTTCGAAACCAATTCTATAGAAAGAAACCTCCAACTGTACTTTAGAATTAAAAAAAAAAATCAAAACATTATATTGATTCAAATGTCCACAATTTCAATATTTGAAATCTTTAGAATTGTATAAAAGTTAATACATATTCGTTTCTGGGTGGAATTCTGTTAAATTTAGGGAAATGATAGGTGAATACAAAATTTACATTCTAGAAAATTTACATTATCAGATGTTTAAAAAAATTACAGCGGAAGTTAAGCGACCAATTATTGACGTTAATATTAATGATGTAGTAGGTGCTAGCGTGGGGAAAAGGATGCTTGCGAATTTAAAAAAATGAAATGCATATTTTGAAAATAAAATATCAAAGAACAGGTGATTTTAAAAAAATAATCTAACTTAGTGGGAAATTAAATCAGTTATCCGAGTTCAAATCCTGGACGGGACTGTTTGGTATCAATTCGTGACTATGCCATTTGAAAAGTCATACCTGCATCTATCCTTCTTCAGCAATGGATAAATAATCGAGCAGGCTGTGTTTAGCCTCGGTTAGGCAACCAGTCAGGGAGAAGGAAAATTTATACCTAATTTACCCGGCTTAAATAATTACCTTGTGACATACTTCTCCTGGTAGTTAAGCTGGTTGAATATATATATATATATATATATATATATATATATATATATATATATATATATATATATATATATATATATATAATAAAACTACCGGGTAGATCAACATCGTTAAGTATGATAATACAGAGAAAAAGAATTATATTCAATATAAAAAAGAATACACAAGAAAAACTCACAAGAATATGGTAAACAATATTTCTAAACACGTTTGGGATATTAAATAATAAATACACTATAGTTCCTATCGTAAAATGGAAATTGTAAAAAAAAAAAAACTCGCTCATATAGACTGGACGATAGATTCTGTCTTTCATGCTCAAAAAAAAAAAATAGAAATCGTATGCTATAATAATACAAAAGAGTTACAAAACCAAAGATCCGAAATTCTAAACAGATGTCTACATAAACGTGTATGGCAACTTAGCAATTAGAACCGTATTGTAGAAAGATTGTAGAAAGAATCCAATACAATCGTTAAGTATAAACCCACGTGCGATTTGACAATTTGTAATCAGCAGTCAGGAGTCACCGCCGAGAATGTGGCAATATTGGCATTTGGCAATTTGATATTTCAATAATATAAACGATTGATGATTCAAACGTTTAACATTACCTTTTTTTATGCAGAACTCTTTTTTTTTCAACGGTCAACGTCCTATTTTATCTGCGGGACTCTGAATACGTTTGTTCTTAATTAATTAATTATTTCAATCAATTTATTGCAGTTAGCCCTGATGATTCACATGAGTATGTTATCTGTCTATAACATTTATATATATATATATATATATATATAATATATATATATATATATGTCTGTGTGTGTGTGTGTGAGTGTATGACTCTCTCTCTCCCCTCTCTCTTCTCTCTCTCTCTCTCTCTCTCTCTCTCTCTCTCTCTCTCTCTCTCTCTGCGTGACTGTGTGTCTGTGTCTGGTCTGTGTGTCTGTGTTAATGATAAATGGATTGGTGGATAATCCAACACAAACAATTGATTCAAATAATTGTTCGTTTTTTAAGGTGTCCTTAGAATAAAGAAGAAATATTAATTGAATCAATTGATTCTGTTGGTTTATCAACCTTTCTATAAATAGTTTTCACATTTATATATATATATCATCATCATCATCATCATTATCAGGTCACGCTGTTGGCACGGATATCCATGACAATCTCTATCCATCCATCCCAATCGCTCATCATTCTCGGGAGGTCATCTGTGCATCATCCTGTATCCGCACAGAGCTGATCAATGTACCTCTTTGCTGGTCAGCCCACACTGGCGTGCCCATGTGCTGGCTTCCACAGGAGGACGTCGCTTATGAGTTTGTCCTTGCTTCTCAGCAGTGTCCCGCGTGTCTTGCCAGTCTTACTCGGATGGTTTGGGTGATATGTGACAGGTGGCCGTACAGCTGCTTTCTTATGGGGTGCTGTTTCCACGTCTTGTTCAGGATCACCCGCAGCATTCTTGTGCAGATCCCATCTAGTTTATTCTCTAGTCGCTTCGTTAGGGTCCAGGTAGTGCAGCCATACAGCAGCACATACACGACAACAGCCTGGAAGAACTGTCTCTTTAACTTGTCTGTGAGATTGGATTTCCATCACCAGATGGCGACACAGACTTCTTTGACATTGTCGCCGGAGTCCTACAACGGGATACACTAGCGCCATATATATTCATAATATGCCTAGACTGTGTACTCAGAACATCACTAGATCCCATAAAAGAAAAAGGCCTCACACTAAAAAAAGCAAGAAGCAGGCGATATCCCGCACATACTATACGGATGCGGACTATGTTGATGACCTAGCACTACTCGCAAATACACCTGCAAAAGCCGAATCCTTGCTACACAGCCTGGAAAAGGCAGCATGAAATGTCGGCCTATACGTAAACTCTGATAAAACTGAGTTCAGGTCTTTCAAAAACAAAAGCGACACCTCAACCATCGATGGCAAACTCCTAAACTCGGTAGAACAATTTAGATACTTAGGCAGTAACATCTCCTCCAAAGAAAACGACGTTAATGCATGTATAGGAAAGGCATGGGTCGCTATAAATAAATTATCTGTCATATATATCTATATATATATCTATATCTATCTATCTATCTATCTATCTATATATATATATATATATATATAATATATATATATATATATATATAAAGTGTATTTTGGTAGCATTTTCTCTTTTAAACATGTTAAATATTTTACTGTAATCAAATGAACCAAAATTATAAATTGGACGAAACTGCGTTAAGAAAATTAATACGTAACAATGTTTCTTCCACCGACACCAACAGTAAAGTCAAACTAATTATCTACTACAAAAAGTTTAAAACTACCAATCTCGTCACATGCAACAACTCCTCCTCTAAAACTACTCGTCTTAATGAGACCAATATCGTATATGAATTCAAATGTCCTGTAGGAGACTGTCTCTCCAAAATTAATAACACGTATATTGGCCACACGACGACCACATTATCGCGCAGATTAACACTACACCTATCCGATACCAGTTCTATTAATCTACACCTTAAAACACATTCATGACCCCCTCTACCTACCGTAACATTTTAACAGAAAATACACTCACACTACATAAAGAAAAAAAGCAAACACAAACTTTAAATAATCGGAGCTCTATATATCAAACAAATAAAAACCCCTTAAACAATATATAGCCACTATATATATATATATTAAGCAGATGGTAATAAACGATTGCTATCACATCCTATCCAGCAGAGCATTATATAAAAAATGTGTCATCTATGATTGTGTTCTTATCCGTCTTTCAATTTTGTCTTAATATTCAAGTCAAGTTAGAGTAACTTTAACCACTACTCCATTATTGAATCACATGAATCTCATCTAATTAATATCAATGTATAAAGGGATTGGGATACAAAAGGAAAAAACGTTGAGTCAACAATTACTGGGTCTTTATTAATAGGCATTGGATAATTCAAGCAGTGTTCGTCGCCAAACGGAACATTGTCTGTTGCTCCCAGTGAAAAATAAAATCAGGACAGAAATTAATGTCACAGTGTGTAAGGAATCCCGAAGTCTGTAATGATTTGTGGATCATGAAATACATTACGAAAACAAGGAAATAAATAAATAACGGAAATAAGACAAAAATAACCATTGTTTATTTGTTCTGCTCCATTCTGTTTAATTTTGTTATACGTTTCGTTTCTACATTTCTATGGTGTATTTAAAAAAAAATAAAGTTATGATTTATGTATTGAGCTGTTTTAACAGCTGTTTTGGTTTACGATACTTTTCTTTTATCAATTGTTATTGTCTTTGTATCTAATTTTGGTGACTGATGTTATTCATATAATTGATAAAACAATAGGATGATATTGGAAATGTACGGTCAATTTAGGTAAACTTTATATTTCTGTCTAATTCGTATATGTAATCTATGGCCTTAGATCGATATATATACCAGGCTAAGAGAGTTAGTATATGATGATGTTTAACCATCTAGACATACTGCCCACTTTACGAGTGAAGTCAATAGAGGCTTCACCATATAATCTAAATTATTGGGGTTGAGAATAAGAAAGCTAACAATCAATTTATTGATTGATACTAACGAGGTATCGATCCGTCTAGAATTATCTTATGACTGAATATTAAAACATCCCGTTAATTGTATTTACATAGTTTGTGTAGATGTTTATTAAGAGATTATGCACGAAGTTATACTATATCAAAAGTTCATATCTAATACAAATAATTTACTCAGTTGTAGGGTTTCAACTGTTCCTTTCTATATTGATAATCATATGGTTGCAAGTAATTATATCTATTTGATAATGGGCATTTGTTTTCACATAGGTATTTGCTTTCAAGTAACTAATAATAAACCTTAGTAAAAAAAATTATAGATATTCGTAACTATTCTCGATATGAACAATCTACTGTTACATGACATCATTCTGTTTTTTTTTTGGGGGGGGGGGCAAAAAAATGTAGTAATGGTCAAATTTTAATTCCAACCATTTTCAGGTCAATTAATGACGAATCAAGTCATTTTTGATAAGCAAAGAACCCAGGTTACTTACAGTGCCTGCCATTGTAGTCAACCAATTAAGTATTAAACAGGCTCATAGTGCTTAACTTTCGGTGATCTAGCGGGAACCGGTGCTTCAGCATGACTGACCGTAAGATATTATTATTATTATTATTTATTATTATTATTAGTAGTAGTAGTAGTAGTAGTAGTAGTAGTAGTAATTTTTCAAATTCAATAAATCACTTTAAGAGAATTTCAATATGTTGTGCATGGTTCTCTTGGGCATTATGTCTACAGTTTTCAAGTAACTGCAAATATATAATATTCTCTTCCAAATCCATGAACATTGGACAGTAAAAGGCAAGAAATACCAAGTAAAACAGCAAAGGGATGATGGGTAATAAATGAAGAACAAATTAAAACGAGATAAATTAAAAGGAAGAACAGAGGACAAATTCGAGAAAGAGACGAAAGAGAGATAGAGATAGAGAGAGAGATAGAGATAAGATAGATAGATAGATAGATAGAGAGAGAGAGAGAGAGAAATAGAGAGAGAGGGAGAGAGAGAAGAGGAGAGAGAGAGAGAGAGAAGGGGTAGTGAAGGTGAGTTTTTACAACAAGAAATCAATGAATTGTAATATCCTCTACCGAAAGATCTGCCATCTTTTCTCTCACCATCGGCTTTTTAAATATGTCACGCAGATTTCACACGCATAAATTGTTTGCCGAGTCACAATAAGAATGTATCCAATAATTGTGAGTTCAAAAAGCGTCTCGATATTCTCCTCTCGCAACAGGCATCTGTTCAAAAAGAAGAACAGCAAAAGAGGAGTACATCTGACTTAAAATATTGTGGACATACTATATTCTGTTGCTACGATTTAAGACACTTTGTTTCCTTACAGCCCTTCTCTCATAACCATATATCAGACGCCATCCCACACCAATATTATATATTATATATAATATAATATATATATATATATATATATATTATATATATATATAAAGAGTAGGCGTATAATGGAGTAACTGTCGCTTGGGACTTACTGACAGTTACTCCCTATGCGATTGTTCACGCCACTTGCTTTCAAACAATCGATAGGCAAGAAATAGATTATTCGCAAATCGCGCTGATATCCATGTTCAAGCAACTCTACTTATTTATAAATGTTCTATCCACAGTATTCAGACAGTTTACTTATAAATATAACACATATTGTCCAATATATATATATATATATATATATATATTAATATATCTATATATTTAATATAATGAATAGTGAATTGAAAAATGAGAAAAGTATTTTGATTGGAAAGTGCTCAATGACTTAATAAAGCAGAGCAAGAGTTTATAATTAATGGTGAATTATGATTTCACACTTTCATAACGTTAAAGTTATCCTTGGGTAATCAATCATTCAGATGAAAGTGGTTGAGATGTCAAAAACCAGTCGTGAAATGGTTGAAATGTTAAAAATCAAATTTAAAAAAAATATTTTTAGCTAAAAAATTTGTTGTAAAGATCTCGACCATTCTACGGACTGTGTCTTTGACATCTCAACACTTTCATCGATGATGGATTACAAGAAACTTTTAAGTTATGGTGTGGAAATCATTAATATCACCATTTAATTAATTAATTATATATATATATATATATATATATATATATATAAATATATATATATTATCGTTTGCTATATTTATCGGTTATGATAGTGCTCAATATATTGGAATTGAGCATGTATATCAGGTTAGTTTGAAGTCTTTCGAAAGACAGCGTAGAGTTGAAAACTTTCATGTACAAGCGCTGTTAATTTCATATATTTACTACCTAAAATAATAGACGATAAAGTAAAGTAAGAGGGACGGCCTGTTTTTTGCTTTAATTGTAAATAACGACTAATTAGAACCAATGGAATTTTTTCAACATAATTCAATACTTAAAGTAAGGAATGATTTATTTAACTTTCGTGGCATTGAACAAATAGTAAAAAAAAAGACTTTTAGGAGACCAAAGATTATTCGCGTCCAGCTTTAGAATCAATGGTATTAGCGCTATGTGAAATATAAAACGGCCTCTTCACTGTTTGAACACGTCTCATCCTGTCCATTTCCTAGGGACGCAACCTACCCCCCCCCCACACACATATCTATTATATATATATATAAATATATATTATAAGAAGCGCCATAAGATTTGGTTTGTTCTACTAGAAATCTCTTTTTATTCATGCCTTCATCTGTAATTACTGGTACCAATATGAGAGTAATTCAGATCAACGGCTGGAGCGATTATTTCATTACATTTAGGGTTTTTTGGTGCAGAAGATTATTATTGCAAGATAAAGGGGTTGTGGAAAGCCATTTCATGAACTTAATGGTACGTCTTGAAGGCGTTATCACGGAGCTTAGTAATTTTTAAGAAGAAAAAACGCTTCGCAAGGTAGGAATCCATGCAAAACACAAAGGCCACCCATTCTCTCAACCACCCCCCACTATATATATTATATATTATATATATATTATTATATATATATATATTATATATATATATATAATATATACCACGGCCTCCGCAATGAGCAGGGTGCGACACAACGTCAATTTCTTAAGCGCGCAGTTTAACAGGTTTGAATTCAGAGTTTTCCTTCTCTAGACTGGTTACCTTGCCATGGTTAAAGAGCCCAGTCTTGCCCTGCCAATTTACCTATTGCTGGAGGTAGAATTGGATGTGTGTGTGTGTGTGTGGTGTGTGTGTGTGTGTGTGCTGGTATGTGTGTGTGTACCCCTCCCCTTCTCATAAAGCAATTACTATCACTTCCGTGCGGCTCACCCCTTCTCTCTATCTTACCCCTCCCCTTCTCAAACTTGTTGCCCCCCTCCCAGTATAAGCATTCTTCTAAGTAAATAGTCTAATAAGGCTTAACTGATAAGATAATTATATAAATGACTTGATACTTACACAATCCAGTAGATTTAAAAGGACATTTTTCTACTGTACTAATATTTTGTCTTTTCCCGTATTGTATAAGGGGAGCGGGAAATCAGAGGAGAATGGAGACCATCCAGACAACAGCATTGTTGAATAACACAGAAGGAGTCCTGGAGACCTGAGGAATCTGTTGTCACTCAGACTACTGTAGCATACCATCAGTTTACGCTCGGTAGGGAAAAAGTCACAAGGAAAGAACAATATGTTGACAGTTATTCCAATCAAACCCATGAAAACAAACTGAATGTGAACTGGGATTGGGAAAAAGAAATGAAACTATCCAGACCACTGTACTACTAAAATTGGGTTTCACATCTGCTAAATATCTTTGGGAAAGGCACGCATCTAATATTCTCCTTCCAGCTATGGAAATATTCCGGTAAAAATTTCTTATGCTATCTACTTTTGACTAATAATCATAAAGAACGTGATAAAATATATATCTTATTTACCAACAACGCGTTACAGGAAAGACTACGAGAACGCTATCTGATGTTTATTGCTCGGTTTGAGCAGTTCCTTTTTAATTATTTCTCAACCCTTTGGTCCTGTCTCGGCAAAAATGTAGTTGTAGTAAACTTATTTTACCACATGTTGATTATAAAGTAGGAACCCATGAGTCAACCCATTCAATGAAGTCTTCTTACATATTTTCGTTCGTCCATTCCAAGTCGGTAATGGAATGTTTTGTAGTTAACTTTTTTTTGTTTGTTTTCTTACTTCCCGTTTTTGTGAAGTATTCACTGTCTACACTATTCTTCTTCGCTTTCCTCTTTTATGTTGTTATATTTGCACTCGCCCTCAGCTGACACCTTGTAATATCC